>CM021109.1:593262772-593547730 GCA_007115665.2 Sequoiadendron giganteum
TCTTCTACAACTTTTCTTTGAGCTCCTAATGTAATTTTATCATCTTGACATTTGCACATCTCTTGGAATTTTGGGTCGGTAATTGTCTTATTTCATTTATAGTTTTATAACATATCTCTCTCAGAGAAAGATTTTGATTATTCATCTATTTCAAATTTATAACATGGTATTAGAGCTTTAGTTTTGAGAGTTTTGAGTACTTGGATTCTTGATTAAGAGATTAGAGTTTTTTAAATGATCTTGTAAATTCTTGTATGCTCTTCTCTTGTATTTCGATACAATTTGAAGAATGAGAAAGGAACTATGAAGATCTATTAATCCTATATTTGTAAGCGTGTTTTTTGTGAGATTTAGTGATTGTAGCTATTTAGGCTATAATGGAAATATTTTTTACTGTTCCATTACATTTAGGAGGCTTAAGAAAGTCAAATTTGAATTTCGTTTCACTCAATTTAGCCACCATATGATACAATAGAAAACAAGGGTTTGAAGCTCAAATCAGACATACAAATTTTTATTGGAGCATTTTTCAACCCAAATAGACCTTTTCATTGCACTCAAGAGGTTGATCAGACAAATTTTGATATAAAATTTATCTAAATCGATACTGAGAGTCTCAGAAGAAAATTTCCTTTGTAGAGGGGTCATACGACCTTCCCTGCGCAATTCATACAACATAAAAAAATAATTTATTAAAGCACTTTAAGTGTTGGGCGGAGCACTTAGTGCTAATCGCTAACACTATTCCTATGGCCAAGTAAAATCCTATAGGGTTCTTATGAAGCCGCTACAACGAATGGTTGTCGCCTAAAATCCACCAATGACCACAAACTAGTAGTAACCACCAACAACTCAATCTTAACCGCCAATGATAAAACAATAAACCGTGACCTTCAGATAGATATTCATGAATCATTTGCTAACTACCACAAAACTCACCACCCAATGGCCACCATTGCCATCGACACCGCCCAAGGACTGCCTAGAGGCCACTAGTGCTCTCCCTATATGCCAAATTCGACCTTTTTTCAAACATGCATAACTTTTTCCTCAATTGTTGGAATTTGGTGAACAAGTAGTCAATGGAAAGATGAAGATGGGAAATTTCCATCTACGAAGGTTTTGAGAAGATTTTTTTTCTAGATATTGCAAGTTGAAGTTTTTTGTTGCATTTTTCTTCAACATGCCATAATTTTCACCCTCAAGCTCCATTTTTTTGGAAATGCATAGGTATTGGAAAAGTATTGAAGAACACTACAAAACTATAGGATTATTTTTTTTAATATTTTGTATTAGGTTCATTTTGTATCAAAAATTATATTTTTTTCTATTATGGACCTTGAAATCATTGTAATCTAGTAAAAGTCTTGTAATCACATTAATCATAAAGTGTCAACTTTGTAATATCTTGGGGGTGATTTTTGAGACTAGTGGAAAGGAGGGGTGTTATTTTTGTGTCTTTTAGTATCATTTGAGGATTGTATCATGGGTTTTTCTATTCATCCTTCTTTGATAATCCTAGATAAGGATAGTTACAATTCTTAGAAAAAAGGCATTCTAACCCATCTTAGATAGCTCCAAATTTTGCCTTACCTTTATGCCCATTCATACCTGAACTAGACACACCTAAAAGGAAATTTGTATGGAGTAATAAAATTGATCATATAATATTATTAATTGGTTATAGTCTTGATGATGACACTATGTGAGCTATAATGGACATTGATTGTCCTCACAAACGTTAGAATAAGATTTGGGAGATTTTTGGAGACCCTCATATTTCTCCATTCATAAATGGTCCTACTTTAGATTATCTCATTCCACTTGACGATGCAGATAAAATACCTTTTGATGATGATACTTCAAGGAGCTTAAGTGTATTGTAGGTCTTAAATGATCATATGACATAGAGACTTATATTCTTTCTTCTCCTCCTCATATTGAAATCATATCTACAATACTTGTTGCAACTTCAAATTTGAAAGTTTCTTCTTCAAGAGCCTCTAGCGATTCATTGCAACAAGGTCATTTATGTCATTTCTACCATACATCTTGTGTTTGTTTGTAGAGTCCCTCATTATAGATCTAGATAACACTATAGAGGATATATGTCTTCTCTTTGAGAACAAATCTTTTGTCCTTGCATTTGTTAATACTTCAAAGTTCAATGTTGCTTATTCAAAAGCTTCTAGTGATTCTTTATAGTAGAAAATACAAAATCTTCCAGATACAAATTTTTGGAATGATCTCTTGACAAGTATTTCAGAATTGATTATGTAGATACATATTGCAAATTTGGGAGACACTATTGACTCAATTCATATTCTCTTTGATGGATTTGATTCTTCTTCAATTGATGTGAAGTAACACTTTGAACCTCTTGTTCATTCTCTACATGATCCTTCATCACAATTTGGCATGACTGTGGATACTTTGGATCAACATTTGGAGGAGACATCTTTAGAGAAGATATTTGAGTCTTTGGATTGTGTTCTACATCAGTCTCTAGAAGATTTTTAATTTTTTAATTTTAGCAATGTGGCCTAGAATGCCTATTTTGATTGTGATAGCTTTCAACATCAACATGGGGACACTTGAGACAAGTTTAGAGACTTCATACATTTTGAGCTTTCTTCCTACATATTCCTTTCAAGAATGGGAAGATAGCTTGCATACACCTTTGGTTTTATTTATTTTTAAGGGGAGGAACATTGTTTGACAATCATGGACCATATTCTACATCTAGTTTTGGGCATCCACCATTGGATCTCTTTAGGGGGTTCCTTAGTCCTTCTACTTCATTTCTCTCTCTATTATGGGGGGCATACTTCTTTTTTGTGGGAGGGGGCTTCTTCTTCTTTGGGGGATTCTATATGTACATGGGTACCTAACATGACTTCATTTGCTAGGACCCATCATCATCTTTGTACCCACCTAAGCTATGCTTAAGGGGGTGTTAGTATAGGTTTTTATTTTTCTAGTGGATTAATTTATTTTCCCTTAGTCTTGGATTTTTCCTACACTTTTATTAAGCTTGCTTATGTTAATAAAGTTGAGTTTAATTATTTAATAACTAGGGGATAAGGTGTTGAGGTGTCACCATCCTAAAAGGGTGGAGTATTTACTATTTTTAGGCTACTTGGTGGTCACTCCCTATTGGTTGGATTTGACACATCCATCCTCTCCCTAGTTCTATATAAAATCACTCCCTAGCTTGTATAGTTATACTCATTCATTCATTGTTACATACTTTGGCATGCATGTGCATTGATGTATGCAATCATTCTTTTGTAGCTTTGCTTTGAGCTCCTAATGTAATTTTGTCATCTTGACATTTGCATCTCTTAGAATTTTGGGTTTGTAATTACCTTATTTCATTTACATTTTTATAGCTTATCTCTCCCATAGAAAGATCTTGGTTATTCCTCTATTTCAGATTTCTAACATCTTTGAGAGTCTATCTAAATGATATTCTTAATGACACCACCCATGGAGAGTAAATATTACAAGAGATCAAAGCATTGGATGGGTGAAGGTTAATGGCTTCGTAAACTTTGTATGTCAACACCAATTAAAGAAAACTTATAATAAAGGCATTGTACACAAAGTTTTTCAATTGGTTGATTTGGTCCTTCATGCTAATCTTAAGAATCCCAGTGATAACAAAGAATTATGAGGCAAGTTTCATCCTAATTGGCTTGGACCCTTTTTCATTATATTGAAGCTTGGTACTAGTGCATTTGGTTTATCTACTGAATAAAGGATATAGTTAACATCATGAATCTACATAAAAATAATTGTTGATATCCACTTTATTATTGTATTATATGGGGCATTTTTAAAGTATTGAGACTCCCTTTTTTGGCTCATTTGCTCCTTTATCTACTTTCCTACTTCATATTGCTATGCTTTCACTTATTATATCTTTTACTCTATGTGATTAATTTCCTCTCTAAATGCTTTCATGATCGCATCCATTCTATTATAATCTTTATATGTATTTTTAATCCTATGCTTATCCCATATACCATCTATCATTTTTGTGCCTACATGGTTTATTATAAGACATGATAATTGCTTCATAATTGGGGGCATCTTCTCACTCCTTAATTTTCTATGTTTGCATGATTATTAATTATTAATTATTATTTTCTTGTTACATGATGCTTATTCATGATAGTTATTATATGCTTTACACATATTTTTATAATTTTATCTTGTTAATCTCTCATGCAATTCATCACATCCATCATATGTAACCAATTGAAGAGGGGCATATATCATCACCAACTCTTTTCATGGTTGAGATTTTAGATCATAACTTATGCTAGATAGAGACATCACTATAATTAGATACAATTATATCATTTCACAAAGACGCACTACTCACGTCATGTGAACCCTTATCATATTGTCATGTATTACATGGAGTTTTATTGCATGACCACATTGATGAGAGTCAATTATGTCCCATTTTATGTCACATTTTAGCCTATTTCATGTACCTTCATACCCATTTCCACATTCTATTTTCATTCCATATCATACCATTTTACCATTTTATGTTGCATTTGATTAAATATATATAAGTGGTATTTAATATAGTTTTTGGATCAAATATGGAAATTGATTATTGATTGTCTTTACTAATAAGTATTATGATTTCAAGCCTTGGAAAATCAAGCTTGCAACATACAGATTACAGGAACTTTTGAATCTTCTTGTCGAATTCTTAAAAGGAACTTCTTGTCGCCTACGAACTTACTGTCGCATTCTTCACTAGAACTTCCTATCGCGTGTGGGTATACATATTAGTAAATTAATTTCGACCATAGAATTATTCTCATAAAATAACTTGGTTATTTAGTTATAACCAAATAATGTTTAATTTTATGGAGGAAAATGTCCTCACGTTAAAAATAATATTCTATTGTAACCATGAGCTATTTATGCTCCTACATTTTAGGGTGAGCTATTCAAGCTCCTATTTAAGATCCTACATTTTAGGGTGAGCTATTTAAGCTCCTATATTTTAGGGTGAGCTATTTAAGTTCGTACATTTTAAGGTGGGTTGTTTTCCAACAAATGAAACAACTAAATGTTTATATTCAACAAATAAAACAACTAAATGTGAGCCATGAAATAATAGAAATGTGGCATGAGAATAGGAAATAGCTTGCACATATTTATTGTATAAATATGAGCTATGTGAGAAAAAAGAGGAGAAAATAATTGTATTCAATATAACTATTGAAAGAAACGTTTTGAAGGGCGCCCACTCTTCAACAGCCTATTGAATGCATATATATATTATTTATTTTACAATGTGTGTGATTTCAATTCTGTTTTGCATTATTTTAATTATGTATTTCTGTTGTCATAATTTTATAATTAATTCTTGTAAATAATTTTAAGTTATTTTAACTATCTATAGATTTAGATTAAATTAGTTGTTATAATTTCTATGTGAGTTAAGTATGTTGTTGATTTGAGTTTTATTCCTTCGCTTTGGATTTTATGAATTTGGTAATTGATGTTTTGCTTTAGAATTCATTATGTGTGCAAATCCTGTTGCTAGGAAGTGACAGTTCCTATCGCTAGTTTTATTTCGATTTAATGAAGGTTTATTTTCATAGCTACATTCATAACCACTCATCTCACGACTCTCAACCCTTGTGCAGATTGTCACGATACCTTTCACAAGTTTACGCCCCTAGATTGACACGTATAGACCAAACTGAAATTCATTATGAAGCATTAAATCCTTCTTATTCTTTACCCCAGTCTTGGCCTATCACACATCACATAAAACCTTATTACATTGTCATATTATGTGGAGTTTAAACATGACTACACCATGTAAACCTTATCGTATTGCCACATTGTGTGGAGTTTTATCTCATTACCACATTGCATCAGGTTTTATTATATGGTTATATTGCATAGGTTGTTATTATTATCTCACATTACATAGAATTTCATACCACTTTTCAAATAGGTAAAATTTCCTACTCCCTATCTTCTCTTCTCATTTATTTTAGATAATTAAAGCCACTTTTACTTTGTGCTTGTTTTGATTATGTAGCAACACTACTCATTGTATGCATTTTTGTTGTTTAACAAGTTTAGAATGAGTGCTCATCCTAAGGAAAGTATAAGAAGATTATTGCATCCCTTTTGAAGGATCCATATCCTTTGATGAGTGTGTGAATGTTTACTTTTCATATTTCTTAAGAATTTCCATATACTTTGAAATGCATGCTCATGTGAGATTTAAATGCTCACCAAAGTGGGGGAAACATACAATGGGGAAATCAATATACCCATGCTATTTCCCATTTTGTTTTATGTTTGTCTTGATACAAGGGTCTTAATACAATAACATATACACAAGTGACATACACTTATGCTAAATTTGATTCATTCATTCGGTTTTCACTCATTTTACATGAATGCCCATACATTAATTCCCTCACTACATTATTCTTTTAGATCATTTTTGTGGGTGCATGATTGTTCTACTTCAATCCCAAAGAGTGTGATAATGACTCTTGAAATTCAACTCATCAAATTTAAATTCTAACTGTACTCCACTTCCCCCACCTTTTCTATTGGTCATTATTAGTTTATTTAACACATATTTGTGCACTTAAATAAATGAGAAAAATATGCAAGGAATGGTCAAAATACTTATAACACACTTCATTTCTAAAGGGCAATAAAATAATCAAATTTGCATGATCATATAGGCCACCTACATGTTTGTGAATGCCGTCTTCAATCTTTCTCATCACTATTAATTTAGTCCACTAAGGAGTTTGACCTAGGAGAGGGGCACTATTCTAAAGGCAAATGGTTGGTTGGTTCAATAAGTCCAATTTACTCTTTCTCTTCATCGATTGAGTTGAGCCTCATTGATTTGTCAAGATCCTTGATGGTGTCTCTAGATACCACCTTAACTTCTAAGATATCCAAGACGTCAAGGGAAACAAATTCTTAGATGCACTTTTTATCAAATTAATTCTTTATAAATTATATTAACTTTACATGTCATATTAGGTTAATGGTAGTCACATGAGATATTCATCGAACCAAGTCAAACAATTTATAATTAAAACAAATCGTTGTTAAATAAAATCAACATAATTTATCTACCATAGATCTTAAAACTTAATATACCAATCAACTAATTTAATTCCATATTTTTTTAATCCATCCCCTCCATTATCTAAATTAGTTGTTGCTAATTGATTGTATTTTTTAATTAGCCTGCGTAAAAAGGTGTATTTAAAACCTTTAAACCCTTGCAAAAATTTTAAAACATGCAATACCAGCTTCTATATCCATATGGCTATGGCCTCGGATGAAAAATTGAAAGATGAAATATAGACGATGGTGTGTAAAAACATTTTCACTTGCAGTGGGTTTTGACAAGAACACTGCAATACCATTAAATAACTACTCTCTTGGATTCAGCAGCACAAGTTTGGCATTAGAGAAGCACGCTACTAAACAAACACAACATCATATACACCTTGAATACAAAAAAATTAGAAAACCCTGCGAGAAAGAAAATAAATTGAAGACTAGATTAACCAGCTTGAATCCAACACAAAAACAGCTTGTCATTGCAAATCCCAAAACTTATTTTTCACTCTTGCAGAAATGCGCCGCATTAAAGGCATTGGCAGAAGGCAAGAATATTCATACCCATGTCATCAAAACCGGATTAAGCCATGACGTTTTTTTGGTAAATCACCTGATTCACATGTATGTAAAATGTGGCCTTTTAGAGGATGCACGTCATGTGTTTGACAAAATGCTTGAACGAAGTGTTGTGTCATTTACAAACATGATTACGGGATATTCTAAGAATGGGGACGCGGAGGAGGCCTTAAATCTCTTTCACCAAATGCAATGCGAAGGTATTTCTGGGAATTGCTTCACCTTCGTAACCATCATCAAGGTGTGCACCAGCATTCGTGCTTTTCAAGTAGGGGAACAGTTCCATGTCCATTTTATTGAAGTAGGGCTTGATTCAGATGTAGTTGTAGGGACTGCTCTTGTTGATATGTATGCTAAACGTGGTAGGATTGAGGATGCACGCAATGTGTTTGACAAAATACCCAAACGAAATATTTTATCATGGACTGCAATGATCATGGGGTATGCACAATATGGCCCCCTTGACGAAGCACTTAAACTTTTTGACCAAATTCCTGCAAGAGACTTAGTGTTGTGGAATGCAATGATCGGTGGATTGGTTCAGAATGGGTATAGCGATGAGGCATTGCAACTGTTTTATGAAATGCAGCGTTCTGGAATGAAAGCAGATAGGATTACTTTTGCCAGTGTTCTTCGAGGATGTGCAAACCTTGCAGTTCTATTGCATGGTAAGCAGGTTCATGCTCATATTGTCAAAAGTGGATTTGAACTAGATGTTGTGGTTGGGAGTGCTCTTGTAGACATGTATGCTAAATGTGGGAGCGTAGAAAATGCAGTAGAAGTGTTTGACAAAATGCCCAGACGAAATGTTGTCTCATGGAGTGCTATGATTTCAGCATGTGCTCAGCATGGGCAGGGAGAGGATTCTCTTCAACTGTTTAAGAAAATGCAGGAGGTAGGCATTAAAGCTAACATAATTACCTTTGTTGGTTTGCTTTCTGCCTGCAGTCATGTTGGGTTAGTGGACCAGGGTCGCCGCTATTTTGATTCTATGAAGAAAGATTATGGGCTCATTCCAACAGTAGAGCACTATAGCTGTATGGTTGACCTTCTTGGACGTGCCGGATTCTTGGAAGAGGCAGAGGAAATTATCCATAGAATGCCAGTTGAGCCGGATGCAGCTGTTTGGGGAGCCTTGTTGAGTGCCTGCAGAACCCATGGAAACATGCGACTTGGAAGGCATGCAGCAGAACAGCTTCTGCGGTTGCAAGTACAAGATAGTGCAACTTATGTGCTTTTATCAAATATCTATGCTTCCCTGGGATTGTGGGATGATGTAGCTAATGTGAGAAGATTGATGAAAGATAGGGGATTGAAAAAGCAGCCTGGATGCAGCTGGATTGAGGTTAAGAATAGTATGCATGTGTTTATTTCAGGTGATAATTCTCACCCTCAAATGGATGAGATTTATGCAATGTTAGAGAGACTGACCAGGCAGATGAAGGAGGAAGGATATGCGCCCAACACAAGGGATGTGCTGCTCGATCTGGAAGAATAGTGAATGGAAACTCTTCTTTGGGATCACAATGAAAAGATGGCAATTGCTTTTGGGATTATTGCAACACCTCCGAGAATACCACCCGAATCTTGAAACCTGCTGTGTTGTCACACTGCATCAAGTTCATTTCTATGATAATTGAATCCAAAATTATTTTAAAATACGCTAACTGTTTTCAACATTCCCATGATGAACAGTGATCTTGTGGGAACTATTGGCAATGGCTGAAAGACACATGTCAGATATAGGTTTCTAAAAAGGTATTTCTCAGACCATGGGCAATGTATCACATTTATAGACAAGATGCAGTTTTTGGCAGTTTGTAAGGCCAACATATATTACGTTTCTCAGATCATGGGCTATGTATTACATTTTGGACAAGAGAATGTAGTTTTTGTCTGTTCGTCAGGCCAACAAATGCATACAATTATACCGATGATGGATAAATTATACAGGACAAATAAAGCCTAAACTATACAGAACCACCAAATTTGTTCTGTTATAACATTGGCCAGTGGACTGCAAATATCTTGACAAGATTTCATTTAATGATCAAGATTTGAAAATAACTCACAGGGTATGCACAAATATGAATCAATTTAATTTTCAATTTTCTGAATAGAGTGAGATACTTTAAATTAGCTATGCATTTCATCTTTCCTCTTATGGTTTGTACCTTTTTTTTTGTCAATTCACAGGATAGTCAGATTTGAAGTTCTAAGCCATCAAAACCCCCTACAGACATGGAGTTCTTCAAAAGATCAACTATATAAAACCTATGTGAATTGTCCGGAAGAATGTTTATAATTCAGTGATTCTTAGAATTTGATCTGAAGAATGTTAACTATATGTTATTTATGATGCTATCTTCCTTTTGTAATTTGTGTAAGGTTATCAGGTTTCCAGTACATGTATGATATAACAAAGGAACCTTTGCAGTATTATAGGAACGAGCAGTTTGCCCAGGGTACTTGTACACAATAATTAGACATTTATTCTTTGTCAGTAATAAGTATAATTTTCATAAGATAAATGATAAAATGTTCTGTATGTGGGATGGGTTTTTAGATATATGCAAGGACAAGGAAATAGGATTTCTTGAACTTGTATTGACATATAAAATACTACATACTCTAAAATTCAGTTGCAAAATTTTGCCTTTCGAGCTGCACCATCATGTTTCTTCTGAGGTGGTAGAAGTTGAGAAACGCTACTACATTGGACGTAGGAAATATGATTCAAGTTTCAACAGAGGTCTGTTTTATCTATTTTTGATACAGAGGAATCAGTACTAGCTGGGACCCCATTTGTGAGGTCCTAATAACCGGGCTCCTATAACCTTTTGCCAGTTGAGCCACCTTACTCGTGCAGCAGTTGAAGCTAGGGATTCAAACTTATGATCATTATCCATGTCTTTAAGTGGCTTAACTGTCTGGTCTACACCCTATGGGCAAGAAAGGTCTGTTTTATAATTTTGCATAGAACTAATAATATATATTTACATTGGATTTACCTCACAAATATTTTTGTGCATTGTATTTGGAACAAGGATCAAATGTTATAACGATGCTTAATAATCCTTCATACACTGCTTGCAGGTTGGATATTGTATAGGGAACATGAACGAGTTGATCCAAAATAAATTGTTAGTATTATTGTACCAATTGTTCACATGTTATTCTCAATTTGTGGAAACTAATCATGCTATATGTCTCACGGTAACTCTAGGAAGTAGGACTAGCTTATTGTGGGAAATCATTTTTGACTTTTCCTTCAAAAGTAATTATGGTAGTTGTTTAGACAGAAAGCATTTCCTTTATAAGGTGCTTGGAAGCCTGTTAGCTTCCACATGTATACGAGAGATTCAAAGCAGCTAAAAAGGTTGTATTTTTCAACTTTGCAAGCCTAGAATGCATGGAGAAAAGAGACATGTACCTTTACTGCTATGAAACATGTCTGCTGACACCGGTTTTACATATATAGTATGGGTAAATTTATTATGGTTTCTGTTTCTTGATCCTATTTCTCCCTTAGTTTGAATTTCATCCAATTTATTGTGGAATAAGGCATTCTTAGAGAATAGGATATGTTACTTCTGTGTAACCATATAAGCTTAATTATTTTTAATTAGACGGTCTTGGGTAAATGTTTTTTTAAATTTCTCAGAGGGAGCTATGGAACCTTGGTTGGATTTAAACAGCTTTATTGGAGGTAAGATTCCTCTATATTTAAATACTTTGAGGATCTAAGCTTGCTGGGATTTTAACCTGGGCCTTTTGCCTGGTGATGCCCAATCTCAACGAGTCAACCAAAACCAACGGGCTACCATATAATCTTAATTGTTATTAGTTGTTTGTTCACTTAATATTTTGATATTGGAATCAAGCAAACTAGTCCAGTCTGAATAGAGCTTTTATTGAAGTCATTGATGTGTGTTTTTAGCTATGAAAAATGGTATAGTAGACATTAGACACTGCCCAAAAATTTAGATGCTAACTATATATCTGTTCAGAGATAAACTAACCAGCAGAAGCCTCTTTGAGAGTATACCATACTAGATCAAAACTCTAGTAAATGATGTAATGTTTGGAATTTCATAAGATGTATAAATATATTGTTAAATGCTTTTTCTCATTTACAGGTTGCTCAGTTTCAAAGGTTAGCCATCAAAAATCCCCTAGAGTCTGAGTTATTTTTGTTAGAGTTCCATCTGTTTTGCTCTAAAGGTGGTTTTTTTCAGCAGCACAGCAGTACATTTAATTTTCCCCTCTGTAGAGAAGCATACCCAACAAAAGCCTTAGGATTTCTCTTCTCCTAGACTAGGCACACCACTGAGATGGGGTATTCATCATTGTAAACCCTAGAGATCTTTTGCTGCGTAAAACAGACCTAGGGCGCACTATTGAGAAAGAGAGAGAAAAGTAGAGTTTTGAGCTAATGCAGTCTAATCCTTCTTTTAATTTTTATAGAAGATAGATGCAGTATTGATGGTTCAAATATCTGAGTATTTGCTGTTCAATTTACTAGCAGTATGTTTTTATAGATTGGCATACTTATTATGTGTTTTGATTGGAGTTTTTCATTTTACGCTACGTTGCTTGCTAGGATTAATTTTCTGAGTGCAGAATTTTCTTACCATTGGGTGAAAATGTGATAGTGTATTAGAGCATGTAATCTGAATTCTCCAAACCTGTTTATGGAGTGTACTGCTAACTATGAGAGGGAGCTCACGAGGATTTCAGTGGGTGTGATGTCCTTGCTTCAGTGATTGAAGTGATCCCGACTTGTGAGAGGTTGTAGAGTGGGATGCCTTAAGTGCTCCAATGATTAGAGTGTTTATTCACAACTGTGATAGGGTAAGTGCAAGGAAATGGAAGCGATCTGAAGTGGCTTCTTTTTCCTTGAAATCAGTAGAACCTCAACTTTGATGAGTAATTCAAGATGCCTATGCTCAAAATTTGAAGATGTAACAAGAACAAAAGTTCTAGTGTTTGGAATGTAGTTTCTCAACTACTAAGTTCTTAAAAAAATGAATACACCCTTCTAGATCACTAGAGGAATGCTCTTTCCATAGTTGCTAGAGTGTCGGCCTCCTTGTCAACTCGTGCTAGACTGTCATGTCCCCGGATTTGGAACCCTAAAATGTAAATACAAAAAGAAATAAATGGATAAATATATATATATAATTCCAATTTGTTATCAGGAGATAATATTATAATTATAATTATTATATATAATATTATAAATATTAAAATATAAATATAAAAATACCAATATTGACAATTTGAATACTATAACCATTATGATGTAATAAAATATTAAAATATGTAAAAATAATATATAACGTAAATAACACTATAATGGTCAAATATAAATATTAAAGGATAACACTGGGACATTAAAGAGTGTGACTGTCTAGAAGGTGCTGCCAGCATTACAATTTGGAAGACCAAATTGTAGATGCTATTGGAGGAAGTTGATCTTTGGAGTTTTGTGGAAACAAAGGTTGCACCTCCTACCAATCCTATTCGAGATTTGGTGAATGACCATTTGATCCCTCACATTGCAAAGAAGACAATGAAGGAGATGTATGCTGCCTTGATCATTCTATATCAAAGTGTGAACATTTCTTGCAAGATGGTGCTAAAGAACAAGCTCAGTTCCACATGCATGAGCAATATAAACATTGTGGCCAGTTACCTTATGAAGATCATTAAGCTTTGAGATTAGGTCATTGCTATTGAGGTGAAGGTGGTGGATGATGAGTTTGTGCTCATAGCTATAAATGGGCTCTCTCCATTCTAGGACTCATTTGTTTGAGGTGTTAGTACTCATGAGAAGCTTCCCACTTTTGAGAAACTTTGGGATGATTTCATCCTGGAAGAGACTAGATTGGAGACAGTTTTATCCAAAGTGGAAGAGAGTCAAAACCTAGCTCTCATTGAAAAGATGAAAAAAGGTGGTAAGAAAGAGGACTAAAGAGGGTTTAAATGGAAATGAGGAAGAATCAGATTCTTCAGACCAAGCAAAGAAAGACTCGAGTCATGTAAAGTGTTTCAAGTGCCACAAAATGGGCCACTATGCATCTTAGTACACCAAGAGAAAAAAAACAAAGCAGCATTCACAAAAGTTTGCAAGGACTGCAAAATAATTCAGCAGATGAGTCAACATCTAGACTTGAGACAACTTTCTCCATTGTGTCATTCCTATCCACTGTCACGATTTATAATGTAGGTTGGTGTATGTGGACAACGGAGCATGTGAATGCATGACCTTCAACAAGAAAGTGTTTGACAGACTTAAAATCTAGAGGATAACATACAGGTGGAGTTGGACAATGTTGCCACTTATTCATTTACTGAATTGGGCTTTATTTCTTTCTACATGCATTTAGGTGATGTTATTGAGTTAGTTGATGTTTGGTATGTTCCTGGTTCAATGAAGAGTTTTCTTTCAGATTCTTGAATGACAAATCTGGGATAAAATAGCTAATTTGATGGTAAACATGTGATCATTAGAAAATGCAGCCCTAAACTTGGTCAAGTTTTGGCTAGAGGAGTTTGAGATGGTGGCCTATATAGCTACTTGCTGATCAAGTTTTGTAGGTATGGCATTATGCCATGATGGAGGAATGCCCTTTCAGCTTTGTGGAGACAATTTCTAAACCTACCATTGAATCAATGATTGATTCCATGCATGCAGCTGATGAGAGTAGTGAAGGGTAATAGGACACATTTATTGCTGAAGGATTCTCTCCAAAATAGGGAGTTGACCTTGATGAAACTCTTTACTTTAGTTGGCGAAGGATCCTCTAAGAATGAGGGAGTCAATCTTGTTGAGGTGTTTGCTTCACTTACTGAAGGTTTTGAGGTGCACGGGCAAGATACCCATGAATTCAGACTGAAGAAAGTCTTGTATGATATGATGCATGCACCACAAATCTGTTTTCTCAAGATCAATAGGTTCTTACTAAAGTTGGGGTTTTCCAAGTTTAGTGCCGGATCTTAAGTCATTATTTGATAGATTTGATCCTTTAATCTTGTCCATGTATATAGTTGAATTTGTTATTGCAGGGTGTCCTGAACAACTCATGATGCGGCGTGAGGAGAATTCAATCTATAAAGTTGACATGAAGGACAAAGGAGGCTGGTGGGTTGCTAATGAAGTTTTCCTTGTATAAGGAATTTACATCTGAAGGGTTTTCAGAGTGCAGAAGGGAGCAGCGATCTTGGATTGCATTTCTTTAGGTTCATGTATGGTTAACATGATGTTGTTGCCACTAGGAAAAGGGAGATTTAAGATGCTGTGATGGTATCTTGGCTTGGTGAAGAACACCTTCCTTGGAAAGAGGGAGTGTTGAGAGTTCTACCTGTGTTGCTTTGAAGGTAGTGTTAAGATTTTAAAGAGGGAGTGGAAAGAGGGAGTGTTAAGAGTTTAACAATGCAGCAGTACACTAAAGTTTCCCCTCAGCAGAGAAGCATACCCAGCAGCAGCCTTGGTCTGTGTGCAAGTGGGTTGAAGGCATAGTCAAGAGCAGCATCGGCATGGTACAACAGTGTTGGCAGCTGTTCTTCAGCAGGGCACACTGACCAAATTCAACACAATACTCAGCAGATTAGCTTTTCTTAGTTTTAGCATGTTCTTTGCTTTTCTTATTTTTAGATTGAGTTCCAATTCTGTCAGTCTTCTTATTTTAGAACAAGGTGCTTTTCTGCTTTCTTTTTTTTAAGGTTAAGGATTCCCTTCTGCTGGCCTAGGCACTCTGCTGAGATGGGGATTCATCATTGTAAACCCCAGAGTTCTCTTTTCCAATAAAAGAGACCTAGGGCATACCACTGAGAAAGAGAGCATACTTGAGTTTTGAGTGTTCAGTTTAGATAGAAGATAGATGTAGTATTGAAGGTTCAAATTGTGCATATTTTCTGTTCAGATTTCCAGCAGTATGTGTTTGTAAAGCAGCATACTCATATCTGCTATTTTGGTTGGATTTTCTCATTTTAAGCAACTTTGCAGTTAGGGCTAATTTTTTGAGTGCAGAATCTGCTTAACATGGCTTGAAAATTTAATAGTTTTGAGATCAATTCTAAAAATCCTTGGGATAACTTTCTCTGAGGAATATTAACTATATATTTATGCTATCTTCCTTTATTCTGTTTTATTTTGCAATTCTTCTCAGGCAATCTGGTTCTCAAGGTTTGTATAATATAATAATTTTTTTTTTCTGATTGGCATTTAATATGGGGGGATCCCCCAAATAATCCACACGAATTGTCTGATTTCGGACAGAAAAAGTAAATATACAATACTAGTTCCTCCAATCAAAATCTCATCTCATATTGTGTTGGCCACAAATTAGTGCCCTTTATTATCACTACATGTCTCTTAACTCTCTCTCTCTCTCTCTTTCCTTTAGCTCTCTAGAAGATTTCATTTCTTTACACCTTATTTCAAACTTAAATATACCTAGCCATATTTTTCTTTTTGCATCATCTCACATCTCTTTGCACTAGAAATCACATACTTTTCAACCTGTATCACCCTGATTTCTTTAGCTAACATCGTCAAATCTTCCATAATTCATTAATGTATGCATTGTCCCATGAGTCATCCCAAAAATTAGTCCAGCCATTATCTGCCATGTTAGGATTTGCATTATGATATTTATTAAGGAAATAATATAGTTCCAAATTTGAGAACACCTTTAAATGTGAATAGTCTTTTTAGTTCTGTTGGATCTAGGAGTTTATCCTTAGCATTTTGCTACAAGGCTGATATTTTCCATCAAAATTCTCCATGTTAGCTTTCCCCTAAAGTAATTCTTTTGTAATTCTAAATTCTTCATTCCAACCTCCACCACTCCCCTCCCCTAAATATCTGAGGGAGTCATTTAATTAAAGGGGCCTTCTTATAAGATGATGTTACCTTTTCAAATAAAGTATTAATGATTTTGTCCATTCTTTGAATAATGCATATTGGGACCTTTAAGATGGAGAAAACATAAAAAAGGATACATAGTACTGATTTGATGAGAGTGAGTCTATCATCCATGCTGTGCCATATACTCCTCCAAAATGAGTTTGGATTTTAACTCTACAAAATTTCCTCATAGAAAACAAAGGTACCCCAAGGTACTTGCCATGGAGGAAACCAATCTCAAATCCCAATCTATTTGTTATCCTTACATCTGATACTAATATTGAGGACCTTTGACTTTTTGGCATTAATAGATTGGATTGAATCATTTGCATCATTGTCTAGTGTTTTTGATTAAATAAGCAGGGTTAGGGCCCAGATCCTGAACAAGAACAGCAAAACTGTCCAGTGCAACAACAACCAGACAAGAACAACAAAACTGAGGAGATAGCAAAACAAGAAACAACACTACATCTCCTCACCAAAACTACAGAGAACAAGCATCAACCTATTCCTAAAGAATCAAAACAGATAACCCTATCCAAGTACCAGTATAATTTTAACCAAACCATACTATCATTAACCCAGAGATTATCATAAGGCAGGCAGAGCCTGTCATAAGTTCCCAAAAGGCATATAACCATCAAAACAGAGATTAACAGTATACAAACACAGTTCGGGCTTACCAAGCCAATATCAGACATAAACCTTACAAAAGAGCCAAAAAGCTAGTCGATCAAAGCCATAAAAAGGAACTAAACTAAACACAGAATAGAGGATTAGGATTCCTTTATTAGGCTCCAAGCCTTCTCCAGATCTTCCACAGTTTCCTCGAGGCTGTCTTTTATCTCCATTGTCTTGGACCGATCAGCTTCATCCCTTCTTCCTTTTTTCCTCTGTTGCTTTTTGATCTTTCCCTGTCCCGATATGGTACCCATCACAGCTCTTTTCATGACACCGTCCATCACTCTACAGACATTCTTGATGGCCTCCTCAATAGAATGGAACCTATTTGAATTGTTTTCTTTCTGCAACATTCTTTCAACTTGCTCCATCCTCTCTTGAAGCATTTCCATTTTTGTCTTTTCTGTTTCAATGTTTTTTTCATTCAGACTCTCAGAGTTGAGAGGGGTATTAGTAGTAATTTCGGTGGCTTCCAAATCAATTGAGGTTTCATTTATATTTCCCTTTTCTTCAGCCGTTCCAGGATTTGTCCCTTCATCCTCACCATGCTCCTCCTCTTGTTGAGTATAGCCTTCTTCCTCTTCTTGACTAGAATCCTCAATATCCTCAGACACCGAAACCTCTTCCTCGGAGAGTTCAATTTCTCCAAAACTGTCTGGGACATACTCCTCCTCAGAGGAGGTATCATTCTCCTCCCTTGCGACTTTCTTCCCTTTTTTGTTCTCAAGTTCTGAAGGGGCCTCAGCCTTCCTATCTGCAGATTTTTTGTTCTTTTACTTATTTCCTTTCCTTTGGAAAAAACAAGAGCAAGACGAGTAGACC
This sequence comes from Sequoiadendron giganteum, assembly GCA_007115665.2. Lineage (NCBI taxonomy): Eukaryota > Viridiplantae > Streptophyta > Pinopsida > Cupressales > Cupressaceae > Sequoiadendron > Sequoiadendron giganteum. The sequence goes on from CM021109.1 coordinate 593,280,915, forward strand.
TATGACCAGCAGGGGTGGTGGATCCACTTTCAGGGCTTATGTCTTGGTCATCAGGGATTGTAATGATTGGGGATTCAAAGCCTGGCTCTTTAATCACCACCTTCTTTTCTATCATTGTCTAGTGTTACTTTAGTGTCTTCTGCATCATTTACTAAGGATTCCCTAAAAACATTGGTGTCATCAATAAATTTCAGAGCGGAAAGTGGGGCAAGGGGGAAGGAGTGCTAATATGTTTTGATTCATTTCTTTGAAATTCAGAAGGGATAGCCCTTCCTATATATTTAGCCAAGATCAGAAAAAGCTATAGGCAATGTGGGCACCCTTGTCTTAGGCCCTTTGAGTAACCAAGGTTATTGGTAAGCCTATTACTATCAAGGACTTAAAATTGTGGGCTTGAGATGCAGCTATATCGCACTGCCACTTTGCCTTCGCAAAGCAAAATTTCCTCATAACCCTTAGAGGAAAACCTAATCAACATATTCATATGCTTTGCTAATATCAATTTTCATAATCATCCAGTTTCTTTAGTTAGCTTCAAGGTGTGTGTTATCTCATGCGTAATGCTGACACTTAAGTTTTTTTTCTTTGTTGGTATAAAGTTATAAACCTTCCTTTTGGGGGAAGGATAAGTTTCATACTTTCAGCCCCAGCCTTTGTAATTTTTTATTTTTTTAAATTATTTCATTGGAGAGAGTATGTTGAAAATTTGCAAGGATCAGGATTTGTGTTTTTCTTGGAACAAGTAAAATTTTCCTATATTCTCGTTGATCTTGATTACTTAACAACATTAACACCATCTCTTTCCACAATTCCCAAGAGTTATTGGAAGAAGTCAACCAAGAAACAATCCATCCCATGGGATTTTTTTTTCTCATAAGTTTTAGCGCCCCCTTTAGTTCATCTTCTCAACATTTCTCTGTAAATTTCTGATTTGGGGCATAATCAATCAAAGATGGAATATTATTCAGAATCTTATCCCACAATTTGATTTGATTTATGGACTCAATAGTGAGGATATTTTATTATTGTGGAAGTATGTGATTAGTTCCATTGTCAAATATTTGTTCCTAGGTAGGTTCAGATATTTAAATTTGAATTAGGTTCAAATATTTGAAAGTAAATGAATATCCATCAAGGACAGATACTGGTTATGTGTGGATCCAAAACATAAAAAGAAAACTTGTGACCTATTCCGTCAATTTTTCTCTCGTTCTCTCCCATGGAAACATATATGCATCTCAAATTGGTACATGTCTGCAACCAAGTATGATATATGTTGTCTTGTCATTTAATAATGTTCTTGCACTTCCCAAGAATTGCACGTTTCATGCTTTTGCATGACTTTGTAATCAAATTAATTGTTTTTTTACTTGATAATATTAGGCCTTTGTTTTTGTTTTCCTATATTTGTTTTCTGAATCAATATGATGAAATTTATAAAGGCCATGGATCTATGTCCCCTCCTTATCGTGCTTAAAACCACCCTCCAGTTAGAAAGGAAGTTATCACCAACATAAACCAATGAAATAAAATAAGTTGGTGCTTCACAAGATGCTTAAACATACAGCCAATTCTTACAAGGTAAACATGTTTGTTGTTTTGGTAATGAGATTAATGCTTTTGATGAGTTGCAGGCTACCAAGACATTAGAGTATTCAACTGGCATTTCGTATGGTCACATGAAAGACCTTGATATTACAAAAGAAAAGTTAACTGATTATTTTTCCATCTTGTGACAAGGCAGTGAATAGATCCTTATATTAGAAATTTTCTATTAAACAGTACACCCATCTGCAGATTTGTATCAACTTCTGGGACTTTTGATGGGTAGTTTTTGGAAAACCACCCAACATAAATCTTGGAATGATAAATCATAAGAGTGCTGTACCCATTGTAATAATCTATTGTCAGTGTAAGTCAACATTAGAGTAGGAGAAATATATTAGATATTGATTGATTTGTTTTTAGGGATAATAAGTGCATAATATTGAAACATCGGATGTACACAAAAAGCATTATACCTTGAGGATAAAGATAAATGTTGAGAATAAGTTTAGAATTATGTCTAAGATTGTGAAAGTAGGAGGGCCATATTTGATAGAGAATCAAGATTCTAGTAGAACAAGAGGAGGTAGTACTACTGTTCTAGTTGATAATGAATCTTCAATTTTTATGTGTTATATATATGTATCTGGGAGTTTACTATGTTATGGTTGTATACATGCATGTGAATTTATGGTTGCTTATGAATAATATTATGTGAAACAGTTTATTGCTTCCTTATCCTGACATTTTTCATAGATCAGGGTCCTCTAAATCCTCTATGCACCTCAGGTGAGTTGCCACTTTGGGGGTCGATATACCAGTGTATATTTGGTCCTTTTAAGTGCTAGCTTATGTCTCAATGCCCAACCTTAATAGGCTAACATTGTGTTTCCATTACTGGGAACCATCTAATATTTCAAATGGCTAGGGAAAGTCCAGGTTTAGTAAAATACTGGGTTTAATAGTGAAGTCATTTTTTGGAACTCAAAAGAAAGTTTATGGTGCAGAGCTATTTTGTCTTTCCTGGATTTGGTTGATGGCAACAGTTTGGGGTACATTCATAGATCTTTTTATTTATTTATACATGCACATGTATTAAATGGGTGTGTGCAACATTGATCTAAATATATATTATTTTCTTTCATTGATATTTGAATTCTTGGCACGAGGTTTGCAATCATGGGTGGAACACCATTGCGGATAGGCTGTGTTGAAATTGTTCAAGCATTGACACAAGACTGAGCCATGTCACGAGAGAAAATATATAGGCCGGTGCATGCATTATTTGTCTAAGAATATTTCAATTTGAATATTGAATCAGCATCAAAATACATGATGAGTGCACTGAAAGAGTGGCCCATTTCAGGAATTCGTGAAACTGATAGTCATGCCCAAGGGTGATTCCAAGCTGCATATATCTTTTGAAGTTTGATATACATCTTTTTATTCTTTGTATATTGCTTGATGTTTATACTAGAGATGAATGGCTTCTGGAAATGAAGGAAAGGTGACCTGCCATCGTATTATGAATGTTCTAATAAAAGTCTGGAACATGCGACAATTAGAAAACTTTCATGGAAGTCATACTTAGATGTAAAATATTCTAGCATCGTTTACTCGCCTATATATGCAGCTGTATGTGTGAACTTTTAGTTGTGTGAGCAGAACTCCTGAAAATGGAGTCCAAGTAGGCACAAGGTAAGTGCATCCTACTTTATTGTTAACGCTTGGTTGTGTGGGTCACAAGTAAAGATTCACAAAATCTATTATAGAGAATATCCTAAGGGCAGCAAAGATCGACAATTATGGTATGCAAATCCTTATTGAGCTTATATTTGGAATGTGCAATTAGGTATGGGGTGCGCACAACTTGGTGCAGGACTGATTCACTATCAGGTGTCTAGTCTTTAAATTTGCAAAGGTGGCAGCCAAAGGTAATTCATCATAGGAAGAATCAACGGTATAATCATCACAAGTGCACCCATATCATAGCAGCGCACTATTTTTAATATAGAGTTCATAATGCTCCCTTTTACAAAGACTTGAGCTATTTAATCCTTGGTTGTAAAAAAATTACAGTCCAAACTACACGAGAAGTTTTGAGATATATGAATATATTGTTTATAGGAAAGGGCCAAGGCATATCAGAACTAGATGCCATCTTTGGACTTCCATTTGATACCCCAAACAAAATATACCAGTACTATATTTGCTCCTTTTCGGTGGAACCAGTAGCATGAATTCTTGTGATATGGTCATTTCATTGCTAGACACTGAGAATCAAAGGAGAAATGAAAAAATTTAAAAATTGTAATGCTAAAAGAAACGGAAGTTGTGAGCTGGGTGTTATAGGAGATGGAACAGATATGAAATACTGGTGCAAATTAGAGATCTACAAGCAAGAAGATGTGAACTTATCAGGTCGAGAAGCCATCTATGTGAGTATGGAAAGTCTGAAGTCATTGGTTGAACACAACACACAATAAATATGTATGATTAGTTTTTAATATTTTGTGCCTCATATTGATGCCTTCCTACACTTGAATCTAGAAAGCTCGTGGTTCAAGCAGAACTGGAGTAACAACGTCGAGAGAAAGAAAGATGGTAAGGATTTTCTTTTGTGTCCCTAGTAACTATAAGCTTTTGCTTAGCTTTGGAAAAAAAGAAAAGGTGTACCTAGGTTTTGTTGAGGAATAAGGATAGATTCAATGTTATTTAGGAGATGCTTTATAAGAGGGATTTTTAATGATATCTAGAAATGAATTAAAAACATTGAATGAGACAATATGGAATGAGAAAGATGGGATACTTAGTTAGTTTAAGTGGCCTTAATGGTGCAGTTAAATTAAATTAAATATGGACCCTTAAAAATTTTTGTGGTGTAGGGAGTAATAAGGAGAAGTTAATATTATTTTGAGCAACCGCTTATTTTTGTTATGGACTCCTATTTTTTGAGGATATGATTTAGATATTGGATGAGATGAAACACATGATTGAGCAATTATGGTTTGATTCTTATGTACTAGCTGGAGGTAGTTGTTTAATCACTGTTGGCACCAATACCTGCATATTTGAAACAAAGGTCATAGCTTATCTATGGTGATGGCCTTCTTTTGAGTTGTCCTATATAATGAGTAGATTTAGTATACATAGTTTTGATGAGCTATTAGTGGTGGAGATAAGATATGTTGATTCCAATGTAAATGGTATACTAGTTTGCAAAGACGTGTGTAGGTTGGTTGAGTATGCATGTAGGATGATCAAGTGTGAGCATGGATTGCATATGTGTTCACACAAGATTTATTGTCAATGTTACATCACAAAGCATGGAAGTGGAGACATGATCTTAGTTGATAACTTGCATACGTGTGATGACTTTCCCTATGTGCTTGATCATACTTAAAATGTCAGCAAGAGTATGCAGAGGTACATAACACAAACTTGCAAGTGTTGGCACATAGAGCATTTATAGGTGGATGATGATGTGTAGCATTGTACCATAGTGCAAAGGGTGTGAAAGAGAGTTTGCATAGTAACTTTACATATGATTTTTTATTGGTTTGAATGAACTCTATATATAGCACTTGTCACCCCATTTCTTTCCTATTATTTCTTCTATGATCCTTGTTGGATCACAGGTCTTAATATTGTTGGATTTATTACATCATTACATAGATATTAGATTAGGTAAATGATAAATAATTAACATGCAAATTTTATTTTATAAATATAGGTTAGTTAATAATGAGATTAAATAATAAATCAATAGTTAGTTGATTTCTCAGATGAGTTAGTTTTTAAGGGAATATCAATTGCTTTATAAGTCAATGGAATGTGATGTAAAAATCATACGAATATGTCAATGCAAACATTAAGATATATTTTTATATTTATGTGTAGTCATGGTATAGATTTAATAAAAATTTGTATGCTCTCCCATATTTCAATATGGTATCATAGCTTTTTATGGATTTTGGCATTGCAACTTTTTGATTTCTTTTGCAATCTATATTAGCCGTTAGCATATTTGCAAGCAATAATACTCCTTGATGGAGGACTTTGTGCCAGAGACGAATCCATGGGGAAGAAGAGCTTCAACGCCTGGAGATTAAGTGGGTTTAATTCACAAAGTATCAAGCTTCATTGGAATTAAATGGCTTGATAACTATTATTTTTTGTTGTTGCGTTGAAGTCTCTACAGAGGCATTGATATTGTGCATATGATTAGTTTAAATGTTGGTGTAAAACAAGGATTGGAACAACATTGAAAAGGCGTGAAGATTTGAAGGTGCGTTGCTGCTATGAGTAACGAAGGAGTTTATAGAAGCACAAGAGAAGAGGCATTTATGGATTAAAAGGGTTTCTATCCACAACCATTTCTACAATTAAATGCTCAAAGCAATTGTAATGGCATGCAAGGAAACCGAGAAGCATGCCGGCCTCTTGATTTTTATGCATGTATAGCTATAATAATGCTATTAATAACCAAAATAATATAGACTTGGAGAAGGTATAAGTTTTTAAATTTTTATTGCACATTTTTTTGAAACAAAATTACCTTATTAATAGGCTTCCAACATGGTAATGGATTGCATTTGGTGTGAGGATGTTTGACGTGAGATATTAGGGGAGAGGATCCGATAGTTGAGCACCCTAACTTTGCGCTTCTCAAAATCCTATGTGGAAATTTCAAATCACTCTCACTTTTTTACAACAACTTACTTGGCAAGTCCCCTGCTTATAACTAAGGTTTTAGGACCACATCATCAAATATGATGCCACATCAACATGCTTTTTGTCGAGGTGTCCAAATAGGCCCAAAAACAAGTGAGACTAATAGTTGTGCACTAAATCATGTTATATCGGTGTGTTGATGTGACATCACATGATTTGATGCCTTTTAGATCTAAGGAAAACATTTCATTCAATTATGGGTAGTCATCATTAACACTAACAACTTTAAAGTCACAACTATTGATCCAATATTGTTAAAGAGATTGGACATTAAATCAACAAATACTATAACAATTATTGAAACATGCTCAGGTAGTGGGTCCTCTCCTTGTTGCAAGTATGAAGGTGTTATCATTGATGTCAACAAGCTTGTGTTGTCATTGGTGTCAATTGTGTAGTGGATGAGAGAGATTGTTGCTTTGATTAGTTGCATTATGTTGTCATTAGTTAAGTTATTGGTGTTAACTTCTGGTGTTGCTTTGATAAGCTTCTAGTTATGGTTGTGACAGTGATAAAGATGTTGAGAATATTGAAAAAATTGATAAAAAGAGGAAACAAGGTGTTGCAGAGGTGTTCTAGTTTTGCTCCGCATTTCTTCTGGGTTCAAGATCTGCTTGTGTGGTTTGGATATGTTGGTTAGAGGTGTTTAGAGATTTTATATCCAGAATTTGGGCTTCTGGATCGATGTGCAGAAGAAGTTATGTTCACCAGTGTGTGAACTTGATTTGTAGTGTTGCTTACAAAGGTGTCTAGGATAAATGTTTTTGCTCCGTGTTTCTCCACAATTATGCTTCAAGACTTGCGGTTCTGAAGGTGAGTTTATGGTGTTGATAGCTTACCTCATTCAAGTGTGTTGAAGTTTTACGCTCCAGAAGATGGTTTTTAGAGTTACAACATTTGGCAATGTAGTTTGAGTGTACTAGGCTTGTACATTCTGAAGGTGTGAGTTGGTGCGAGAATTTGTTGAATCTTAGGTGGTTTGTGGATTATTTTAGATTGTCTAGAAGTGTGGCGTGTGGTTCTCAAGTCGTCCTTGGAGTTGAGGAAGCGTGTACTTCAAAGTTTAATGGTGTTTGCACAGGTAACAGATGACCTGGTGTTTACACTACATTTGAAGATGTTTAAATATTGATGAAGGTGTAGCTTGGTGTGTGAGTGTTGATTTGAGTCCCAATTAAGTTTTGTATCGGTCCACTTTCGTTCCTATCCATTGTTGGAATGCTTAGTGTCGACCTATTTTTGAATTTGTAAAGTGAAAGGTGTGTGTAGCCGACTTGAAGATGCTTTTCAAGTTGTGGATGGTATAAATGCAAGGTGAGTTGATGTGAGATGGAGTGTGGAATAGAGTTGAGTGTTGTGATGCGAAATGTAGTGTGAGCTATAATGCAAGATTGTTGAATGCAGTGAGCTAAAGGTATCTTGATCTCTTGGAAGCTATGAGTGTTGTTGGAGCTATTGTGGTGGATTCTTTATTGCATTGAGACCATGTTCTCTATGTAACATTCTATCTTCTTTCTTCTTTCTATTATAGCAGTGAGCTTAGGTTGTGAGCCCTTCTAGACAGTGTATCCTATTATGGCATTGAGCCTTTTTGCACCGGTTTTGCAATTAATTATATTGTGAGCTAATCCTCATCATGGTATTTCCCTCCTAGGGTTTTCCACGTAAATTTGGTGTTCTTTTGTGTATGGTGTTGTTATTCCAGTTTTTGTTATCTGCATTTCATGTTTAAACATTATAACAAATTAAGGGTTTAATGAATGCATGTGGATCTTATTACTATTGAGGGTTTTGATGTTTTAATTGGATACAACTAATTCACCCCCCTCTCAGTTGTCTTGTTCATTCAACAATTGGTACAGAGTAAGGTTCTTTGGAGAAAAAATTGACCGCTTGAGGTAGATCCGAGATGGCGAACAAGAAGGATGTCCTTATGTTTGATAGCACAAACTATGCATTCTGGAAGGTTAAGATGGAAGGCTATCTAGTTTACTTTGGATTTGATGTTGCACAGGCAGTGAAGATTGCATATACCATACCTGCGAATTGACCGAGCACAAGTGATGAAACCAAGGCCTATGAAACAAATGGTAAAGCAAGGTTTGTCCTTCTAAGTAGTCTAGAAAATTTTGAATTAGTGAAGGTAATGGATTTGAAAACTGCTAAAGAAGTTTGGGATAAGCTAGAAAGTATTTATGAAGGAGATGATAAGGTTAAACAAGTTAAGATGCATAATCTAAAGACACAATTTGAGAACTTGCAAATATCTGAAGATGACACAATTACAAGTTACATGTAGAGGGTTGATGAACTTGTTAGTGCAATGAGAGGTCTTGGTGCAAAATTCAAAGAACCTAAAGTGGTAAAGAAAATTCTCAGAGCTCTTCCTGATTCTTATGGTGAAAAGGTCTCTGCTATTGAGAAAGTTGCAAATTTTAATACTTACACTAGAGATCAGTTTATGGCATACTAACTACATTTGAAATGAGAAAAATGGTTTGAATAAAAGTGCAAAAGTGGAGACTGCTTTTAAGGCTGGAAAATCAGAAAAAGTTGAAGATTTAGATGGAAATGATCTTGATGATGTAAAAACTAACTTTGTAAGAAGGATGAAAAAGGACACCGATAAGTACAAAGGTAAATTACCTTTCAAATGTTTCAGTTATGGACAAATAGGTCACTATGCTTCAAGATGTCCAAACAGATTTGTGAATAATAAGAACAAGGTAAACAAATGAAAGATGATCAAGAAAAGCTATTATGCTAGAGAAGATGCTGGTATTTTTTATGATGAATTTGATCATGGAGATGTTGATGATAATGAATGTTTGTTGGCTTTAAAAGATGAATCGGTTTCTGCTAACTCTGAAAGTTGTGTGAAGGAAAGTGCTTTGGAGAAAAAGGATAAGATTGGAGGTACTTTGGTATCTTCTTTTCATGTTAGATAGGATAAGAACTATTGGGTTATTGACAACGGTTGCTCAAATCATATGATTGGAGACAAGAGTAAGTTTGTTAAACTTGAAAAATATGATGGAGGGACTTGCTAAATTCAAAGATGATTCGGGTGCTAAGATTTGTGGAATAGGTTCAATCAATTTTGATGGAAAGCATAATACTGAAGATGTTTACTATGTTAAAGGCTTAAGGCATAACCTCTTGAGTGTTGGACAAATGTGTAACAAAGGGTACAATTTTATGTTTTAGGATGATGGATGTGAAATCAGAAAAGGGTTTGAAATTGTAATTGTTGTTGGAAAGATGACAAATGGAAATATCTATCAGCTCAAGGGTACTGATGGTCACTGTTTTATGACTTACATTAATGATAGTTGGTTATGGCATAGGAGGATGCGTCACATCAATTTTGATGACTTAGTTAGAATCAGTTCAGCTCAAGTAGTGAGAGATTTGCCAAAGATTACAAAGCCTATCAATGTTGTTTGCAGAGATTGTCAATTTGGAAAACAAAATAAGTGGTTTCAAGGGAAAAAAATGATCTACCAGATTGTTGGAATTGGTGCATACAGACCTTTGTGGTCTTACAAGAGTGAGAAGTCTTCAAAGTGACAGGTATTTTATTCTTTTGATTGATGATTATTCTAGAATAACATGGGTTACTTTTCTTAGAGAGAAATCTAAAGCCCAAAATAGATTCAAAGCATTTAAAGTTATGGTTGAGAATGAAATGGATTTGAAGATCAAATGTTTGAGGTCTAACAGAGGTGGAGAGTTAACCTCTAAAGAATTTAACATGTTTTGTGAGAGTCATGGCATAAAAGGCAATTGTCTGCCTCTAGGACTCCTCAACAAAATGGAGTGGTTGAAAGGAAAAATAGGACTGTTCAAGAAGCTGCAAGGACTATGCTAAAAGAAGCTAACTTACTGGAAGTCTACTGGAGAGCGATTCATACTGTTGTTTATATACTTAACAGAGTTCAAGCAAAAACTAACAACACAAAGACTCCCTATGAGTTGTGGCATGGAAGGATCCCTACTGCCAAGTACTTTAAAGTGTTTGGAAGCAAATGCTATATTAGAAGAGATGATGAAAACTTAGGAAAGTTTGATGCAAGGTCGAATGAAGGTATCTTTCTTGAATATTATACTAAAAGAAAAGCTTACAAATGTTACAATAAAAGATTGATAAAGATTATTGAAAGTGCAAGTGTCAAGGTTGATGAAGAATTGAGGAACTTAGTGGTGATAGATGGATATGAATCAGATGAACCTACTTACGGAGGAAAAAAAGAAGAAAAAGCTAAAGAAAAGGAAGTACAAAATGAAGAGGAAGAAGCTATGGAAAAGACCCCTAAGTATGTGAAGATAAACCATTTTGAAGAAAATATATTGGAGACAAAAGCAAAGGTGTGTTCACAAGAAGAAGAGTTGCTAAAGTAGAGGTAAATCTGTGTTTACTTTCTAAAGTTGAACCTAAAATAGTGAGTGAGTCATGCAAAGATGAATATTGGATGAAGGCAATGGAAGAACTTATGCAAATTGAGAAGAATCGGACTTGGGAACTTGTTCCTAGACCTGAAAACAAGAACATAATTGGTACTAAATGGGTATTTAGAAACAAGCTAAATGAGAATGGAGAAGTGGTAAGAAACAAGGCAAGACTTTTGTGTAAGGGTTACTCACAAGTTGAAGGAATAGACTTTGAGGAGACATTTGCTTTGGTGGCTAGAATGGAAGCAATTAGGATGTTTCTGGCATTTGCAACACATAAAGACTTTAGAGTTTATCAGATGGATGTGAAGTCCAATTTCTTGAATGGAGAATTGGAAGAAGAAGTTTACATGGAACAACTAGAAGGATTCCAGTTGTCAGACAAACCTAATATGGTTTACAGATTGAAGAAGGCATTGTATGGATTGAAGCAAGCTCCTAGAGCTTGGTATGCAACACTGGACAAATATTTGATACAACAAGGATTCAATAAAGACACTGTAGATAGTAACTTTTACTTTAAGGTTGAGAAAGATCAAATCTTGATAGTGGTTGTGTATGTTGATGACATAATTTTTTGAGGCAGTGAAACTATGTGCAAGAAGTTTGCAAAAGAGATGCAGAAAGAGTTTGAAGTGTCTATGTTTGGGGAGATGAATTTCTTCCTTGGGCTACAAATTAGTCAAACAGATAAAGACATTCATTTCACAATCAAAGTATGTTAAATAGATGTTGAAGAAGTTTGGAATGGAAGACTCCAAACTGATATGTACTCCTATGGTTACTGGTTGCAAACTGAGTAAGGATGATGAATCTCCTGAGGTTGATCAGAGCAAGTATAGATCTATGATTGGTGGGCCGTTATACCTAACTGCTACTAGATCGGATATCATGCATGCAATTTGTCTTGTGGCTAGATTTCAAGAAAATCCTAAAGAGACACATGTTGCAACAGTGAAGAGGATATTCAAATATTTGAAGGGAACTCTGAATTATGGCTTGTGGTATCCTAAGGATACTGATTTCACATTGAGTTCTTACACAGATGCAAATTATGTTGGTTGTGTGGGTGACAGGAAAAGTACAAGTGGTGATGCATTTTTTCTTGGATGCAGATTGGGTTGGTTTTGCAAATGACAGGAAAAGCACAAGTGGTGGTGCATTCTTTCTTGGATGCAGATTGGTATCATGGCTAAGTATGAAACAAGATTCAGTTTTGTAATCTACTATAGAGGTTGAGTACATTGCAAAATCATCTTGTTGCACACAAGTGTTGTGGATGAGGCAAACATTGAAGGATATCAGAGTGGTGTATGATGAGCCTATTTCTATCTTTTGTGATAATACACGTGCAATCAATATTTCAAAGAACTTAGTGATGCATTCGAGGAAAATAATATTTCAATCAAATATCTTTTTAAGAGAGAAGGTTGTGAAGAATGAAGTGAAACTTGAATATGTACCTACAAAGGATCAAATTGTTGATATATTTACTAAGGATCTTCCTAAAGATACTTTTGAGTATCTTCGAGAGAAGTTGGGGGTTATTGCCCCTCCTTTGAACTAGATGCATATGGACATGCATTAGTCCAAAGGATCTATGGATTCATTCTCTTTCTGAACTGATATTGGTGGCTACCTCTCAGTGGGAGTAGGTAGTGACATTGTTGGAATATGGAGTGAGTGTTGTCATTTTGCAGAGGTTGTTGATTTGGTTGGTGTATACTCCTAAGGGGGAGTATTCAGAGCAATAGCAAGTATTTTGATTCAATATCAAAGGTGGAGAACAATGCAAAACATTTTATCCTTTTCCATTGATGTCAAAAGGGGAGAGAGAGTCATGTGAAAAATCCTATCTATACAGGGGGAGAGTGAAGCATGTGAAAAAGAAAAATTTGAAAGGTGGAGAGATAGGGAGAGAGTGCAGGAATGTTGTGTAGATTGTCTAATCTGAAAAAAAGGAGAGTGTGCATGTTGTCTTTGATGGTTTTTCACATATTGTGTTGCCATCAATGACAAAGGGGGAGATTGTTGTAAGTATGAAGGTGTTTTCATGTATGTCAACAAGCTTGTGTTGTCATTGGTGTCAATTGTATAGTGGATGAGAGAGTTGTTGCCTTAATTAGTTGCATTATGTTTTCATCAGTTAAGTTATTGGTGTTAACCTTTGGTGTTATTTTGATAAGCTTCTGGTTATGGTTGTCGTAATGATAAAGATTTTGAGGATATTTAGAAATTGATAAAAAGAGGAAACAAGGTGTTGCAGAGGTGTTCTGGTTTTTCTTTGCATTTCTTCTAGGTTGACGATCTACTTGTGTGGTTTGGATATGTTGGTTAGAGGTGTTTAGAGTTTCTATATCCAAAATTTGGGCGTCTAGATCAATGCAAAAGAAGTTATATTCACTAGTGTGTGAATTGGATTTGCAGTGTTGCTTACAAAGGTGTTCGGGAGAAATGTTTTTGCTCTGCATTTCTCTGTAGTTGTGCTTCAGGACTTGCGGTTCTGAAGGTGAGTTTATGGTGTTGATAGCATACCTCATTCAAGTGGGTTTGAAGTTTTACACTCCAGAAGATGGTTTTTAGAGTTACAGTGTTTGGCAATGTAGTTTGAGTGTACTAGGCTTGTACATTCTAAAGGAGTGAGTTGGTGTGAAGCATTTGTTGAATCTCAAGTGGTTTGTAGATTATTCTATATTTTCTAGAAGTGTAGTGTGTGGTTCTCAAGTCTTCCTTGGAGTTGAGGAAGTGTGTATTTCAAAGTTTAATGGTTTTTACACAGGTAACAACTGACCTGGTGTTTACACTACATTCAAAGATGTTTAAATATTGATGAAGGTGTAGCATGGCATGTGAGTGTTGGTTTGGGTCCCAATTAAGTTGTGTATTGGTCCACTATCATTCCTATCCACCACAAGAATGCTTAGTGTTGACCTATTTTTGAATTTGTAAAGTGAAAGGTGTGTCTAGCTGACTTGAAGATACTTTTCAAGTTGTGGATGGTATAAATGCAAGGTGAGTTGATGTGAGATGGAGTGTGGAATAGAGTTGAGTGTTGTGATGTAAAATTAAGTGCAGAGATGTGAAATGTAGTGTGAGCTCTAATGCAAGATTGTTGAATGCAATGAGCTGAAGGTATCTTGATCTCTTGGAAGCTGCAAGTGTTGTTGGAGCTATTGTGGTGGATTCTCTATTGCACTGAGATCATGTTCTCTATGTAACATTATATATTCTTTCTTCTTTCTATTTCGACAGTGAGCCTAGGTTGTGAGCCCTTATGGATAGTGTGTCCTATTCTGGAAGTGAGCCTCTTTGTATCGGTTTTGCAATTACTTATATTGTGAGCTAATCCTCACCGTGGTTTTTCCCTCCTAGAGTTTTCCATGTAAATCTGGTGTTCTCTTGTGTATGGTGTTGTTATTTCAATTTTTGTTATCTGCATTTCATGTTTAAACATTATAACAAATTGAGGGTAATTGAATGCATGTGGATCTTATTATTGTTGAGGGTTTTGATGTTTTAATTGGATACAATTGATTCAGCCCCCCTTCTCAGTTGTCTTGTTCATTCAACACTCCCCTAGTTACACAATATTTTTTTCTTGCATCATATTTAATATTTGATAAATATTGTTGCAACTTGGTGATTTTGATGGAAAATGAGTATGTTGATTGCCATTCAAAATTGAAGATATTAGGGTCGCATTATTCCATTTCCAATTTTTAGTAATGGAGAAAGCAAGTTTAGGGCAACAAGAACACTTTTGGTAAAGTTGAAGGAGATAGAAGTAAAATAATATTTATAGTGAAATAAGGAATTTAAACATATAGTTGCATGTAAAAATTAAATTGTTATAAATTGTAGTGGATTAATAAGGTGTAAATAGGGGTTATAAATAAATTTGATATTTTGTAATAATTTTTAAATGGATAAATAGGGAATTGTAAATATAATATTGTATACAAGGTGTATTTTTCGCTGAATCTGACACCTTCAATTTGGACAATGTTCGATTGCATTATGTTTGTGCTTTCGGTGCCATCCATGCTACACTTGATGAAACTTTCAAATATTTGAATGCTACATCTGATAGTTAAAGAGTGAAAAAAAAGGTCATATTGGAGGTTGGAGGCATTGAAGGTAGGAGGGTTTTTATCATCTCAAACTAGTTTCTTGCTCAAATATGATACCTTGCATGAGAAGCACCAATTTCAATTTGTGTCCATGGAGCAAGGGGGCTTGGTATCTCATGCAAGAACATGTAGATATTATAATCTCTGAAATTGGGTGGGATTATATCTACATTGGTTCAGTTTCTTTTGTATACCATAGGATGGATTTGGTTCCCACAACATTGGAGGAGGGATATGGTTCCCACAACACCGAAGGATGGATATTGACACTTAGAGGAAAGTGGATTCTCAGAGGAGAGTTATTGTGTCATATGTAGGCACTAGATGAGGGATTTTGACACACTTGAAGGAGTTATGGATTCTTGGAGGAGAGTTGTTCTTACATGTGCATGGAGGATGAAATTATGTTCTCTCATGTGGTATAGAAGATTTGCAAGTTTGACATTCAGGGGATCCATTGATATATTCAATTTGGTGTTCCCTGAGTGAGTGAGGAAAATGGTGGAGGCCCTTCATCAAAGTTTCCAAAAGGGCTATTGTGTTCAATCCTTGCAGTGTTTCATCTTTTGTTTGGATTGATATAATAAGGAGGGAATATTGTATTTATTGCATCATTAGATAGATATTAGATTAATAAATGATAAATAAATTAACATGCAAATGTTAATTTATAAATATAGGTTAGTTAATAGTTAGATTAAATAATAAATCAATAGTTAGTTGTTTTGGAAGTTATTTCTTGTAGGTGAGTTAATTTGTTTTTATGGGAAAATGAATGATTTTATAAGCAATAAAATGTAATCTAAAAATCATTTGAATAAATCAATGCAAAAATCAACATATCTTTTTATATTTTTGTCTAGGCACGGTTTAGATTTTATAGAAATGTATGCTCTTATTTCAATAAATACAAAGACTAAAATGTAAAAAAATGACTACTTCTTATCTACACATTTAGCATCATTGATTGACTTACACATGTTGCCAATTTCAAATGGAAATTTTATTCTTGACATATGTTGTGAACAAAGCAATTGTTGAATTGTAGACAATACTCAAACAAAAATATTCTATCAATTGGTTATCTTGGAAACATGTAGGACCACTCATACCCAAAGAATCTAATGTAGGCGAAAACAAGGAATTAGATAAATTAAATTCCCCTATCTTAAATGAACTTTTTGGCTTCTCCTAAGATCCTTTGTGAATATATACTATCATGGATTTGATTTAATGAAAATCCAAAGCACCATTAACTCTTTTGTAGTGAATTAACGAGTTCTTACACAATACTTAAGGTAGATGATTATAGGTCAAATGTTGAATGAACAAGACAACTGAGAGGGGGGTGAATCAATTGTAGCAAAGTAAAACATCAAAACCCTCAATAATAATTGAATCCACAAGCATTCATTAAACCCTTATTCTATTAAAGTGATTAATCATAAAATGCAGATAATAGAAACTGAAATAACAACATACATAAGAAAACACCAGATTTACGTGAAAAATTCAATGAGGGAAAAGCCATGGTGAGGATTAGCTCACAATATAAGTAATTGCAAAATTGGTACAAGAGCTCACTGCCAGAATATGACACATTGTTCAAAAAGGTTCATAGCTAGGGTTCATTGCCACATAAAGAAACAAAGAAGATAGAAGAGAAATTTTACATAGAGAAAAAATTCTCAATACAACAAGGAATCCACCACAAATGCTCCAACACTTTCACAACCTTGTTTGAAAATTTTTAGACACCTTCAGCTCACTACATTTCAGGAATCCAACACTTGAAGTTCACATTGCTTTGCTCAAGTTCACACTTATACTTCTGCAATTTGCATATTCATCACTCGCATCTATCTTGCCTCTCTTTTATCATCCATCAACACCACTCTTATTTATATCAATCTCAACCTTGAAAACCTTCTCCAAAGTCGACAACTATTCGTAACATCTAAAATGTTGAATTAGGTCAACATCCAAACATTCTCGTGGTGGATAGAAATGAAGGAAAACCATATAAATCCTTAATTAGGACCTAAATTTGTTGGTGAAGGTTTTTATTTTCCTAGTGGGTTAATTTATTTTCCCTTAGTCTTAAGTGTTTCCTACACTTAATTAAGCTTTCTTAGGATAATAAAGAGTTTATTATTTAATAATTAAGAGATAAGTGATGAGGTGTCCCCTTCCTTAAAGGGCGGAACCACTTTCCACTTTTGGTGGCATCCTCCATTTTTGGTGGTCCATCTCCAATTTTTGTGGTTGATTCCTATTGGTTGGATTTGCCACCTACCTCCTCTCCTAAGTTCTATATAAATTCAATACCTAGCTTGTATTTTCATCCATTCCTGCAATACTCTTGCATCCATTCATGCATATTTGCATTGTATCTTTTCATCTTGGAAGCTTTTAATCCATTCTGTCAGAGTTCTGGTCTGCATTCTTTATACTTTTCCAGTTTATCTAGCTTTGATTTTCTCTTATAAAGTTCTTGGGTTATTCAATCTATTTCAGATTTCTAACATGGTATCAGAGCTTTTGTTTTGAGAAATCTAAGTTCTTAAATTTTTGATTAAGATATTGAGTTTTTTGTTAAAATCTTGTAAATTCATGTATGCTCTTCTCTTGCATTCTTGAACGATCTGAAGAATCATAAAGGATTTGCAAAAATTTAATTACCTCTTTATTTTACAAATGTGTTTTATGAGATTCGAGTGATTGCAACATTTCTGGTCATACTGGCAGAATTGTTGACTATTCCAACACGTTCAAAAGGCTTAAGAAAGTCAAATTTGGCTTTTTGTTTCATCAAAATTAGAGATCATTTGACATAGTTGCAGGTGAGGGTTTGAAGAAAACCATTGGAGCCATCTTGTTTTTTGCTTCAAAAATCCAGGTTCCACTCATTTGTGAGAAAAACGATTTATGGGTTTTGTAGCCAAGGTTGAAATCTCAACTAGGTATCTTTTGGATTTTGTATATCTTGCATAGATTTGAAGAAAATTATTGTACAAAAAACAACACATGTTATTTTTCTCCTAGTTGAAGGTTTTAAAAAATCATTTTTTCATCTTCTACGGTTGGATCAAAAAATGATTTATGGGTTTTGTTCTTAGCATCAAAATATTTCTAGGTTTCTCTTATTGTCTACTCATTGTGAATAGATTTTTCAAAAATCAAATCATAAGTAAACTTTTTTGCTAGAAAACCCGTTTCCTGCAGGCTAAATTCAACTAGTTTTTCAAAAATTCATTTTTGCTTCAGGCGTTGGATTTCAACAAATAAGATATTGTTGGAAACCCGAAGATGAGAACTTTCCATCCACAGAGGTATTGAAGAGATTGTTTTGCCATTTTGCACTAGATATTTCAGGTTGAAGCTATCTTGTGCTAATTTCTTCAACAGGCCATAACTTTCACTTTGGTGCTTCGATTTTTGGAAACGAATAGGCATTGGAAAGGTATTGAAGAGCACTACACAACCATAAGGATATTTTTTCCATATTTTGTCTCAAGTTCATTTTGTATCATAATTTGTATTTTTGGTTATTTTGAGCCTATTGAGCATTGTATCTTGGAAAAGGCTTTGTAAACGTAGTAAATTATAAAGTTCCAACCTTATAATATTGAGAGGGGTGATCTTTGATACTAGTGAAAAGGGTGGGAGTGTATTGATGTTCTCTTTTGGTGTTGTTTTGTAATCATTTGAAGATTGTATCATGGGTTTTTCTACTCATCTTTCTATAATAGTTTTGGATAAGGCTAATTACGAGTCTTGGGAAAAAGGCTTTTAACCCATCTTAGATGGCTAAAAAAAATTCCTTAACTTTATGGACTCATGCCTAAACCAGGCACACCTGATAAGAAGAATGTTTGGGGTAATATAATTGGTTGTCATGTTGATTATGACACTTTGTTGTCTATAGTGGGCATTGAATGTCCCCGCACAGTTTGGATCGAGATTTGGAAGATGTTTGGAGACCCTCATGTTTCTCCATTTCCAGATGATCCTATTGTAGATTGCCTCATTCCACTTGATGATGCAAATAATATACCTTATGATGATGATACTTTACAGGAGCTTAAGTATTATGCATGTCTTGAACATTCAGATGACATAAAGAATTCTCTTGCTTCTCATCCTCATGTTGAGATTACATTGAAATCATCTGTTGTAGATTCATATTCCAATGATGCTTCATCGAGATCCTCCAGTGATACATTGCAGTAAGATCATTTATGCCTTTTGGATTCAGATCATTGGGACCAATTTCTACCAGACATTTCTTGTTTGTTTGTAGAGTCCTACATTTTGGATATAGATGACACTATTGAGGACATACATATTCTCTTTGAGGACCACTCTTTTTTCCTTGCATCTACTGTTGCTACTTTAGAGTTTAGAGTTGCTTATTTGAAAGTTTACAATGATTCTTTGCAACATGACATACATTGTCTTTCAGATCCAACTTTGTGGGATGATTTGTTGACAAGTATTTCTGACTTGTTTATGGAGACACATATTGTAGATTTGAGAGAAACTATTAAGTGTATTCATCTTCTCTTTGATGAAGTTGATTCTTCTTTAGTTGGTGTGAGGGATCACTCAGACCCTCTCATTCATGGTCATTCATTTTAGTTTGAGATGAGTGTGGATACTTTGAATCAACATTTAGAGAAGACTTCTTCAAAGGAGATATATGAGTCTTTAGCTTATGCTCTACATCAGTCTCTAGGAGATTATGATTTTTCATCTTCAACAGTGTGGCCTAGAATGCTTGATTTGATTGTGGAAACTTTTAGCACTGACACGGGGACACTTGAGCCGAGTTCAGAGATTCCATACAACTTGAGTTTTCTTCATACATATTCCTTTGAGTACTTGGGAGATAGATCACATACACCTTTGGTTTTGTTTCTTCTTAAGGGGAGGAATTTCGTTCAATGATCGTAGACCATCTTTTACATCCAATTTCAAGAATCTACCATTAGATCTCTTTGGGGGAGCTTCTTTGTCCTTCCGCTTCATTTCTCTCTCTATTATGGGGAGCATACTTATTTTTTATGGGATGGGGCTTCTTCTTCTTTGGTGGGGATTCTATATGTACATGGGTACCTAACATGGCTTCATTTTTCAGGACCCATCATCTTTTGCATCCTCCTAAGTTGTGCTTAAGGGGGGGTCTTGGTGTAGGTTTTTATTTTTCTAGTGGGTTAATTTATTTTCCCTTAGTCCTAAGTTTTTCCTACACTTAATTAATCTTGCTTAGGATAATAAAGTGAGTTAATTATTTAATAACTACGAGATAAGTGATGAAGTGTCCCCTTCCTTAAAAGGTGGAACCACTTTCCACTTTTGGTGGCATCCTCCACTTTTGGTGGTCCATCTCCACTTTTTGTGGCTGATTCTTATTGGTTGGATTTTCCACCTACCTCTTCTCCTAACTTCTATATAAATCACTATCTAGTTTGTATTTTCATCCATTCTTGCAATAATCTTGCATCCATTCATGCATATTTGCATTGTATCTTTTCAGCTTGGAAGCTCTTAATGCATTATGTCATATTGACATTGCATAATCTCTCAAGTTCTGGTGTGCATTCTTCATGATTTTCTAGTTTATTTAGCTTTGATTTTCTCTTATAAAGTTCTTGGGTTAGTCAATCTATTTAAGATTTCTAATAAAATTAATCCTAACACACTTTAATACGCTTCCACAAGCTTCACATGTAGTGTTAACACAAGGTCAACCAATACCCATGCTAGACACCATAAAACATTAGGTACAAGCTTCCTTACATCAATTTGAAACTTTCAGACAACAAAATTCACTTGAACACAATCTAAAATAATCCATGAACCACTTGAGATCCAACAAAGACTTCATATGAACTCACACCATAGAAATACTTCAACCCAGAACATCTGGTTAACCCTATATGCATACTAACGCATGAAACAAAAATTGTACTATACCAAATCAAGTGAAACCTTTAATTTTAAAAGCTACAAACATTATAAGAAACTTCCCAAATATGAACAACCTGAAGGAAAAATGTGGAGAAATGCAAAGCAAATACATTTCTCCCAAACTACAGAAAACACCACTAAAAAGCTAGTTCACACACTGGTGAAACATATTAGATCCGCACAAGCATAGCATCACCACAAAAGAAATACAAAGCACATCTCAAAGTACATTCTAAACACTTGCACATCTTTGTTTCTCTATTTATCAAATTTTCTCAAAAGAACTTGGAAACCAAGTACCAAAGACATCATCTTAGCACATTACTTTATTCCAACACATTTGCAGACACTACAACACAAAGATAGCTCCATGTACTCATAAAAACTCCTCAATATCTCAACTACATATGCACAACTTGCAACAACCTATTTTCCTCTTTTTCACAAATTTCTTAATATCCTCAACATCTTCATCATACAATAACCTTCCTCAACACATAATGGCATCGATGACAACACCAGCCTATTGAAATCAATGAAAAAACCTGCATACTTGCAACAATCTCCCCCTTTGTCATTGATGTCAACACATGATGTGAAAAACCATCAAAGACAACACAACAGTTCTGAATACATTTTTCTCATGATTTCCTTTTCTCTCCCTCTTTATCACATGATTCTTTCTCCCCCTTTGACATCAACGGAAAAGGATAAAGTATTTTGGATTGTTCTAAATACTCCCCCTTAGGAGTTCACCCAACCAAATTAGCAATTCTGCAACAATGAAAACACATGACACTACCTACTCCCCCTAAGAGTTAGCCACCGACATTAGTCCAGAACAGAGATGAATCCATGGATGTAGTAGACTAATGCATCTCCATATGCATCTAGTTCAGAGAAGGAGGGGCAATAAACCCCAACTTCTCCCAAAGATACTCAAAAGTATATTTTGGAAGAGCCTTAGTAAATATGTCAACAATCCGATCCTTTGTAGGTACATATTCAAGCTTCACCTCATTCTCCATAACCTTCTCTCTCAGAAAGTGATACCTGATTGATATATGCTTTGTCCTTGAATGCATCACTAGATTCTTTGAAATGTTAATTGCATTTGTATTATCACAAAAGATAGATATAGACTCATCATACACCACTCTGATACCCTTCAATGTCTGTCTCATCCAAAATACTCATGTGCAGTAAAATGCAGCTATAATATACTCAACTTCTGCGATAGATAAATAAACTAAATCTTGTTTCTTACTCAGACATGACACCAATCTACATCCAAGAAAGAATGTACCACCACTTGTACTTTTCTTATCATCAACACAACCAACCCAATCTGCATCAATGTAAGCACTTAATGTGAAATCAATATCCTTAGGATACCAAAAGCCATAATTCAGAGTGCCTTTTAAATATCTGAATATCCTCTTCACTACTGCAACATGTATCTCTTTAGGATCTTCTTGAAATCTAGTCACAAGACAAACTGTATGCATGATATCTAGTCCAGTAGCAGTTAGATATAACATTCACCAATCATAGATCTATACTTTATCTGATCAAACTTAGGTGAATCATCTTTTCTCAATTTGTAACCAGTCACCATAGGAGTGCATTCCGGTTTGGAGTCTTCCATTCCAAACTTCTTCAACATCTCTTTGAAATTATTTGACTGTGAAATGAAAATGCATCTATCTATTTGATTGATTTGTAGCCCATGGAATAAATTCATCTCCCCGAACATTGGCATCTCAAACTCATTTTGCATCTCTTCAACAAATTTATTACACATAGCTTCATTGCCTCCAAAGATAATATCATCCACATACACAACCACTATCAAGATATTGTCTTCCTCAATTTTGAAGTAAAGATTATTGTTTGCAGCGCCTTTAATGAATCCTTGGTGTATCAAATATTTGTCCAATCTTGCATACCAAGATCTAGGAGCTTGCTTCAACCCATACAATGCCTTTTTTAATTTCCACACCATATCTGGTTGATCTGACAACTAAAAAACTTCTGGTTGTTCCATGTAAACCTATTCTTCCAACTCACCATTTAGAAAAACAAACTTCACATCCATTTGATAGACTTTAAAGTCCTTGTATGCTAAAAATGCCAAAAACATTCCGATAGCTTCCATCCACCAGAGCAAATTTCTCATCAAAGTCTATTCCTTCCACTTGTGAGTAACCCTTACACACAAGCCTTGCTTTATTTCTTACCAGTTCTCCATTCTCATTTTGTTTGTTTCTAAATACCCACTTAGATCCAATTATGTTCTTGTTTACTAGTCTAGGAACCGATTCCCAAGTCTAATTTTTCTCAATCTACATAAATTCTTCTTCCATTTCCTTCATCCAATGTTCATCTTTGCATGCATCACTCATTGTTTAGGTTAAAATTTAGAGAGTAAACATAGATTTACCTTAGCTTCAACAACTTTGCTTCTTGTCAATACTCTTTCAAATCTTGTCTCTAATGATTTTTTCTTTGGAATGATTCTTTTGCACATACTTAGGGGTCTTGTTGATGGCCAAATTGACACAACAACATGCAGGAAATATGCAATTACATTACCTCTCCTAAAAGAAGCGAATGATCATTAAATCAAACACTTCTTAAGGTCTTGGGTGTTGGGTCACAATGTTACTATTTTGCTAAGCGATCAATATGACTGTAATATTCAAGAGGCCTACTGGTTATTAAGCTTTTTGGTTGTTGCAAGATCAGATTCCTATCTAAACCTAATTTAATCGAAGGATAAAGAAATGCAAAAGATATATCAAGGATGCAAGAAAGAGAGGAATGTTGATTCATCTAATTAACTAGACATGTTATTCTTCAAGGAACATCTAAATTAAACTGCAGAACAAATCAACTTATAACCAATACATGATTGAATTCATTCATAGTGTAAAAATCAAAAGCATATAGTAGATCATCCATTACAACTCAAACTTAAAAAGAGATAAAAATTTATTGTATTCCCTTGAAGAACTACAAATCAAATGATTAATGAAACAAATGTCATTCTAGAGTACAACTTAAAGTAGGTTTAAGTTTGTCTGCTTCTACTATGGTAAAATAGATAAGCAACATTTACAAATCCAACAAGCTTCACTAGTGCACGGAAACCCATATCTTCAAATCAACTCAATTAACTAAGAATGCAAAAATTTATATTGTCTACTCTACTGCTAAACTTTAATCAACTAACCTAATTTCCTAAGTTATTTCCCTAATCTTCTAACTTGCAACTATCTAACCCCTTCAAATGAGTCTGATTTTACAATAAACAACTCAAAAAAATCATTATTCTCACCCAAAATAATACATGTAAAGGTAGATTTTTGAATGCATGCAACTCTTCGCAAAGGAAAATTTTTGTTTTCAGCCTTTGTGTGACTTTAGTTGACTTCAGTTTGTAACTGCACTTTCTAATTTCACTCTGAGTTCACCATTTGCATGATGTGCATCAACATCTTTTTCAACTAATCCATTCTGTTGAGGAGTTTTAGCAGCAAAATAATACCTTTTTATCCCATGCTCTTCACATAATTCTTCAAATTCACTTGATGTAAACTCACCACCTCTATTAGATCTTGACATTTGATTCTAGCATTCATTTCATTATCAACCATTGACTTAAAGATCTTAAATCTACTGAAGGATTTTGATTTTTCTTTTTAGGAATGTAACCCATGTCATTCTAGAGAAATCATCAATAAGTAACATGAAATACCTTTCACCTAGAAGAATTTTTGTTCTGGTTGGTCTGTAAAGATCAATATTAATTAGCTCCAGAGGTCTAGTAGTAGAATACTCTTTGGTTTTGAATTTTATTCTTGTCTACTTCCCAATCTAACATTCTTTGCACATGGTGCTTGTAGGCTTGACAATCCTTGGCATGTCTCTTACTACATGCATGGAGCTGATATTCACAAGGTTATCAAAGTTGATGTGTCTCATCCTCTTATACCACAACCAATATTCATTTGTCTATCCTAGGAGATAACTTCTTCCTTCCAGACTTAGCTTTCTTGATTTCACATCCATGATCATTGAATAAAAGATTATATCCTTTGCTACACATCTGACTTACACTGAGAAGATTATGCTTGAGAAGTTCAACATAGAAAACATCTTCAATCTTTGATTTTCCATCAATACTCATAGTACCTTTACCACAAATCTTTGTCGATGAATTATGTCCAAACTTTATTGAACCGCCATTGTACTTGACCAAATTGGTGAACTTGCTTTTGTCACTAGTCATGTGACTTGAACACCCACTATCAATTATCTAGATATTTGATTGTCTCTAAGAATGAAATGTTGTTTGCACAACTATTAAATTTTCTTTGCTTGTTTCCTTGACTTTCTTAGCATCAACTATCTTTTGAATTTCTGATTTTGCAAAATCACTTTTAAATTTTGCTATATTCCCAACATTGTTGCAAGTCTGACTATCACATTAACATCTACCGAAGAAGCAAGAGAATATTCACTAACAAAAATTTTGTCATTATTTTCATATTTGCACTCTATAGATTTATGTCCATACTTATTGCAAATGAAACAATAACCCAAAAATTCATAATTGACCCTATTTGTGGAGGGTCTATTTGCATGATGAGATTTTTCTTTAGATTTGATAACAACTTCCTGACTTCCAGACAAGGCATTTTCAAGCTCCTTTTTCAGTGACCTAATCTCCTTTTCAAGATTTTTCCATTCATTAATTTTTGCTTCAATCAAGGCCTTTTGCCTTTTTTTCTCTTTTCTTGCACAATCAAGATCTTCTAGAGCATAAAAAAATTCACCTTCAAAATCAACTTCACCTTCTTCTTCAACCATATATCTGCTTGAAATTCCAAGGATTATAGAGGCCATGAATATGGATTCATCTACCTCTTCTTCTAATGCACAGTGGTCTCCTTCATCTAAGGAGTAGTATTCTTCTCTAGAAAGAAGATCCCTCTTGAATTCATTGTTGCTAATTTCATTCTCTTTAAATGAAAATTTAGAAGCACAGTGACCAATTTTACCACAATTAAATAATTTGAATTATAATTTACCTTTGTACTTGTCTGATCCTTTCTTAAGCTTTCTTACAAATTTTGCTTCTTCTTCATCAAAATCACTAGGTGGTTCGAGAGCTTCTTTCTTTAAAACTTTGAATGAAAATTCCTTTTTGCGTGTACTCTAAAATTCATTCCTTATTTCATAGGCTGTGAGAAATCCATACAGTTCTTCCATTGTAAGCTTTGTTAGATCCTTGGTTTCTTCAATTGCAGATACGTTTGGGTCAAACCTCTAAGGGAGGGTTGTCAAAATTTTCTTTACCACAACAAATTCAATTATGTCTTCTCCATGACTTCTAATTACATCCACAACTTCATATACCTAGAGTAGATAGTTGGCTATATTATCTTCTTCCTTCATCTTCATATTCTCAAATAATGCCTGGTAAGATTGCAGTTTTGCTTGTTTGATACTGTCATTCCCTTCATAGAGATTCTTGAGCTTATCCTAGATTTTATTTGTAGTCTTGCATTGTACTGCCTTGATAAATTTAGAATTAGCTAGCCCACTTAGGATAGAATTATTTGCTTTAGCATTTTTATCATGTACCTTTTTGGCATTTGGATTAGTAATAGGATGAGCAGACTCAACATAATCATATTTAGCATCTCTCCAAACATCATACCCAAGAGATGTGAGATAGGCATCCATCCACATACTCCAGAAAGCATATTTTTTTCCATCAAATTGTGGTTCCTTAGAGGAGGAAGGCCATGCTAGGTACCCATGTACAAATGCAAAAGCAATCTCTCACAAATAGAGAAAAGGAGAAAACTAAGTGGGACAAAACGCCTCCCCAAAAGAGAGATGAAAACAAAAAAGATCTCAATGAAGAATGAGAAGGACAAAACACCATACGAGAAAAAATACCCCCCTCACAAGAGAGAAGAAGAAGAGAGACCATACAACCCCCCCTCAATGGTGAGTCTCTTGTAATGGTAGAAGCTCAACATTTAATGTTGAAGGTGATCCAATCTCATTGAACAATGTTCCTCCCCTTAGGAAGAAACAAAACCAAGATGATATGCAGGATGTCTTCCCATTCTTGTAAGGAAGATATGGGAAGAAGAATGATATGTGGACTTTGAACTACACTCAAGTGTCTCCATATTGATATTTAAAGTTGACACACTCCAAACAAGTGTTTTAGGCCACACAACTGAAGATGTCAATCTAGAATCTCCTAGAGACGAATGTAGAACACAATCCAAAGACAAATATGTCACCTCTAAAGACAAAGAAGCCTCCTCCGAATGATGTCCAAAAGTATCCACACTCACATCAAACTACAAAGAATGATCATGTAGAGAATGAACAAGAGGGTCAAAGTGTTCCCTCCCAATAAGTAAAGTAGGATCATCTCCATCAAAGAGAAGATGTATGCAATCAATGGTGTCTCCCAAATCTAAAATGTGAGACAACAAACAACCCACCGCTGTATGTCAAGTATGCATCTAAAGTAGATGTAGTTGGAAGATGATGTAGATCATGTTGCATTGAATCAGAAGAGGCCATATCTGTAGCAACACAAGCATCATCATGCAACAATAGATGGAGGAGATGAAATATAACGCTCAAGAACAAGATTTGATATGAGAAACCCCAAGTTCAAGAAGCCAAAAGTCTCCTTTGAATCATGGTTCACACTAGAAGTGTGATCAATAACCAAAGGAACAATGTCATCATTAGAAGCAAAATATACATAGGTATACAACCAAGATAAATGATCAACCATCCTAGGAGCAAGAATCTATCTATTCTCCAAGTCTCTAATGATAACTAAATCAGGAGTGAATTCCACAATCCTCCCATCTCCACCATGTATAATCTAATAGATAGAAATAAGATTCTTTGAAAAATGAGGTACACACAAAACATCATTGACAGTACCCTACCCAATATCAATAGATCCCTTCCCAATTAAACTCACATGTATGTATTGTTTCCCATAAAAATAGGAGAAATAGTACAAGCCTCAAAAGAAGAGAATATAGACTGTGAAGACGCCATATGATGACATGCCCCTGAATCTAGAAGCCATATCCTTGATCCAAGAACTATAGAAGCACAAAGATCTTTCCCTTTATTTCCAGATGTAGAAGCCAAACTGGCACAACCTTTGTCTCTATTAAACTATTTTGAAGAAGAATAAGAAGAAGTTGAATCAAACATCCTGGAAGGTAGATCAACATGATTCTTCTTAAGAAGATGTTTCAATTCATCAATATCCTTATAACAACAATGTTCATCATGTCCAAGCTTCTTGCAATATGAACAAGTTGGCTTCTCCTTCTTAGATGATTTCTCTTTAGAAGAGAATTTATTCTTTTCTTGATGTGAATGTGGATTATTCTTTGCTTTCTTCCATTTCTTATCTGATTCTTTCACCTGACTAGCCAACAATGTAAAAGATTTAGAAGTCTTGATGAGACCCATCTATATAAGCTTTTGTTGCTCATGTATTAACATCTTAGAAAATGGTGCAAATAAAGGTGTAGTATATGTTGACCTATAGTCAACCTATGAGTATGAAAGCTAGAAACAAAAACAACATAATTAGGACCAAGTTTGTTCAATGTATTGTAGACCAACTAAATGTCCTTCTTATCAATTCCACAAGCTTTGCATTTCTCTCTTAGATCATTAACCTTAGTGATGTAGTCTTGGATGTTGTCAAAGTTCTTAGGATCAAGGCCCATCAATTCATCATCAATTTGATAGCCTCTTACTTCATCTATAGTACCATATATTTTTTTCAATTTGTTCCAAGCTTCATGGAAATTATTACATGTTTCAATCTGAAACAACAAATCTTGAGAAACTAGTCTACAAGGACATCCAAGAGCTTTGGTATGTTCAATCATCTATTTTATCTTCTTATCTGCATCTATAGGTTCAATTACCTTATTTTCAACATATAGAGAATGACCTTAATTCATTAGAATACTCCATGCATTTTGATGTCATTTTAAATAGTTATATGATGTGAGAAAATGAACCTTAGAATGATCCATGGAAAAAGAAGAACACAAGAAAACAGATCAAAATAATGCACCAAGAGACCCCCACAAATCACTTAATCAAGAATCCCCCTAGCAATATATGATTTGGCACTTTCTACTTAGAGCGTTTACAACTGTTTGATGCCAAAAACAAAAAACTAGACTTGATCTTAGTGCTTACAAATGCCAAAAATGGCCACAAGATCAAAGTAAATTTTTTACATGGAATGAGATCAATCTGATCACACCACTATAGTTTCAAAAAAAAAAAACCCAAAAATGTTACTGTAGGAGCAAGAATGGAGCCCTAGAAGTTCCCAAAATGAGAATGACTAAGCAACACCTGTGAGAACATACACCAAAATCAAAAAATGATTGCACCACTGCAAAGAGCACACAATTCTTCCCCAAATAAAATAAAAATACTCGTAAAAAGGAGGTCGTATGGCCAAGATATGAGCATTTAAAAATTGACCTTTAAAAGGAAACTACCAACGATGGGGGGGTAGAAAAGTTTCAAGATGTTGCTGACGTATTTCTAACATCAGCAAACCACTAGCCTAAATTTGACAACTTGGAGGCCGCCATGGTCATTAGTTAGCTCAAACACCGAAATATGTTGCAGAGGTTGGAATATTCTTTGTAAGGAATATCCGTGGGAATATTCTTCTCAATGAATTTGCAGTGAATCTTAAAATACCGACACTAGAATATGCCCATTTTAGTTGACAAATTTTAGAATATTCTATTGGAACCTGCGAATTGTTGTATTAATTTTACTGTGCTGGGTTTTTTTTTTCACCAGTTTTTACTAAAATATTTGTTGGTTTTCTTTTGACCACTGTCAAGGCTTGGTGGTGGAACTATGGGGTCTATGCCACACAACACTCAACGGTCCCCGCAATACCTATTTGTATAGTACGATTCTATAGACTTTTCATTTTTAATTTATTTTTTAAAATAAAATTTCTTGAATAAAACTATATAGTCAACCAACTATATTTTTTTTTCAATTTTTTTAAGAAAAATTTAAATCCAACAAAATAATTTGTTTTTTCAAAAAAAATCGTTCTGACTACAATTATGGTTGGGTCGTATGGCCCAACCAAAAAAATTGTTTTGCCTCAGAGGACCACTTTGTCCAAATTGGATGATTTGACAGTTGATCTATACGTTTTTGGGCCTTCTGAGCATGATGGTAGTGTCCTTTTTGACTCAAAATGCTCTAAAGTGGTAGCTAGCTCCCAAATCTAGCAACCACCTTCAATCTTCAAACCCTTGCAGATTTGGCATCTAATGCCCAATTTGGATGAAAAAAAAGGAAAATATGATTTTCTCAGGCACTCTGATCGCAATGTGAGCTCAAATATGATGCAACAAGCTCCCAAAATGCACCTACAATACAAATTCAAAAAAAGAACCCCCCAAAATCTAGTATTTTTATCAAGTTTTTTTTATTCTCTAGATCATCATATGATGCAAGAGAAGAGCATACTCAACTTTTCAAAATCTACCAAGATCTCTCAAAAAATACTATCCAATGGCACCCAACCTACTTTGATACCATGTTAGAGTTGGCTATGTAAATACTTAAGATCTAGAGGCCAAATGGAAAGTACAAAGAGATCAATATGCAATGCTCAAGATTGCAATGGATTTGATTATCCAAGAATTCCTCTCATTGATTTACAAATGAGAACCCCTTGGTTATATAGCTAAGGTGAAATATAGGATTAGATAAGATCATGACAAGTGTCTTAATCCTATGACATGAGACAACTAACTTGACATAAAAGTCAAAAAGATAAGATCTAGACATAACAACTAAGTCTTCTAGAAAGAATCTTAGGACCTAAGTAAACTTAACATGTGAATATGTCCCTTAATTCCCTAGTGAGTGAATTAACTAGGTACAAGAAATTTATTCACACTAATAGACTATTTTTGAGCCATGTGTTCTAAACCAAGATCTATCTTCAGTTATTAGGTTGTACCAAGGAACTTAGCTCTGATACCAATTTTTGGAACACATATATATTGAGAGGGCGGTGAATCAATATATCCCTCAAAACCAATTCAAATCAACTTATCCAATTTATCAAACAAACTATGTAGCTATCTTAAACAGATGACACATGCAAAAGCAAAAACACAAACACATAACACTAAAATTTGCGCGGAAACTCAACAAGGGAAAAAATAGGCGAGAAAAGTTGCTTGGAGCTTCTATCCAAATCTAGCCTCACAAATGAAACAACTCTTACAATTGAAGTTTTATGGTATTTAACCAAAGTAAGTTCGCAACTCCCTGCTCACTTACAAAATAAGGCTACAGCCTCTACATACAACTCTTTGAAGAATCAGATGTCAAATGCTACTGCAATATTTTTGCTACATCTGACTCACTTCCTTTATCACTTCTACACTTCTTTTTGCCTTTGGCTCACTACCTCCAACACTTACAGGATTTGGTTGACTCACTACCTTCTACATACCACTCAAACTATTCTTCTTTTGGCTCACTACCTCTAGCATGCATTAAACATATTTCTAGAAATTCACACACATTAATCTGCTTTTAACGCACTACTATTATAAAATTGAATTAATTGAACATTAAACACTAGTACACATTGAACACACACTTGATCATACATATGTATACCATCTACAAGCAACAAAAGGTTTCTCCTTGTCGGCCATCATAAAATGCATGAACATGAAATGTGCAACAACCATAATTGAGTCAATTTCAACACATCCATGGGAAAGAGAAATAAAATGTGTTCCAAGCTAGGATATAAGAAGGACCTAATTTAAATCTTCATGCAACCCTATGCTAGTGCACGCCACAAAAACTTAGCACAAGCAACTTAGAACACTAAGTCGACCCAACAAACACTCAACCCTTGAAATATTAATTTCTAGACCATAGGTGGTACCCAAAAAGAAAGTAAGCAACACACAAATCGCATTACGAGCATCAAGTGATATTCAACAATATTCTCATACCCTTCTTTCACAACTTTATGCAACATTATGCTGGCACAAGCAAACAAATACAAAAGCAATATCTATTGCAAACCCAGACAACATAATCTTGAGATATAACTTTGACAACACAACTTGCGGTACACCATAGAGATTGAAACTTGAGAGGAGACAACATATGAGTGTTAGAAATACTTCCCCTAAACCACAAGACCTCAAAAAAATTGTGAAGAAATGTAGAGCATCTCTTAGAACCTTCCATGACTGCAACAGTATAGTCACCACTTTACTTACTTAGGAAACTTCTCTAGTAGCATAAATGATTTGGAAACTTAAAAATAGATGCTTTATAATTCATTCTAACTACTCTTTAAACTGTAGAACCATATCTAAAAATGAGGAAGAATGCAGAGCATTCTCTAGATCCTTTTCTGAGCACTTTCCTAAGCCACTGACTAAAAGATATTCTTCTATGAAAAATACAATAATCAGACAGTGAATGTAGCATCCACAAAATCATGTACACATAAATGAATAAAAAAAATCAACTCATGACATCCAACTTCATATATTATACATAATCATCCTAATTGCAACATATGCAACCAACCACAAATTGCCACCTTGCTGACAATAGAGACAACACCATCAACAACCTTCACATAGTTTGAAATCAATGACAACACCTGCAACACAAATGACAAGCAACAAACTCCACACTATTGAAATCAATGATAACACCTGCAACATACTTGCAATAGGCGCATGCATGCAGAATAGACAAAAAGTCACGTGGGAACTTGTCACAGTTTTGGCGATGAGAGCATATAAAAAAGTGGGGGAATTTTAGCAGTGAAAATTGTGAGACTTCAAGTTGCACATTGTAGTTATGTATTGCAAGTTATTTGTAAATTGTATTTTATTCGAATTTGAATAAAATTGGATTGTTGTTGTTTGTAGATGTAGCCCAGAAAAGGGTGAGCCACATTAAAAATTGTGTTGTCTCGCTTTTGTGTAATTTCCATTTCTTTATTTTGTGTTTTAAATATGCATTTAATTGTTAATTTAATTCCTCATTCCTACTGATAAATCCTAACAAAAAATTGCACTTCAATGCCATTTACTTCCACAATTATATTTACTTCATTAGAATCCATGGAAAAACACTTACCATAAGACTTTAAAAATTGCAATCCTAGTTGATTCATGATTTATAGTGGCATCGCATTATTTTTTATTGATTAAGCATGGAAAGGGCCCTGACCCTTACAAAATAACAATATATTCAAGAGACCAACAACAAGACAAAACAACACAATAGAGGAAGCAAAGCACAAAGAGAACCACTTCCCCCAAATCTAATCAACCAAAAATTATTAGCCTATACCCACCGCATCAAACTTTATAAACCTATCAATAATCCCTAAGGGATATAACCAATTCATCTTAATATCCATCCACAAAATCAGGTTATAACAACATAACCTTAAAAGAGTATCCAACTGATAACCAAAGTTCTTAATAGAAATCAAACTAGAGAAATAATGGTCCAAGCTCCTATGATCTATACCAACTAAACATCTGATAGAATAGCAAAACAAATTCATGGAAATAAGAAACAAAAAATGAGAGGAACAAGCATTGAGGATCAAGCATCCTCAATTGTGCTCCATGCCTTCACTAGGTCTTCAACAAAATCTTCAAAATTATCTTTGCACTCCATTTTTCTAGACAAATTAGCCTCGTCATCGTTCGCCTTTTTCCTTTGTTGTTTCTTTATCTTTCCTTGTCCAAAGATAGTGGCCATGACGACTTTTTCATGACCGCATCCATGACCCTACATAAAATCTTCATCGCATTTTCAAGTGCCTAGAACCTGCTAGCATTATCATCCTTTTGCAACATTTTTTCCAACAACTTCATCCTTTCCTCCACCCTTTGAATTCGAACAATATTCAAACTCGACATGTTTTCTTTTAAATCTTCATTGTCAGGGTTAGTATCTCCCTAACCTTCGGGTCATTGGTAGCATCACTTGTATCAATGGCCATATCAATGTCTTCCTCAGCATCCTGCCCATCCTCTTGCTGCAAATCACCTTCCTCCTCCTCATGGCTAGATTCTTCCACTTCCTCTGACTCCTCCTCCTCCTTAGGAGACTCACCACCACAACTATTTGACACTTCCTCAAAAGATGAAGCATTTTATTCCCTTGCCACCTTCTTCCCCTTACTGTCCAGATACTCTTCCTCATTCTTTTCTTCTTAACTTTTAGATTTTTTTATTATTGTCAGACCCCTTCGACGTAGCCAAAGAAAGCTGATTCGATCTTCGACCCAACAAAGTGGACCATTCAAGGCTATTGTCATTGTCATCAGGTATCATTATAGTGTTGGGGTTAGCCCCTAGCTCATGAGTCAACATTTTTCTCTTCTTGTTCACAACGAGAGCAATAGGAGAAGCACTGCATTTTTCTAGAGTGACTTTGAGAAGGTGCAGCCAAGAGTAGTCCACAGTATTGGGGGAGGCTTTAGCAGAATCTTTAATCAAGGAGTGGGGTCAGATTTCTATAAGCTCAATTTTAACATAACTCTTGGGAGTAGGGTTTTCAAGAAAATTAAGGAAAACATTTCTTTGCGAGGAAGTAGTAAGGACATATTTACATATTGCACAAGTCAAGCCCTGGTGTAAAGGAAGGTTAGCACCATTGGTAAGGATTTGGTTTAGAGAAGAAAAGAGGAAAGACGAAAGATTAATTTTTTCAGGATGACGGATGTGGTTTAGAATCGAAAAGTGATAGCCATGGACAAACTAAAAATGACCTTCTAACGTAAATTATTTCATTACAATGAAGAAAACATTATGGTACAGTGGAGGAAGTAAAATCTTAGAGTACCCATTTTGAAATCTTTCAACTTTTTCTTTATCCTAAAAAAACTTATCAATATAATTTTGATATTTTTCATTGCTTACCATAGCCACCTTCTTCCCTTTATACACAAGCCTCACCGCTTTGGCTATGAGCTTGCATCAATCATAAAATGAAGGCCACACAACTCAATTTCCCCATCTTTCTAGGTGTTCAAAAATTTGTAGCTCAACTACTCACTATAACCTTCCATGGTAGCAAAGTAAGGGGTAAACCCAGTCCACTCAAACAAACCCCAAAGCTCCACATTCTTTCTCAGGGAGTTGTACTTACTTGGCTTCATCCTCTTCCTAGGACCTCCCATGGTTTTATCCTTGGAAGAATAACTCTTAGGAAGTAGTAAAAACTCGTCTCTTCGGCCTTCCTCGTTCACTACAGTAGCAATAGGTAATTCAAAAACTTCAATTTTGATGGAGACTTGGTGATTCATTTGCAAGAATAATGACTCAAACCTTCTGACAGTTTGTTTAAAATAATCAATCTAAGTGCAAAGCCAAATATCATATTTTCAATTCCTGTCATTATGATAACTGACAACTCCACCACCTTTATGAGCCATGATTACTCTTTTTTTATTACCCTCCTTCACATTGGAAAAAACACATGTCAAAATGTCTTTTCCAAAATCAAACGCACAATTTTTAGGGATGTGAATAATGATACCTATATCCTCATTAACATCTTTCTTTTTAACACACGAGGTTTCCAAAACAATATGTCCTTTCCACCCCTTTCTTTTGAAATCTTTCAAATTTGGCGTACCACTGCCTTTAATATCGCACCTCCCAATCCATCTTATCAGCCTACCCAATTGCCACCAAAGAAAGACAACAACCACATTTATAGTCGAACAACACTACGAGCCAATGTTATTAATTATTACCATTTTGTCCATGATAAATCGAATCCACCACTCTATCCTTAACAATTATTTCCTTAATTTGGTTTGATAAATTGGAAAAATTCTAATATTTTAATGTCTCCTACCTAAAGCCAAAATTCACTAAGGCATCGGTAGCCCTATTACCTTCCCTGAAGGTGTGGCATATCTTGCAACTTTGGAAAGATTTTAACATATTTTTTGCAATCATCCAACAAATCTTTTATCTCCCAAGGGGCCTCTACTTTATTGTTTAAATAATCAATTATTAACTTGGAATCACCCTCCAAAATAACCTTCGTGTAGCCATTATCTTTAAGACAACCTATTCTTATCCAAGCAACATAAGCCTCCACCAAATTATTTGTTGTTGTTCTCAAGCCCTTGTTGTATCCAACCACATAGATGCCACACTCATTTCTAACAACCCCACCCACCCCCCCCACCAGGCCTGGATTCCATTTTGAACATCCATCAAAGTTAGATTTAATCCACCCATGGTCTGGGGGGATCCAAATAGTGCTTTTCCTAATAATCTTTTTAGCCCAATTAACATTATTAAGATCATGAGAGAGACCCCATTGTTGCTTGATTCTCAACTCTTGATATGAAGGCCCTTTCTTTGATGGATCATACTTATAGCTTTCTATGCTCTCTTGAATTTGTTTCTTGATAGCCATGCATAACTCTTTGTTTCTTTTAGCAATATCCCTAAAGACCCTATTATTCCTCTCTTTCCATTAACCTAAAGTGAGGAATGGGGGAACTTGTCTCCAGAGGTCAAGAATTATATTGTAAGAATAGGGGCATAAATTCCAACAATCAGCAAACATTTTAACTGAAGGAGGGAAAACCCAATCAACCATCAGAATCTTTAGAAAAAAGCCCAAATTTCTTGAGCATAAGAACATTGAAAGAGCAGATGCATAATAGTCTCTTCCTCTTCATTACAAAGGTAACATTTATTAACTAAATACCATCCCCTTTTCTTAAGGTTGTCAATTGTAAGAATCTTTTCATGCATCATTGTCCACCAGAAGCAGTTAATCTTAGGGATTAAGTTCTTTCTCTACACAGTATTCTAGTTAAAGATCCCTAAATGGAGAGGCTGCAAATCCATAGTCTCATAGGCCGATTTAACTAAAAATCGCCCAAGATCATTTTTAATCCAAATCCACTCATCAATCCTATTTCTTGAGAAGAGGCCAGGGTTCCCAATCTGCCTCAAGAGGGAGGCCAAAGCAGTATCCCAATTCCATTGTCTACCACCCCTAAGAACAACATTATTCAAATAGTTCCTGAAGTCAATCCATTTTGGTCTCAAACCATCCCAATTTAAATAATTTGAGACCCTTTTTCCAATGCTTCTCTTCAATCTTATTCTAATTTGTTGAAGGTTGTCACTAGTTGACAAAGGAGCACATGTAGACCAAGCATCCTCCCAAAAGTCAGCTCTAGACCCATTCCCAATTCTCAATTTCACTCATTTTGTTTTAGTGCCTCTCACCTTTAGCGGGTTATTCCAAAAACCATAACCATAGGGAAGTTCCTTATTTATGAGGAAACGACAAACATCCTTGTTACACAAGTATTTAGCCCTTAGAATCTGGATCAAATATTCTTCTCCTTCCAGAAGAAACCAACCCATTTTTGCCACAAGAGCTTTACTAAACATTTTTATTCTTCTTATTCCCAATCCTCCTTCCCTCTTCAGAGTATAAACAATTTCCCATCTTACAAGCACTGTTATTTTCCTTTCTTACACACCTGACCATAAGAACCTCCTTTGAATCATTTCAATTTTCTCAGCAATATAGGCAGGAATATTGAAAAGAGAGATAATAGATAGGTATGTTTTTTAAAGAATCTTTTAAGAGTTGAACCTTCCCAACAAAACTTAGAAATTTTCCTTTCCACCTTGCCAACTTTATCTAAATTGTTTCCACAATATAATTCCAGTAGTTATGATTGGGTTTTCTTGAGATTAATGGTAACCCCAAATACGTAGTAGGCAAATCAGCCTCCTGGCACCCTAAAATACTTATCACTTTTTCCTTAACAATCTCGCTAGTATTGAAAAAATAGATTTTACTCTTTTGGTAATTATTATATTGGCATAAAACCTTAGCATATTTATCAAGGATCACTTTCCATTGTTTCGCTTCCAAAGTAGAGGCATCCCCCAAGAGGATAGTGTCGTCGATAAACTGCTAATGTGAAGCAAGGGAAAGGGGACAAGCAACACAAAAAAAATTCAAAGCTTTATTAGCAAGTTGTTTCTGGATATTGCATCCCAAAGCTTCAGCAACAATGACAAACAAATAGGGAGACAGTGGGTCCCCTTGCCTTAGGCCACGACCAAAAGAGAAGAAGCCTTGAGGAACCCCATTAATCAATACATAATAATTAGGAGAAGTGACTTATGATCTAATTAAGTTGAGAAATGTTCCTTTAAAACCAAAATTTTCAAGAACAACAAATAGGAAATTCCAAGAGACCCGATCATAAGCTTTAGAAATATCCAATTTTAAAACCATACCCTATTTTTTGCTATGATCCATAGAATGTAACACCTCATGAGTACAAATAGTTGCATCCAATATTTTTCTTCCCTGGACAAACCCTTTATGATTAACAACAATCATTTTATTCAAAACTAATTTCAATCCATTTACCATAATCTTGGAGTAGATCTTATAAGTGGTGTTACACAAACTGATAGGTCTATAGTCATTCATAGAAGCAACTTCATTAGTCTTAGGGATAAACGCAATAAAAGTGGTGTTCATCTGATTTAAAATCCTTCCCAATCTGAAGAAATCCCTGACCACATTGAACAAGTTAGAAGAGACAATTTCCCAATAGACTTGGAAAAAACTTGGAGGGAAGCCATTTGGCCCTAGCGCTTTGAAAGCTCCAAAAGAGAAAACAACCTCCTTTACTTCACTCATAGAAACAGATTTAGACATTTCATTTGAATTCCGCTCCGTAATAACATTAGGAATCACCTGCAGGAAGTCATCCAATTAAGAATTATCAACCATTGGCAGATTAGGAAAATTTGAAAAAAAAGGAAACAACCTCCTTGGCAATGTCCTCCTCTTTATCAAGTCTAGTCCCATTAGAAGTAACTAAAAATATAATCCTATTTCTTCATTTGTGTTTTATGGTGGATTGGTGGAAAAACTTTGTATTTCTGTCCCCTTCCCTCAACCATTGGATTCTTGATTTCTGTTTCTAGAAGATTTCTTCCTTTTTATTTTTTTTATACCATTTAGATCTAAGATCCCTTTCTTGGTTACAAGTCTTGTCATCCATAATTCCTAGCTCCATTAGATCTTGAATCTCCTTTAATTTTAAGATTAAATCTTTTTTAGTGGTAAAAATGTTCCCAAATGAATACTTATTCCACCCCTTGACCTTCTCTTTGACTATTTTTAGCTTCTAGGTTAATCTATACATAGGAGTACCATCACAAGGAGCTTTCCACCACTCTTCAACCATGGATTTGAAGTCTAGATGAAGAGACCACATTATTTCATATCTAAAAGGAAAGGGTCCTTTAACCCTTTTATCATCCCACTCCAGAAGGAGAGCACTATGATCAGAACCTATTCTGGGGAAAGCAAAAAGGGTGGGATTTTGCAAGATGTTCCAATTGGAGCAAACAAGAAACCTGTCCAACTTAACCTAGATCATATGACTACCCTACCTTCTATTTGTCCAAGTAAAGAGGGATCCATTCAGAGGAATGACCATTAATCCCACAGAGTTAAGAAACCCCAATAAGTCCATCATGCTATCTGAGAAATCAGTAAGACCTCCACTCTTTTTTGAGGGGTACAAAGGGGAGTTAAAATCCCCACCAAGCATCCAGAGCTCTTCCCTTCTATCAATAATGATAACCTACAACATGTTACATAGATCAAGCCTATCCAGTCTTGAGTTAGGACCATAAATATTGACCATATTCCACTTGACCAAGGTTATATTATCTTCCGTACAAACTATGAGATAGTTCTTATTGCAAAAAATTAACCTTCAAGCAAGCCTAGAAGGGTTCCAACAAGTTGCAATCCCCCCTGAAGCCCCTTCAGGCATCACTAACTTTAAAACTAGCACAAGGCCAAAGCCACTTTATCACCTTCTCAAAATTTTCTCTTTTCATTTTAGTTTCTTGAATTAAGAGGACATCCAATTTGACATCAGCCACACAAGCTTTTAACAGATGTTGTTTATAGGGGCCATTAAGTTTCCTTACATTCCAAGACAACAGATGCATCAAAGTAAAAAAGAAAAGCAGTATCACCTTGATACTACAAAGAGTGGGAGAAGATCTCCCCTTACTTCTTTTTGGGTTTACTCCTAGCCAGGGAGTCAAGAGTTCTTTGCTTACCGGTTCCCACATCTCTTGTTGTTTCTTTGATCCTCAATTCTTTTAGTAGCAGTTTGCCCACTTTGGTATTTCCTCCTACGTTCAATTTCTTCTTTTTCCTTGATTTTGTATTTATCCATTTCTCATCTACCACACCCTCTTTCTGAGGGGAACCAAAATTCATCAAACTTTTCTTTCTTTCATCTTTACCCTCCTTCTCTTGCTTATCTTCTAGCATATGATCATTCTGCCAAATATAGGTCTATCATATGGAGCTCATGGGAGGAAGCTAGTAATTTTTCCATCTGACTAACAATCTCACCATCCTCCAGAGGTCCACTTTGTTGTTCCTGAATTTTAGAAACACCTCCCTCCATTTCATGCATTGATTTTTCCAGGTTATCCACCTTTTCATTACTATTTTGTGGTTCAAGATATTTCTATAAGGAAGGCGGGGTATTAAACCCAACAACAACCCCCTCAGAGAGAGCCATATCAGCATTGGGAACACCCTCATTCAAGGTATGACCCACTGTCACATTCAACATTTGAGAAGGCGAGATCACCTTATCAGAAATTAGCACTGTCGAGTTAGGAACTGATGTAATAGGATCCTTTATTAGGTTCATTGGAACCGCATTTTTCAAGGGAGAGCTCTCTAGGACTCCATGTTGGGGGTTTTTAGGCTCAAGTAGGACTTTTTTACAAACATCCTGCAAATGACCAAACTTATTACACCCTTGGAAAAAGACCAAATATTTTTCATATTGTTGGATGCTCCATAATCTAACATACCAAACTTATTACACCCTTGGCAAAAGACCAAAGCTAATTCACATTGTTGGATGCTCCATAATCTAACATATAATTATATACCAACCAATTAGTCATTAGCAAAGATGTGAAGAATGGGTTAACTACTTGTTTGTTACTTTTAGATACAGTGCCCAAGTAAATATTAGGTGTCTCTTGTACATTGGCTTGATATGCCATGTCATCTACAAGTTCACTTGGTCAGTCAAAAATAGTAGGGGTAGTGATATAAAGAAATGTCCTTTCTATTCAAGGATCCTTAACAACTCCTTGAATGACACTTGAACTTTGAATTGACTTAATTTTTGAACCATATCAATTGGTTGATATGTTGGCAAGGGAGTGGATAATTAAATTGTCACAATATTAGTGTCAAGGATGAAACACCTTACCTAATCTCTAGCAACAACTTGCTTTGTGTTGACTACTTTTCTAACTTTCTTAGCTACTTTATGTTTCACATTTTTTTCTTCATTAACTTACTTGAGTTTGGAATTATCTCTAGAAACTATTGAATTTTCTACATTGCATGTTGGCGTATCAACAATATTCTTCTTAGGGACATATTTCTTATATAGGAATGCATCTTCTTCTTTCATGGAGACTTCCCTACAATATTTTTTGCATTTATTTTTTCATTGTTATCATTTTGTTTTCCTTTGCTTGTTTATGCAACTAATATATATGAGAGAACCACACCTCCAACTTGACTTGTGACACCTTCTTGCCTATTTCTTAAATGGTAATCACTTTGAACCTACAAGAAATTTTCTTCAGCAAGATCCTTGATATCTTCATTAGATATTTTTGTTGTCTTATACATTTTTCTAATTTGTTCTTTGAGTTGATTGAATTCCTTTTTCAGAATCTCATATAGAAAAAATGGCTATCATGATCATACTAAAAGAATTATTCACCCTCATGTACATCAGGTTGATCAATATTGGCATCCTCATATTACTCGGTTTGCACCTTCATTTTCTTGGAATATTTTTTCTTCTTCAAGTGAGTAGTAACAACAAATTTTGACTAATCATGAGGCAAAATATGTCATGCTAGAATGAATCTTGTTGAAGATTCATCTGAGATTTCATCAAGTGATCAAGGTGTATTTCTATTGGTACCCTTGGTTCGTACTCCTTAGGGCCACTTGCTTATCATTTGCTTTGGGTATTTTAGACCAATCATAATTGTAAAGTTTGTTATGCAATATTTGACCTTCATTGAAGTGTGTGGAAAAATTGTTATAAGACATACGTTTTTCATTTTTTTGAACCTTATACAAGATATCATTCATGGCCCCCATTAACTTGTCCAATTTTTCCTCAACAATGAGGGGCTTATTAGAAGTTGTTGCACCAAATTTCTGAAGTTTTATATCAACCTTTTTGATATCCTTACTAGATTCTCTTAGGTTACTCTCTATATTGATATCCATGGAATAAGCTTCCCTCAATGTTTGAGAGTTCTCATCTCGTAAGCAATAGCCCAATTTTGAATAAGATGCTCCACAATATAGAACAAGGAACATAGGTTCATTTGGACTCATATGGGGAGGCACTTTCCTCATTTTCATAATAAACATGTTGAAATCATCAACTATCTCATTAAACCCTTTTTTATAGTAGTTAACTTGTGGGTTACAAACTTTGGTTCCGCTCTTTCTCCATAATATAGTCGAAAATCCCTCATTAACTAATCCCATGAGTCTATGCTACTATTTGGAAGACTATTATATCATTCTTTGGCACTTTTAAATGTCTACACAAAGAGCTTAATCATGACATCCTCATCTTCTATTTTGTATTCATCAATCACATTAATAAAATGCCTCAAGTAGTCCTCACTAGTGATAGCATTGTTACCTTGGAGTTTTGGCACTTTTCCTAGTAATCTCAATTGGAATGGGATTATAATAAATTGAGAATGCCATAAAATTATAGTTTTTTATATCTTTCTAATATTAATGGTGGTTTAACTAGAGCAACTCTCTGAGCCTATCTTCTAGGGTTGACCCCATATTTTGTCCTACATTTTTTGCTAGGGGTTTTGCTGATTTTTCTATAAATTATGAACTTGCTAATTTATAATATTTTGTGCGTTATTTCAGTTCATTTGTTGGGTCTATTGAGTGAGACAATCTTGTTGCAATGAAATTTGTGCTTCTAACTCACACCATCTTTGTCTAAGGTGGTCAAGTATATTTATATACTAATCTAATTCCCTTTCTCTACACTCATTTTCTTACTAAGTAGCTAGATCAACATCATGTAAAAAAGTTTCTACCTCTTGTTATGTTCCCCAAGCTGAAGTAGGAGAATTGTTATGTCAATTTCCCCTTTGATTTATTAAATTTGTAGGTAGAGACAAATTCATGTCTACATTTTCTATATGCATATTTTATGATGTATTTGTATTTCTTACATCAACATTTTTCTCAATTCTAGACCTACCATAATCATTCCTAAGGGTTCTCATACTAGTTTTGATCTTATTATCAGCTAAATCATCTAATGTATATTGATCATACTCTTTTGATACATCTCTTCTACTTGAAATACCTACTTTCTCAATACTTTGAGAATTATACAAAGATGGCATACTTAGATTCTTAGCCTTCCATTGTTCCCATTGTCTTCTCATATAAGGGGAGATTGTATAAAAAAATTCTTGACCTTTGGATCATTAATCCATTTACATCTTTATCCTCTGACTCAAAAATTCTTTTCTGATTCAATTTTAAAAAAAACTCCACTCCTTAAGTTAGGAGAAATCAAACTTTATATTAGAAAGGTTTCTATTTTGTACCAACCAAGGACTAGTCCTCCTATTTGCACCATGGTTACTAATTAACCTGGGTCTTCAAATTGAATTTTGATTTAAAATTTCCCTAGCAATGGTGCCAATTTGTTGGTGATCCAATTTGCAAGTCCCAAATCCTTAAGGTTGGATAGTCTTCTAGGTGTCAAGGGTGTCAAACCTGGGAATAATATCCACAAAGCCTATATTTAGGCTGGGCAACTGAGGGCCAATTATTGAGGTGGGTAAGACCTTCACTTTTGGATCTACTAAACCAAGGGGAGTTTCTTTAAGGTGTTGCAATATATCACTACAAAAGCAC
The DNA here is from genome assembly GCA_007115665.2 of Sequoiadendron giganteum. Lineage (NCBI taxonomy): Eukaryota > Viridiplantae > Streptophyta > Pinopsida > Cupressales > Cupressaceae > Sequoiadendron > Sequoiadendron giganteum. Next base: position 593,324,963 of record CM021109.1, read on the forward strand.
AACACTCACCCTAACACAAACCATAACCATTGCACAATGCATCCCTACTTTGGTTGTCAATGCATGCCTATATTTTAATTTTGGAAACTCAAGATTAAGAACCTTATTAAAATAGATGATTGTCTACATGTGTGTCTAATAATGTGTTTTATCATAACCCCTTATGTTGTTATTTACATTTAGACATGGAAATGACAACACTATAGAATAGATAAAAATGAAAAAAATATGTGTATTGATTTATTTTTAGTGTGTTGGGATGATGGGGAGAAGGTTCCAATAGTAGAATGGTGCCTTCATCCAATTGGGAAACATAGTCTTTGAATTCATAGAAAAGATGCACTAATTGAAACAAAGATGACACCTTAATCAATTCAAGGAAAATGGGCTTAGAGGGGAAAATCAAACTTGGAGAGAAAGGCATACTAGGGATGATAGGTCTGACAAGCATGACAATATAAGAAACTTTGAAATCCCAAAATTTGTAGTCATCTGAAGAAAGGAAAAATTACAAGGCATTGACCATAAAAGTGCCTTTTAACAAAATTTCCTAAAGAGATTTGTTTAATATCATTCGATAATTACTCAACATAGTGGACCCAATTGAAAATTTCTCACATCAACTATTAACAAAAGTTGGAGAAAATCAAATACATAACTTATGGAGCAAAACAAAGCAAATGAAATACAAAAAATGAAGTGCCAACAAAGTGTTCAACAATAAGTTGACAATAAAACATTTATCTCTCTCTATGGAACTATATAATTCACTTCAACTTGCACCCTAATACTTGGAAATCAAACAACATTCCTCACATAATCTACAAGATAGGAGTTAGTCTCAATTAGTCACAAACATGATTAAATATATTTAATTTACCATGTAACATTAACTAAATATCCAAATTCATCAATAATGATCTTTAATGGTTCACACACACGTGCGTGTACATGTGCATGGAATAAAATAAAATAACACAATTACAATAGAGCTAAGGTGGCCTTAGAAGTTGGTTCTTATGAAAATTTATTTTATTTTAATTCCTCCATTTAATTTTAAATTTGTTATTTCCAATCCTAACTCATTTATCTAAATTAATGTAATTAACCTAAATATTTATATAAAGTGATATTTTTCCTCTATTCATTTACCCCTAAAACAAATGTCATATTGTTAAAAGTTCAAAATCTTTTTAATCTAAAATTTTGCTGACAAAAACAAAAGTACAAATTAAATAACCAAATCTTGGTGATAATTAATAATAATAAATAACATATTTATCTTTTTTTATATATTGCTAATCGTTTACAAATATTTTGCTCATACAAACACCAACATAAGATCAATACAAGTTCTTGGGAGCACAACCATTAGACTAATATCATTTCAGCTCCTTTCAAGCAACCACACTAAAAATCACTTATGATAGATCAAAAGTCACAACTTAGAAATTCGCTTAGTTAGAAACCACCTCCACATTATAAGTCAATTATGGAAGACCAAGAGTAACAACTTAGAATATTTCACATTAGATGTCCCTTGGGTCTCTATATTAAGAACTCGTTCTCTATATTAAAAACTCACTTTTTTTAGTGAAATCAATTAAACTCAACCCCTTAAAAAATAACATATTTATCTTTAAGAAAATCTTATGTAAAAGATACTAATTTTTTTTTTTTTTATCATATGACCATTTATAACAGTGTAGATCCCAACAGAATTTGTATTGTTTCAGATAAGAGTCAACCAGAGAATGAGAAAGTCGGAGCAAAGAAATAAAAACATATGAAATGTTAGTTATGAAGGTTAATAAGAGCACAAAATTGGACATGAAAGCAACTGTGATGTTCATGAATGCAGTATGGATAGCTACAAAAGATGAAACCCAATGAACACATCAAATTAGAATATCTGTAGAAAGTTACTTCAAACAAACTTGTGGCCAATGTTTGCTATTCTTCATTGAAGATGATGTGAACAGGGATACAGTTGTATAAGCTGTATACTTCCATACAATTGGAAGTGGTGGTTACCCGGTCAAAAATGAGGGCCACACAATTCCACTTTCATCCCACGTCAACTTTGTTCCTTGTGGAATCCTCTGTTTGTCTTTTGGCTCTTCTGTGATACCTCATCAATAAGCCTTAAACAGCTGTCCACCTCACTCAACTTTATAAGGCTCCAATAATGAGTTCATTTACTTTATAGCCCTCTTCACTTTCTGTGGATCACAGGAATTCGGCAGAGACGTGTGGATCTGGCATTCTGATAAGCCTTTCTCTCTGTGCTGAAGAATTCCCTGCCTTAGGGGTTGAGCAAAATTTAAAATTATATCTGATGGAGTCCATCTATATAATTAAATCAAATGGGAAAAATGGCGGCAACGGCTCCGACGGTATGAATTTGTTTGGAATTATTTTGGCACTGCTGTTAGCAATGCTGTTGTTTGTAGTGTGCATGCCAACTGCTACTCGGTGGCCAGTCAAGCGTGGGAAAGCAGTCCGTGTGCATCGGGCATTTTAATGGTTTGTTGTTTTTTATTTCCACTCAATTGGGTTTTTCCTATTTACAGTGGGAAGAAAAGATTAAAGCTCTGGGGTTTCTGGTGTGGGTTTAAGACAATGATTTTCAGGGTATGTGAGTAAATGAATAAGGGTAACATTATGTTATATTACAGTCAACTAATTGGCCACAGCAGCATCCAAACCCTATATATGTGAGAATATGGGGCATTTGTTGGCTGCATAAGTTCTTCCTATTTTATGTAAATATGCTCTTGTGTTTTGGTGACTATGAAGTATTCAAAGCCTGGGATTGAAGAAAGATTGGGATTGATCAGGGTCAGGTCTCTTTGTTGGGACTGCACTAGCTGTTTAGCTTTGTGGGTTTGGCCCCTGATTTGTGTATCTCATCTTTGTTTCAAACCGTTTTGACTCTGAAGGTGTGCCTTTTTATCATGGCCCCTTTTAATTCTGTAATAAAAAATTCAGTAGAATTTATTCATGAAAAAAAAATTGTGACCTTTAATGAAGAAGTGTTAAGTGATTTTTGCGAACTGAACATGTACCACTTGTTTATTTTCAGGTTTGATGTCTGTATTGAATTTTCAATATATAAAATAGAGAGTATTTAGATAGTTGAACTCATTTTTACTTATTCTGCTTTGTACCCCATTCAACATTCTAATGTTGAAGGATTAGTATTTTGTTAAAAAAACTTTAAAAACTGACAGATCAGTTCTTTTCAAACCTTTTTTTGGAGAAGGGACCTGGACGGTGTTTAATTTTTCATTTTCTCAATTTAAAAGACTAAGTTCCATGTGCCTTATTTGCAGCTATCCTGTGCACAAAGAGGGTTTGGGAATTGTATTTTAGCCATCCAAAAGGAGAGTAAGGAATATGCAATTTCTAAACATTCTTAAAATACAGTTTAATTTAACAGCATTGGGTCTTTCTTACAGTAGTTTATAAAATTAATATATTTTAATTTAGAATCTTATCTAAATAATAAATCATTAAAATGTTTTCGGTTTAAAATTAGTTAAAGATGAGATTGCTTGTAGAAATGATAAAATGGAAAGAAGGAAAACTGTTAAAAATGCTCACTAATGTTGATAATTATCTGTTGTTGAAGACTGCAAATGGGTACAGGCCTTTTCCGACTTTAACATAATCAAAACTGTTGTTGAAGACTGTTTATCAGCTGTGTTCTGTTTCAGAAATCTGATATGAAAAATAAGGCACTGGAGGTGATCTGAATCTCTGCCTGCACTCTCTGTGAAAGTTTGGATGCTACTGTACCATAGTGTCCCTTTTTGTGTGGCATTGTCTTCTTTCATGCAGTAGTGTCCTGTGCAACATATACTTCACTGAATCTAGTTTGATCTGGTACTTGCAATATCTAGGCTTAGTGGTGTCAGCACCTTCAGGGGCTTTTTATGAGGGGCAACTTCAGGGGCTTTTTATGAGGGGAATTTTGCAGCTTTCTTGTTATAAATTCAGTCTTGTAAAAAGATCTGAAAAGATTTAGAGTTCTTTGGAGATATGCAGGATACCTAGGTAATCAGTGTAATTTAAGTGTGTAAATGTAGATGTAATTATAGAGTTGCAGTAATGGCTTCTACTGTGTTGTGCTCTGTTTGTGCCAATTCAGATTCCTGTGTGTTTAATGTTGGTCTTATTAATTCAATTGATGTGAATGCACCTGCCTCGCAATAAAAAATAGTTGCTGGATCTGTCATGACTGTTTCAGTACACAAGTGGAACGATAAGGATATATACCAACAAAGTAAGAGTTAGAAAAATTAAATTAAACTAAATATTCAAATGCTGTGGACTCTACTGCAATTGATGCTGTCTAGGGGCCCACTATTGCACATGATAGAGTCCAAGATGCACATATGGCCAAGGCAGAAAATGGATTTTGGAGATTCAGTACTAAAGGGAGTGAATATGCACATTGAAATGGTCACAGTTGGTAATTGAGAAAGTGAAAAGTGAACTATGCATTTTCCATCTTTACATTGTGTTCTCATTTTGGCTTATACATGAATTTACATGAATCATGCATTTTAAAGTGAAAATAATAATAAAAAATGTTATACCTATTCAAGAGGATACATTTTTAGATAGTTGTTTTGTACTTTCTTCACTTATTTGTTTGAGCAATATCTTCAGACCTAAAAAAACACGAGAATTGTTAGCATATTTTTAAAAAATAGCCTCAACAAGTAAAATATAATCATAAACATTTGCATAAAACTTGAGACTTCAACATAAAACAATTCCAGAAGAAATCATTGGTATGACCAAGTTGGCCCCACTTTAAAACCATGTGAAAACAAGTTGAGAAAAAGATGATATAATGTTATATGTAACAATCAAGGAGATGTGTTTGAGTTCACTCCCATTAAGAGATCCATGATGGAATCACTTTAACCATTGCATAATGTAGAACCTATGAAGATGTTGCTTTAACTAATGTGTGTAGGGTAGGATCCATGAAGGTGTCACTTTAAAGATTCTATAATATATGGTTGTGTGTGATAGGATAGAATATATGCCTATCTTATTGAATACAAAGTTATGGGATCAATTCGAGGTAAAGGAAATATATTTTGATAACAATATGTTGGCCTTATGTGTATAGTTTTGTGGAAGAGAGATGATCATGAAAGGTCAAATAATGAGGGGAGGAGCAATCAATAGGTTTGTCCCCCATTTTCCCCGCTAGTGTGAGGACAAGGGTTGTGGAAGATTTAGTGTTAAAGTGCAACACAATGAAATGGCTTAAGACAAAGATATGAGATTGACAATTTGAATGTTGTGTAAGATGTACTCATTATTTTAGCATAATAAAATAAAATGTGATGTTATGTATGATTTAAGCATTTAAAGTGACATTTAAATGTGGTTTTAGATTATAAAAACTAATAATACATTTAAAACAAAGTGTGATTTCAACATTTAAAAGTTATACCAAACATATCAAGGAACATAGCTGTCCATGTCCTCTTTGTGTCAACATGTACCATTAACTGTGACTTGTTGTCATATGCATGATGAACAAAGAAACAAATAATGTCAAAAAAAACACAAATAAGAAAATAGATGCACCATTGACATGAGAAGAGTATCAAGCATGTAGTTGTTTGGTGGAACTTTAGGTTTGTCAATAGGTGGATCTAGGGAAGGAAAGTCTACCAAATTTCGATATCGTCATCAGGAGGACAAGTAGATGGTATGTTATTACAATTTATTAGTTGCTTGTGTTCAAAGGTAGTTGCCACTTGTTACTATTCAAAAGATGCTTTTGGTGTTTACGCATTGGTATAATCAAATCTGATAGTAACCTCATCTATAATATCATGAATTTTCATCAATAATGCTTCAATTGATTGTTAAATCCCATTTTAACAATAAATGAATGAAAATGAAATATATTATTTTTCACATGTTCATTGGGATCTTGATTGCATTGTATTAATTGTGTAAATGAAACCTTAGGGTCGATGTTGAATTGCATTAAATATTAAAAAAGAATGTATTAAAATGTGGACTAAAGTCTAAAACTAATCCATGACATAATTTGTTGAAGTGCTAGTAAACAACTTTGCCAATATTTTATCAATACATGAATGAGTTGAGCACATAGCATAAAATTTCCTTACATGGCACAATATATTCTCTCTATCATTATATATGTCAAAACATAGTGTCCCCAAACCTATAGGAGAAGGATGAGATAGGATCTCATGAGACAATGGGTGTTATAACCATTGTGTGCATATTGGGGTGCTTCCATGAGGTGAATTTATGCAATGGTCTATGATGTCATTGTGATCAATATTTTCTTATGGCCAACATCCTCAACTAAAGGCGGGGGTTCAATAGAGGGGTATAAGTAAGGTACGGTATGCTATACATTAATATTCATGAGAGGTTTAGGATTAAGATAATTTTGTGAGGGACATGCACCTCATTGTCACTTTGAGAGGACTTGCTAATGGCATAAAAATAATCATTAGAAGTATTGGAGCCTTTTGGAGAGGAGTTACCATGAGTTGTAGGAAGATGATCCTAAGGACAATTAAAAGACATAATGGAGAAGTTATAGATAGGAAACCCATCATTCAACTTTAAAGACTTTAAATCTCCAGCTCTATTGTTGTCTACTAAAATAAAAGGTTCAACAACATAGCCATACTTGTACCTAGATAGTCACAATTTTAGTAGTAAAAATTTATCAACTGACAAGTTTATCAAAAAAAAACTTTTTGAACAAACTAACTTAAAAAATAAATAATTAAACAACAAAAAAAGACACCAAATTTTTTAAACTTCTAAAAAATGAGTGCTTCTTTTGAATTAAATTATACCTAACAACCTAAAATACAATACTGCTAGTCTAGTGTTTTGAGAGAGAGACATAGAATTAGAAAATAAAATATTAGAAAATATTTGCCATAATTTATATAGTACAATTATTTGCATTCTTGAAGTTTTTTCATTATTATATCCATAATTGTGGAATGTGTCATATTGTTTTTTCAATATTTCCAAAGTAAACATTAAAAATTAAAATATTTAAAAAGGTAGGTAAAATATTATGCTTGGTTAAAATAAAACCCTACATGTTAAAAGTGTAGTATTGCTCATCAAACATGAAGGAATTGATGGTAGCATCTTCACAAGCCATAACATATGATTGTGCATGCCTTGGGAAATGTTTTCTTTTAGCATAGGGTTGTGCACAAATCATAGATGGAAGCCCACAATTGGTCATACATTGAATTTCATGTTGTATCAAACTAGATCAATTGGCTTCTTGTGCAAATATTTTGTTGTGCTTACAATGCCCAATTTTATTAGGGTTACACAACCAATTTTCCACCTAATTCCTCCTCACCATATTGTCAAAAAAATCTCTATACTAGTATATTTTCTAATGCTAAAATTACTATAGTTATTAGTACATGGAAGACTAGTAACTCTTAAAGCAACTATTAACCTTTCCATTTTTATATATCACCAACCCTTAATTATATCCCATGTCAAGTGACATTAAAAATAACAGTTTTGACTACAAGATCATTATTCACATAATCAAATTTACTAAACAATCCATAGTTTAGATTTTCTTTGTGATTGAATAAATCCAACTAATCCAAATCGAATAAGTGGTTTGAAATCCTAGTGACAAAGCTTCTACTTATCTATAGCCAAATAATTTTTCCAAAAATCCGTTTACAAGAAGGCAATAGGGTGTCCAATAATGACACCAAATCCAAAGCTTAGTATCAATTTGTGGATCAACCTAAATTTATTGTACCATTCAACTTAAAACCCCCCAATTTAAAAAATAAATATACTAAAATTAACCTAAACAAAGCTAAATTTGTGACAATTATTGTTAGAGATTAAAAAACCACAATTTAGCTTCTTAATGTCTTCTAAGTATCCATAAACAAATTTTCTCCAAATTAAAGGTTTTACTTCTAATTGATTGATAAAAAACTAAACAAATTTTGGGCTTCTAACAATTTGTTTTTGATTAGGGGGGAAACAGGTTTTGATGGGCTTCTAACAATTTGTTACTCCTTGCCTAAATGTATAGAAAAATATAATCCAAATAGAGGCCAAATCTAACTATGTACAAAAACACTATATTTTTATCAAGAGACAATAAAAACACAAGGGATTAAAATTTCTCAGCACAAACCACACCTAGAATTGAGAGCACAAGTCTAGGTTGATGCCTCTTTCGTAAAGAGCTAAGGACTAATAGACATCCATTCTATTAAGTCCTTTGGGGCCCAATCCTCACCTCATCCCTTATGATGTTGAGGGCTTTGCGCTCAACAAAACTTGATCCTTCAAGGCTTCATTTAGAACCATTCAACTTTAATAGCAAACCAAAAACCCTTCAACACAACAAGTACATTAAATATTACAGTATATGCAAGATATATAAAAATAAATGGCATTGCCAACATCATTGAAGGTGAATGAAATTGAATTTCAAGTCTACCCTAAAAAATTTAAGGGATGTTATGACTTTGGAGCACCATGTCAATGTCAATAAATTAGAATGAACAAATAGTTGTCATGTCATGTACGATAAATTTACCAACTAAAAATTGTTTTTCGGCATGAGAAAATTACTGGCAATTTTTAGACCTTCTATGACTAAATAACTTATATGCTAAATAACACTATTCTAAAAACATAATACATTGAAATTACTCTTAATAATGTATAGTCTATCCAATACTCTCAAGATTTAACTATTATTAATTAATTATAGTTTAAACCATATTTATTAATTAAATGAATTTCAAAATATATTTTAAATTTCAATTAATTGAATAAATACAATTAAATGTGCATCTAGAGAGTTGGATAGATGTTTCTGGTAGTAGTTATTCTCCTTACAAAACGACATGCCAAGACATCATAACACACCATAGCCCATCCCCCATATGATAGCATGATGACAAATGATTAGACAACATCATGATGGAACAATGATGAAACATTAATAGATGTTTTGGCCTATTATTTTTTACAATGACCACATCTAGTGATGATGGGCCCCATATGCTAAAAATTTTAATTTTGGGATCTTAAAAACTTCCCTAAAAAGCTTCCTCATCTATTCATTTCAAGATTTCATGTTTGTGATGTGCAGGTTGTAACTATTTTCTAGCTAGAATAGATGCCATAGAAGGTATGCCATTTTATAGGGATAATAGCCATTGTTGGTACCATTGTGGGTTATTTTAGTTTGATTTTTTTGTAGATTCAAGGTGTAAAACAAACTGATGCATTATATCTTGGTTTTTTTATAGAGGCTTGGAGGGGTTTGAGGATGAAAAATTCCCCATATATCTATAATGTGAAAAGGTATGTCTATCTACCAATAGCTTATGTCATTTGTCATTCTGCTCTAGAATTGTGAAAAAGGTCGAAAATAGAGAATAGTTTTAGGAAAAAAAATTGATAAGTTATAGGGTTTTGAAAAGGGATTTTGTTTCAAATGGGTTTTCCATAGTTACTCCAAAACCCTATTTTGTTTGGTGATTTCTATATTATGATGTCATTTTGTATGGTGCTTTGGCTAGTGTGATGTCTAACGATGACTTCCCAAAATACCTACAAGATAGAATGGTATGTATATCTACCAATAGCTCATGCGATTTTCTATTTTGGCCTTGAATTGTGCAAAGGGTTGAAAATGGAGAGCTCTAGTATAATAGGTATGGCTCTTGTACAATAGGCACAAGATTATGCCCCCAAAAATATAGATTGTGTTTTATAGAATAGATGGATGGATGCGACCTATCATGCCCGAGATTATGCTATATGAAAGCCTTCCACCTATTTTGAATAGCATCATACCCCATTTAAGCCTTGTTCTTGTAAAATTGATCACAATTTTTATGAGAAATAATGAACCAGAGTAGGGAAAACTTTAGTGGCGAATAATAGAAATCGGGACCTCCAAAAATGGCGAATAGTGCAAGCTAAAAAGGAGATTGAATCGCCAGGTTTTTACAAAAAATTAATTTCGTCTCAATTAATTCACCATGTAAATGATGCGTCATTGGAAATTATTCGGCAATAGTTTATACCATAATTAAAAAATATTAATTATATTCGCCAATAATATTATATTCCTCTGATCAATTTTGGGGTAATATCGCCACTAATAATAAAATACTATTTAATTTTAGGGATACTTTAGCGGCTTAGCCTTGAATATGCATTTTATCTATGCCATTGATTAGATTTTTAATCGGATGGTTGTGAGTTGATTTCGCGACCTAATATGCATATGCCTTTTCAAAGGCTTGCTGAGGCCCGAATTTTTTTTTGGGCCACATGATTAAATCTAATCGTGTGGTCAAAAAAAAATTTCGGGCCTCAACAAGCCTTTTAAAAGGAACATGTGTACTAGGCCGCGAAATCAACTCACAACCATCCGATTAAAAAGCTAATCATTGGTAACTTTTTCAGTTTTCATTCAGTCTAACTTTTAAAGTGATATTTTAAAAAAATGTTTAATCTGTGTGTGCTGCAATGCATTTTAACTAGTGAATTTATGCTTGGTGGCGAGGGGCTCTGCCCCTCGACCTCGCCTGTATCGCGATAGGAGCACGTCGGGGCCGCTCTCCCCAGACCCCATTGAGGGGGTGTTTACCCCTCGACCCCCACAAGGGGGCTTTTCCCCCTTGACCCCTGCAAGGGGCGCTGCCCCTTGACCCCACCGGTGGCTACCGCCCCTGAGCCCCTACAATATTACAAAAAATAAAAATATATGGGGGAACTGCACCGATCAACTATGCAAATTTTTAAAGGAGAGATTAGCCATTGTAATTAATATTTTTAGTGATTATTCGCTAGGATTCACCAGTGTTATTATTATTTTTACCAATTATTCAATAAGATTCGCTAGGATTTTACAATTTTTTTTAATAATGTGTATAGATTCACTAGGAAAATTAATATTTTTTTCATCAAAAAAGGAAGGATTCGCCAGGATTTTACACCTTCGCCGAGGGGGGGGGTTTCTTAAAGTTATCCCTGAACCAAAGGAAAACAACGAGGACGATAATTTTCTTAGAAGAAAAATGTCTTAGAAAGTTTGTGGGAAGATTTTTAAGAATGTCAAGAAACAATAGGACCTCTAACAAGAAAAAATATTCATTTATAATAAATCTTTATATCTATGTTCATTTTTTCAAATAAAGGCTCGCATCAAGCTTTTTGTACTATTGTAAAACTATGCTATACTATTTTTCTACTATTATCTATATTATTAATACATATTACTTGTGATTATCCACCATTTATCATAAATAATTTTATTTTTATTGAAAATAAAATTAAATAATTTTTTGTTAAGATTAATTTTTTATTTTACTAACCAACAACATTGCAATTTTATTAAAAGTTGAAATTTAATAACTAAAAGAACTTAATAACTATTAAATAGATATTTTTTTCTTTTAAAAAGAGTATGAAGCTGTTCAATCAAATAAAAAATAAATCTTTTAAATTATATTTTCTCAAAATTTTAAAACTTGTCCACATCTCTAATGTTGTCCTCATTGACAACTTTATTCTAGTCACATAAGTCTATTTCATGTCTATGAAAAAAGTAAGTCATAAATGAATTAAATTTTCAAGTGTTAGATACAAAATGATCTCTTTATATTCTTCACTTAAGATGTCATGATTTTGACCTTAATTGTATGTTTCTGAAATAATTTATACCTTAAGAAATATTATTATCACACAATCATCCTCACCAATTGAATTCCAAACTCTTGAACAAAAATATCTTACACCTTTAAATAATTTATCTTTAAAGATTATTATTTTGGTTTGATCTTAACCAATTTATACCATGTTATAGTTGCAAATAGGTCTTGATGGAGAAATTTATTTTCACATCAAACATTGTGGTTCATAGATTTGCATATAAAAATCTCATTGTATAAACATAATGTGTTTTGCAACTTGGATTTTTGTATACAAATCTGTGAAACTTTATGCCAAGTGTGGGCATGTGTAGCAGAGTAAAATGATATCTTAAGCATATCAACCTTAATCATATATTTACCAAACAATTCAAACCTTAACAAATATTGTATGACACATAATCATCCTCACCAGTTGAATTCCAAACCCTTTAATAATAGTATAGCCTACACCTCTAGATAATTTACCTTTAAAGAGTATTCTTTTAACTTTATATCTTAATCAATTATCATGCTATAGTTGAAAATATGTCTTTATGGAGATGCTTTTCGTTCGCATTGGACATTGGGGTTCACGAATATGTATACATAAATGCTATTATATAAACACAATAAATTGTGCAACCTAGACTTTTGTATACATTTCTATGAAACTTCTTGTCAGGTATGAGCATGTGTAGCATAGTAAAATGATATCTTAAGCATGTTGGAAGTCATCATATCTATCCCAAATAATTTATACCTTAACAAATAGTATGACACACAATCATCCTAACCAATTGAATTCCAAACCCTTGAACAATAATTTATAAGTGGAAAGTCTTGATGAGTTGTTGCCATAACTCTCATGAATTAAGTCAATCAACTAGGTAACTTCAAGAAACTCTCTCCTTAACAAGAATTCCCATATATTTTTAGGAAGATGACTTTTTGTGGACTTGGGAATGCAAATGCAACCTAACTGTTAAATCGGCTTGCAAAATGTTGTCGATGCAGGGAACCCGTTGTAGATTTTGGAAACAAATATGGAATAGACATCTTATTCCAAAAATAAATTTATTTTGGTGGACTACAACCCACAATAGAATTCTCACACAAGATTACTAAGGAAAAGGGGATTCTAAATCCGTAATAAATGCATTCTTTTCAAGATGGATGAGGAATCTATTCCTCACCTATTACTCCACTGCCCCTTTGTTGTTGAGGTCTAGGATTTTTCTCTCCAAAAATTTGGGGTCTCTTGGACCATGAATGAGAATATCAAAATCTTTGTGGAAAATTGGGTCAATCCTTATTCTCATCCCTTACCCAAAGAAATTTGGCAACAAGTTCCCCCCTTTATCTACTAGTGCATTTGGAAGGAAAGAAACAACGGGATTTTTTGTAATGTGAAAAAGAGCCCCAAGGAGTTTTTTAGTGTTTGTTCTAGGATTCTTACTAGAAACCTATCCCTTTTTTATTGGAAACCTTTGAGCAGACCCCCCACTACTTTGGAGATCAATATTGCTTGTAATTGGAATCTTCCTCTAAACCTCAATTTTTATGATAACTCTAAGATCTTGGCTAGGATTAATACTAAATGGAGGCCTCCTCTGCAAGGTTGGAACAAGATCAACTTTGATGGGGTTACAAAAGGAAATCCTGGTCCCACTAGTATTGGAGGTATTATTAGAGATCCTAAAGGAAAGGTTTTAGTTGGATATGCTGGAGGGATAGGTGTGCAATCTTCTATGTCAGTTGAAGCAAGGGTGGTGCTTGGTGGTATCAAATTTATTCTATCTATAAGGACCAAGCATCTACATGTTGAAGGTGATTCTAATACTGTGATCGATGTTGTCAAAGATAAAAGTTTTTGAGGCTGGACTGTTAATGATGTCATGGTGGATATTCATCACATCCTCAATAAATTTGAAGGAAAAAAGTTTTCACATATATCTTCAGAGAAGATAATAAGGTGGCCAATGTTGGGACACCTTGGACCTCTACTAGGTGTTGGAGAAACCTTTTTGTTTTTCCTACTATTGTGAAAGGGTTGATCCTTGAAGATCAAAAACCCCATATTCCTAATGATGAGTGTTGAATTTCCTAACTTCAAATTTATAATGTTTACTCTTATCATCACGGGTGGTAAGATGAGGTGGAATAGATTTTCTAAGATGGATATGAATATGTGGACCCTTGTGGTGAGGATCGACTTGTACTTGCTGCTTAGAAGGTTTGAAACCACTTGTGAAAAAAAGAAACATGTTTTTTTGGCTTTCACGAGACTACTCATCCTTTCATTAATGATACTTTTATTAATATGAGTTAGCGGAAGGGTGATTTTATAACTCATACTTTAAAACTGAAGATTATTATTGCACCATAATTATGACTTGCAGGTCTATAATTACTAAATCTCTAGTCGCAATGTCCTCTATCTATTGGTGTGATTAAATATTTAATTACACTTTATTAAGTTTACTTAGGTCCTAATTAGGTTTTACCTTTAGGTTTTTTCATCTTTCTCTATAAAAGCAAGTCATCTCATATAATTCATTATTCTCAATAATATTATATTCACATCTTTTGCAAATTACTCTTGCATATTTGTTTTTTCTCCTTGTAGAAGGCTAATCCGGGTTTTGTAGGTGATCTTGGTTTTATGGAGTTTATTGGAAACTCTAACACTATCTTCCTCCAATATTTTTTTTCCAACTTCAAGCCTTTGGAAAAGACTGATTGTGCATAGGAAGATATTGTAGGAGTTGAGAAAATACAACTTCACAAACCCCGAAGATCACCTGCATGCAAATAACCTGTCACAAAAGAAGAGATGGAGACAAACAAGCAAGGGTTCTCTGAAAACTGAAAATGTATATATTAGAGAGAATGAGAGAATGAATTGATATGAAATACAATGGGATCAATCCTTATAAAAAGGAGATCATGCAAACCCTAATAAAACCCTAATAGGAAAAACCCTAATAGAAGCCCTAATAGGAAAACATTTAATAATTAATATAATTATTAAATGTCACATTATGCAAACTAACGTGAAATCTTAAGAAGGGAATAAAGGTAAATTAATCAACATAATTAAGTTAAGACCTTTACTCTAACAGATATCATCATCTTAATCTAGATTTGTATGAAGGTCATTTCCTACTACTTTTTATTGGGAAGGGTTCTCGTCTTGCTTATCCTTTTTGAGCATTTTCTAAACCTTCTTTTCCTATGATCCTTATTGTCATGTGTGTATTACTCTGCTAAAGATTATGGGTGGTGATATAGTTAGAATCGATCTAGGTTCTTGTGAGGAATTTCACCATGATGCCCTAGTTTGGCATATATGTGTTGAGGGTGGGTTGGTCCCTCTTATGGAAAGTCCTAAATGCTACAATGAAAACCTATTTGCCCAATTTTATAATAGTTAGTGTGATCACTAGGTGAAACTGGGGGGAATCTTCTTTGAAGTCAGTGAGGAGGTGATTGCTAAGGTAATTGGGCTCTCTTGCAGTGGGTAAAAGCTAAAGAGGAATACCAAGGTCTAGGATACATATAGTATGCAAAAATTCTTCAAAGAAAATGAACAACCCATCAAGCTTCATGTGGGCTACGACAAAAGCAAACTCCCACTACCATGGGACCAATTTTTTCTTGTGCTCATGAAATACGTTAACTCTTGAAGGTAGATTTAAGTGTTAATATTACTATCACTTGCCCCTTATCAACCACTTTAGGCACCATATTCTCATAAGCTTCCCTTTTTTCCTCCTTTCATCCCTAGAAGCTTTAGTGAAGGAAACTGTTGAGCTCACCTCTAAAAATATAGATAAACTACCTTTGCCTCTGCACCACAGGTTAATCTTGAGAATGTATCACTTTCACCTTGTGTTGTATCCCCAAAAGCCCATTCATACAACCCTATTAAGTGATGAGCTTGAGCCCTTAATTAAAACCCCAAAAAACCCTCCACTACTGCTTCTGGGTCCAAGCGCAAACTCAGCTTCCCTGCTAACCAACTTACTCTTGACACCAATCCCAAGCAGTCGAGCAAAAAGAAAAAAATTAACCTTGTGCAGACTTCAAGAAATTTCACGACCAATTTGTGTGAGTTGAAGAACACCCCTATCAAGAGGGTTGGAAACATGTGGGTAGGTCTAACCTTGATGTGAAGAAGAAAAAATCTATCTTCTTTTATGTTGAAGAACTTGTTTCAGAGAATAAGGATGGGGATGTTGATACCAAAGTCTCTGGTGATGAGGATACCATGATTTCCATTGAAATGGAAGTGGGTGTGGAACTGAAAAGTGTGAGGAGATCTAATAGATTGGCTAAACAAAATCCTAAGGTCTTAATTGATGACATCGCAAGCAGTTCTGAATAGGATAACAAGTAGGAGGACAGTAAGAAAAATATTGTTGAGGATGCGAATCACTATGTTGATGGCCTGAGTCACATCCCATAGCTTAACAAGTTGATTTCGGAGGACTCCACCCCAGACTCCTCCAATCATCATCTAGGGAAGGAGGAGGCTAGCATGCCTGGCTATGTCACTGATGAGGATTGCAAGGCTCTGTTGGCCTGTGTCAACACTCTGGAATGGAAACTAAACCACTTTACTTGCTTCGCCATCAAGGTGATTCATCACTTTTTCATTACTCTCACGTCTGTGTTATAGGAGGAAATCAAGAAAAAAGACCTAGACACTAATCCCAGCTCCAGCTAGGTAAAGAAGGATGTTTTCAAATTCCTTATGGAGGAATGGGAAAACATTTCTAAGTAGTGTTCTAGGGGTTTTGTCGACTCCCCTTTGGGGTTTTTTTGGTCTTTATTATTACTATGTTGTGTCTGTGATTTTTGTCAGTTGAATTGTTTGTTTGTTGTTTTTGTAGTTTTTTTCATTTTATGAACTAGTGATCTCTTGACCTTGTGGAATTTTTTGTAAAGGGTACAACACCCTATAAATTTTTATTATATTATCATGATTGTATGTTTTGATTATATGGGAAAAATAGGTTTTGAAGGGACCCAAAACCCTTTACAACATGAGATACAAAATGTTGCTAAGAATATAGGCAAAATGATACCAACAACAGACCATGGTCCATCAAAAAAGGAAAAAAATAGACAGAAGGTGAACGAGAGATCAAACAGTAAACCATCAACAATACTCAACAACAAAAAAACAACAAAACAACAAAAAGAAAACCGAGACCCAGTAGAAAGAAAACAACAAACAAAGAGAACCGAGCACTATTTCATACTGCTTAAGGTGTTGGCCACCTCAAGCTCCTAGCTCTTGTGTAGATCAATCATGTCCAGAAGCTCCTTCTTCTCAGCTTCAAAGGATATTTTCCAATCAATAGGCCCTTTGGTAGCAAGGCCTTTGCTATCATCTTTCAGTCCCTTTTTTCCTTTGCCCTTAATCACATGCTCCTTCTCCATTAATTAAAAAAAGTACAATTGGTCCTCCCTTAATTCACTAATCTTTTTTAACAGGACTTCCAAGGAGTCTGCACTATTTTTAACAAAAATATGGCACGCATGCAGTAGCTTCTTAATGTCTGTATTGGTGCCCACAACCTTGGCTTCTAACCTAGCCAACCGATCTTCAGATAAAGATTTGAAATAATTGAACGAACCCTCTAGGTCCACAATTTTGTCAATCAGAATGTCTGACACTGAGCTTTTGGACACATTCTTCAAGTTCTCCTTCAAACCCCTAATTTTAATGTTAACTTTATTAAACTCTTGCAGATTCCACTTAGCCAAATTAAAAGTTCTAGTGGCCCCAACTCTTGCCATGTCCAGCTGCTCAAACATTGAGGGAGACTCATCATTTAAATAAGAAAAATCCTCAGAAAGGGGATCTATCTTTAGGGGTTCTGATTTAGCATTCATCTTCTTAGAGTCTTCCTCATCTTGACCCTTCTTTTCTTTCTACATATCATCATTGGTCAAGTTCTGAACTGGTGAGTCCTCAATATCCACCGCCTTTTCTTCAATGGACTTTTCCTCACCAGTCACCTTGGCATCCTTAGCAAGAACATTCGAGACCTAGTTTTTTAGCTTGACAATGTGTTTGGATGACCTCCTTGGCTTGTCCTTGGCCTCCAAAACTGGCACATTCTCCTACAAACCCTCCTTATTACCTCCATCTTCAATTTCAACTTGGCCAACAACCAAATCCACCTTCTTGGGAGAGGAATCATTTGAGCCCACTTTCGTATCCTCATTGTCAGAAAGAACAAGGCACTTAGGAGCACATTTTTTATTAAGGCTACCCTTCTTCCTCTTTTTTGAGGAGGCAAACTAAGGGAATGGAGGACCATCATCATCTTCTTCCCACTCCTCATCTTCGTCATTGTTGGTATCTGAACTAGACGAATCAGACCCTTCACTCATAGTCTTCTTCTTGCCCTTAATAGCAGGGGAAGGGAGAAGAAACTTAACATGCTTAGTATTAACTTATTATATTATCAAAATCACCAATATGCTTAGTATTTACATGATATATGATATTCCTTGCTAAAAATAACACTTTGACTATAACATCCACTTCGAACATTCTTGCAATCAAAACCAATACCTATGCGAAAGTCTTTGAATCTAAACCACCTCCTTAGAGGCATGAGTAGAAACCATAAATTCTACTTTGATGGTGGCCAAATAAGCCATGGGATTCCTTTTACTCATTCAAATCACTACACCTCCAAACATAGAAAAGAATTAGCCAATAGTGTGCCTTTGACTATCTAAGTCGCTTGGTCAATCTGCATCAACACATCCTTGTAATTTCAATAAAATTTTCCACATCATCAAATACCATAATAATAAAAATGGTAATAAAAAATTTCCACACAAATATCTAAATACCCTTTTAACAAAAGTTTAATTCTCTCTACAAGGGTAGATATAATCTTTCTAAAATATCTCACTGCTTGGGCAATATCTAGTCTAGTGAAAACCATTATATACATCAGAATACAAGCAACAATTGAATAAGGTACATTATAATTCCATCAAAATCATCATCTAATTTAGAAACATGTCTAAAGTCATCTTAGTATCGAAGAAATGGAATAATCATTAGTTTGGATTTTAGATGTGCATACTAAATCATCCCAAAATGTTATCCACATAATTACTCTAACTCAACCAATTATTTGTATTTACTTGGTCCTTATTGATATCCATCTTAAGAATATACTTCACAACCCCCAAGTGTTTCATGTCAAATGTGCTAGAAAGCTAACTTTTGAGCTCTTTGATCATCATGTTGCTATAACCAATAAATAACATATCATCTACATATAAGACAATAATTATAATTTGACCATCAATAACATTAACATAAAAACAATGATATCCATTTCTCATTAAAAAACCAAAACTTATGTAAAGGCATCAAACTTATGGTATCACATTCTAGGTGACTTATTTAGATCATACAATGATTTTTTCAACTTGCAAACCAAATGTTCCTTCCCTTTCACAACAAAATTTTCCATGTCACATAGAAATCTCCTCATCATGATCCTTGTTATCACGTAGGATTGCACCTTGATGCTAAGCTTGGAGGCTCAACAATCCTATGTAACATGGAAACACCTTCGAGCCTGTGGGTTGCTCAAAACGAAGGCGAATCTCCAGATTATGGGTTACTTCCCCTTTTAATTTTCTAGAAATTAATGATATTTGATGGAAAAGGGTAAGAAGGATGCTTTGGAAATGTAAATTTATTTCTAAGAGGTGATGCACCAAAATATAAATGATGAGCAACCTGATTCACAACTAATTCTCATAAATTTGTTTGCACAACTCAGTCTGGGCAACTTGATCACATAAGTAATTCACAAGAAGGTTTGATAAATCTATATTTTATGAAGGAAAACAACGTTTCACAACTTTGAAGATGAGACAAACCAATAACTCAACCTATGACCTGTGACATTCAACTGCCTTTGTATATATGTAACTATGAATGAGACAAAAATTTAAAGGTTTTGATATTCAAAACACATTAAATTTTCATCTAGAATCATTTCTAAGAGTCAATGAAAAAACACTCTAAGTATCTCCTAATGCATTCATAAAGCTTCAGTTTCACCTCTTTTCAATTTTTGCATGATTTTTGGGACAAAGATAACTGTTTAAACAAATATTAAAGTAATCAAGTTATGAATTTCTTTAATATTTGTTACGTGACCGAGATGGCATGATAAATATTAAAGTAACTTATAAAATATTATTTTAATATTTATTTACATTGTTATTTTCAACTTATACATATGCAAAATATAAGGAGGAACTTTGGAATCAATCACCATGTAAAAATAAAATGAAAAGTGATAAAAAAATCACTTGTTGAGTTGTTCATCCAAAACTAGGTTTTACTTTTAGGTTTTCAAAGGTAAAAACCCTAAAGAAATCTACGGGCTTCATTTGCATCTCATGTTCAACTTTAGTATGTTGTTGCCACCAAGGGTTTGTAGAATTGCTTTGTCACTTGGAGTTGCAGGTTGTTGTTTTGTGATCTCGAGTCATCTTCTAGTAAGGACTTCTCTTGAACTGTGGGCTTTGATATGGTTTGAAAAGAGGTCATGTCTATAAGTCTTTCATTTTGTATTGATCTAGGATATTCACAGAGAATGAGATTCAAGATATCGCTCTTATTTTCCTGCTCTTTGTTACTTTTGGTCTATTTCTTATCATAGCAATATGCCTATTTCTTATTAATGCAACTTTGACTATGTTTTATTTACTATGGCATATCACTATCTCTGTGTAACTACCACATTGACTTTTGTGAAAACACAATCATAATGATTTGCTTCATTTTCTCATAGTTGCTTGATGAACATTATACTGTGTACTTGGAATACTCCTACTATGGTTGTCCTCTTACACTCCAAACTGCCCTTTACTATGTTCGATGACCTCTTTTATGTTTGGCATCATCCTTGTCTTCATCTCCACTGTTTCAAACTAGTGACATGTTCTCTCAAACCACAAATTGGGTTTGCGTGAAATTTAATGGGTTTTTTCATCTAACCGATACTATGTTCGATGACCTCTTTTATGTTTGACATCATCCTTGTCTTAATCTCCACTATTTCAGACTGGTGACATTTTCTCTCAAACCACAAACTGGGTTTGCATGAAATTTAAAGGGTTTTTTCATCTATTTGTTTCTTAATTTATGTCAGAAAATCATGAAAACCCAATTCGTGGTTTTTGAGATAGTACTTTCACTATCATGGCTGTCCTCTAATGAATTGTTTTGAAGTTTGTATTTGCCTTACCTCAACCTTTGAACTTCAAACTGGAAGCTCTTGAACTATTCAATGAGGTTGCTATTACTGCACTGTTTCCTTAATCTATGGTCACTATGGAGACCTCCTTTGTCTTTGACTTGTTTTCTATCAAGGACGCTTTCTCAGTCCTTATGATTGTCACAAACTTTAGTGACTATCCTTTATTGCTTCTAGTTACTTTGCAATAGAGCTAACCTTTGCTTGTTTGCAAACATGGCCTTTGATAACTCTGCTCTCAATCTTTTCCATATTATATTTATAAAAAATTCTCATACTGAGCATCAATGAAACTTCATTAATGAGGTTTGCATCTTTGACAATAATAACTTGATTGTCCTAGATCTCCTTTAAGGGCTGCCATTTTCATTTGATGACTATATGACTTGTTGCCCCATTTGTTTTAATTTATAAAATTTACACTTTACCTCTTTTACAACTAAGAGGACAGTATGTTGGGCTCAACCCTTGCGGGAGCCACATTTTCCTCCACATACTGTGATGTTGAACAAAGTAATCCTTCAATGGAAAATGTACCTATATTTGCATAGTGAACAAACAAGTTAATAAAAACAATGAAGCTCACAACCTGATGATGCTTAATGATCTTATGCTTTTCCTGGATACTTGTGATGCTTTTATCTCTGAATTTCTGATATGATGCTTAATAAGAAAAAAAATAAATGCATGTCTATTTGGTATGTAAGAGTGTTGGAATCCCAAGGTCTAACACACTTCCTTTTGACCCTTTCAGGTACTTCATGTAGATAACAAGAAAACTTCAAGGAGGGATTGAAGATAAAGTTGATCAACTGTGGGGTTTGTCATTCAAGTACAATAAAAGATCCCTCCTCTCTTATATGTCATTTCTTTCAATTATTCAATCTCCTTTTCTTATTGTATCATATCAATTATTCATGCAACTTGTGTGGGAAACCTATGAACATATTCTTTTGCAATGAATATAACAGGTATTTTATACAAAGTTTAAAAATAATTTCACTTTTCTGTAAAAAAATTGCATGCAATAAGCTAAAAATTCTTTCTATAGCATTGTTTGAATGAACATATGAGGTCTTTAGCAAAGAAATTTGTGTACCTTTCTTCTCTTCAAGGTAGAAAGTATTAGTGTTGTACCAACATAACCTAAATGGGCTGAAAATAAAAATTTAGGTAACAATCCTCATGCAAGTAATTAGTTTTATCATTCATTTGTTCAATCTGAAAATTATAAGCTACAAAAATAAATAAAAGGAATATAATAGCAGACAATTTAGCAACAAGATAAAAAAAAATCATTGAAATCAACTCCCTCTTTATAGGAATATCCCTTGGCTACCAATCTAGCCTTGTACTAATCTAACAAACTTTCTACACCAAATTTATTTGTTTACACCCACTTACAACAAATGCATTTTTATTATATTAAGAAACTAACCATATACTCGATATCACAACTATCTAAGGCCATCATCTCTATTCATGGTATGCATCTAAGAATCACTATCCTTTGAAGATATATCTTCCCTAAAGGATCTAGGTTCATCATAAGTACTTAACAAAAAAAACACAATGAAAATCCCATGTGATCATATACCTATCAAATGGATTTCATTATCTCATGGATCTACTAAAGGTAGGAGTAATAGGATTTACTTGTTCTTTAATGTGCTCATCCTACACATCATCATCTAAAATCTCATATGAACCCTCTTCTTCTTCTTCTTCATCCCCTAATCCATCTAATTTTTATTCCACATGTGTATTTTCCCTCTTTTCTATTTTTATTCTAACTACACTATGCATTTCTATCGTGTCTTTAGTTTTTCATCACCTAACTAATCTTTAAACTACCTAAAAATCACATATCTAAAAAGTATTCATTAGGTCAGATGATTCCAAAGCTTATAACCTTTAACATTCTCACTGTAACCAGTGAATATTATTTCTAAGATTTTAAATAACATTTAGATCACTTTCCCTCAAATGGAGACTTGGTGATGACGTGATGACTGTAATATCAAATTCTGGGACAACCCCGAGCTTCTCAAGAACCCCCTCAACCAATTTGATTTTAAAGATCTGATGGTCCCTGCATCTGGCCACTTTGGTCCTTTGGTTGTGGATTACATCATAGGCCAACATGACACTCAAAAGTGGAAATATTTGAATAACTGTTGTCACAACTCTCTGAATATTTCACACTTTTCCAAACATCTTTAGGAATCTCTCTCCTTGACTAAAATTCCTATTTCAACCCAAGAAGATTAATTTTTCTGGATTGAGGAAATCAAGGTTAATCTTACTATCAAATCGGCTTACAAACTATTGTCTGTGTAGGACACTGAGGGTAATTTCTAGAAGATGATTTGGTACAAACACCTTATTCTAAAAATTATGTTTTCTTGTCGACTATGGCCCACAACATAATCCTCACCTAGGACAACCTAAGAAAATGGGGCTTTCAAATCCCTAACAAATGTTTGCTTTGCAAGAGTGGTGAGGAGTATGTTCCTCACCTGTTACTCCATTGTCCCTTTGCTGCTAAAGTCTAGGTTGTTGCTTTGCAAAGGATTGGTGTCTCTTGGACCATGAATGGGGATATAAAAATCTTTGTGGAGAATTGGATCAGCCCCTACTCTTAATCCCTACCCAAAGAAATTTGAAATCAGGTCCCTTCTTTCATCTTCTAGTGCTTATGGAAAGAAAGGAATAATAGGATCTTTGACAATGAGGAAAATATCCCCATGGAGGTTTTCAATATTTGCTTTAGGATCCTCATTGAGAAAATTTATCACTTTGTTTGGAAACCTCCAAACAAACCCCCCAATGCCTTGGAGATCATCATATCTAGTAACTAGAATTGATCCCTAAACCTCAAATCCTATGATAATTCTAAAATGTTGGCAAGAATAAATACCAAATGGAGGCCTCCTTTGCAAAGCTGACACAAACTCAACTTTGATGGGGGTGCTAAAGGAAACCTTGGCCTTCCATTGTAGGGGGTATCATAAGAGATCATGATGGAAAATTCATTGTTGGTTATGTTGGTGGGATTTGGGTGCATTCTTCTATGACTATTGAAGCTAGGGCCTTGTTGATTGGAATCAACCTTTCTAGCTCTATTGGGATCAAGAATTTGCATATTGAGGGTGATTCTAAATCAATGATTGATGTTGTCACTGAAAATCACCTTCAAGCTTGGGTTGTTAAGGATGTCATGGTTGAAATAAATCACATACTTACTGAATTTGAGGGGAAAATACTTTCACATATTTATAGGGAAGGCAATGTGGTTTTTGATGTTCTTGCTAATGTTGGGACCCACTGGACAGTTACTAGGTGTTGGAGGAACTTTGATGCTTTGCCCAACTTGGTGAAAGGATTTATCCTTAGTGATCAAAAAAATCATATTACTCATGATGAATGATAACTCTTCTTACTTTGAGTCTAATATATGTATCCTATTTTTATCACCCTTGGTCTGATGTGGTGGTTTAGGAATGATGATCTGGATGAGAATAGGTGGATGATTGTGACTAGTCACGACAAGTATGTTATACCTTGTTGGCTTTGTAACACATGGGATGAAAAAGGTACATGTTTTTTCAATCGGCACGAGCCTCGGCCTAATATGAATGGTTTATTAATAAATCCTAGCTAGTGGATTTGTGATATGAAATCCTACCCTTTAACCCTTAAGTTTCATCATGACTTCATTTTAATGACCTATGATTGCATTATTATCAAATCTTCTACCTCGATGTACTCTAACACTAGATCCGGTTTTGTGCCGCCAAGTTCAACCCCTTGGAAAAGACTGCTCCTTCGTGGGAAGTTATTATCATTTTAAATTGCAATGGTACAAATATTTTCTCCTACTATTTATCTTGGGGAAGGTTTTGTTTATCCATCCTACGTTTTTGCATAACTTTATTATTTCTTGGCTCTTGTGGTTGTTTGAGTAAAATTCTTTGCATAATGGGTGGCGATAGAGTCAGAATTGAACCTGGTTCTTATGAGGAGTTTTGGTGGGATGCTTTAGTCTGGCACATTTGTGTTGAAGGGTACTTGGCCCTATTAATGGAGAATCTTAGTGGCCATGACGAAAATATCTTGGCCCGATTTGTAAATAGTTGGAATGACAGACGGGTTACTCTCGGTGGCATTTCTTTTGAAGTTAGTGAGGATGTCATCGCTAAGGCCATAGGGTTGTCTTGCTCTGGGTAAAAGTTAAAAAAGAACACAAAATTTCTAGATACAGACAATATGCAACAAATTTTTAAAGAGAATGAGTAGCCAGTCAAGCTCCATAGCGGGTATGACTAGATAAAACTCTCAAACCCTTGGGATCAGGTGTGTCTTGTCCTTATGGAGTATGTTATACTTGAAGGTCATTTCAAATGTTATTATTATTATCATATGTCATTGCTTAACCATTTCAGGCATAACCTTTGTATCAATTTTTGTTTCTTCCTCCTTTCCTCATTAGAAAGCTTGGTGAAGGAAATCATGGACCTAGTTGCTGAAAACCCTGACAAACCTCCCCTCCCCTTTCATTAAGGGTTGATTTTGTGTCTATATCATTTCCACTTGGCTTTATGCCTTCCTAAACCCATCTATGCTACTAGGGTTGTTGATGAACCAAAGTCCCCTAAACTTTATCCCAAAAAACCCTCCTTTGTTTCTACCCTAGCTCCAAACGTAAAATTTCCCTGACCGCCATTGAACCCACCCCTGAAAATAAACCTAAACAAATTGGCAAAAAGAAAAAATCCAACCCTCTGCAATCCCAAAATAATGTTGTAGCTGGTTTGTGTGAGCTCAAAAATACCCCCACTAAAAGAGTTAAACAAATGAGCAAGCCTAAATCGGGGCATAACAAGAAGAAATAAATTACCTTATATGTCAAAGAACCTACCACTGAAAATGAAGAGGGGGAGGATGAATCTAAAGGTTCAAGGGAGGAGGACAACACTATGGCTATGGAGGTGGAAGTGGGTGCGGAACCTGCTAATGTCAGGTCCTCTAATCATTTGGCTAAATAGAAACCTGGAATTCTAATTGAGCCCAACAACTCCAAACAAGTGAATAAACATAAGAACAAAAATCCCACGATGGTGGAGGAAGCGGATGATTTTGTTGAGAGACCCAACCATTTCCCTAAACTCAATCGGATGCTGATGGAGGAGTCCACTACAAGAAATGAAGTGACTAGTAAGCCCACTCAAGGCTCCAATGAAGACTACAAGAGCCTTCTGACCCATGTCAACACCCTTGAGAAGAAACTGAATAGGCTCACCTAATTTACCATCAAAGTCATCCACCACTTTGTGGTGACTCTTGGGTCAGTGCTAAAGGATGAAGTCCAAAAGAAGGTGCCTATGAATGATCCCAGATCCAGGCAGTCTAATATGGATGTATTCAAATTACTCATGAAGGAATGGGAGTATATTATAAAGTAGCGGTATGGGGCTTGTCCGCTCCCACTAGGGGTCTTTATTTTTTGTTGTTCCTACAAACTGTTAGTATGTTGTTACTTGGATGTATGCTATTACTATTGGTTTTTTGCTCTTTAATCTGATCTAGTGAACTCTGGCCCTTTTGGATTTTTGTGTTGGGGGTTCTACACCTTGTAAATGCAACTTATATTATAAAAAACATTTAGATCACTTTTCTTGAGACACATGAACACAAGCCTCACACCAAAATATCCTAAAGTGTGAGACTAAGGGTTCTTATCTATACACACTTCATAAGGAGTTTTATAAACAAGAGCTAAACAAGGAGATAAATTAATCAAATAACAAGAAATGCTCATAACCTATTCCCAAATAATTTTTCTAGATACATACCACTTAGCATACTTCTAGATCTTTCCATTAAGGTTTGGTTCACTTTTTCTACCCCATTTTGTTCGGGAGTGTAAGGTGTAGTCTTTTTCCAGACAATACATGTATCTTACATAATTCATCAAATTCTTTGGAAAAATATTCACCACTATTGTCAAGTGTCAACACTCTTATCTTATAATTAGGTATAAGTTAAGAACCCCCCCCCTCGACGAAGGTGTAAAATCTTGGAGAATCTTGTATACTTCCCAATAAAAATATTAATTTTATTGGAAAAAAAAATCATTTTTCGAGAAAAAATAATAATCTCATTTGGCGAATCTTTTGTAATTGCTAGAAGTCTATGTAAAATCTTGGCTAATTACAATTTTTTAAAACCAATAAAATATCTTTATTAGTGATTAAAACCTATTCTCAAACCAACAAAATATTTCCATTGGTGAATTAAACATGTTTTCAAACCAACAAGATATTCTATTGGTGAATTAAAGTTGTGCTCAAACAAATAAAATATTGTTGTTGGTGATTCAAAAATATTTTCAAACCAAAAAATATATTTTCATTGGAGAATTAAACCTTTTTTCAAATGAAAAAAAAATCGTTGGCGAATTAAACATAATCAATTTAATAAAAAAAATCATTGGTGAAATAAACTGGTATGTCAATAATAAATCATAGCATG
Organism: Sequoiadendron giganteum; assembly: GCA_007115665.2. Lineage (NCBI taxonomy): Eukaryota > Viridiplantae > Streptophyta > Pinopsida > Cupressales > Cupressaceae > Sequoiadendron > Sequoiadendron giganteum. Next base: position 593,352,561 of record CM021109.1, read on the forward strand.
GGTGGTGAAAATATCAAATGCTACATATTGTTCTATTCCGAGAAAAAAATTCCACACATCCAAATTCCTTCGTAAAGTGCCTAGAATGGGGACAAGTGTCAACATATTCATTATGTTTGAAGCCAGATGTCAATGCAAATCAATATAACCCACGACCATTTGATGAATTTTTGATGGACGACTATAGTTGCATTTCGAAAGAAAATGTCTAAAGCAATAGACTTGTGAATTCAAACATCTAGAATAACACTAGAATTGTTAGATTTCCAAAAATAAATGGTTGACCTTTTATTACTTATTAAATCACTTAAAGTCACAACAACCAAAATAATATTTTATTGTTGACTAGCTACCATCAGTTGGAGTCATCATGGTGACCAACCCCTCGACCTAGGCGATTACCGATTTTGTGGAGTATCAAAGTCAAGTGACAAATATTTGCTCACGAAAATCAATAATTGAGATCTACAATTAATGATCAGGTGACTCCTGCACACCGACACTGTTGAGAAGGTGATGTCATCAATTTTTTGTGGTAATGTGGGATTGTGGCATCTTTCCTCGATTCATTTTCAATAAATTTCATGCCTCCAACATATATTGCTCCATCGAAGGGACCCTTAATTATCTCTCGCTGATATATGTCTTTCCTCCCGATATATGTATTTTCTATTTGTTGGGTTTTCAAAGGGACCCAAGAAACTATCTCTTCCACATTCCATTGTCACTTCAACATACTTACAAGCCTATCATATTGATACTTTCAAATCTGAGGCTATGAATGTTATTGTTTTAATGCACATTGTCCCATCAAAGGAACTCCAAAATTATTGTGTCCTCAATGATGTCTTATCAAATTATCGAAGGGACCATGAAATAGCTCTCTTCGACATAGTGTAGTCTCCCCGACTTGAGCTATTTTATACTTTTGATTCAATAAGTATGAGCCCCTTACAACAATGATTGTGGGAAATAAGGTATTAAGCGATAGGTTTTTAATGGGATAATGGTAAGACGTGTTTTATTATTGGCTCACGGTTAAAAAATTTCATGGGTAAGCTTATGCATATTTTGAAAATTATCTTAGGTGTTTATGCATTGCTGAGGCATATATGATTATTTTAGATTTGAATGGGATTTCCAATGTTAGTCAGACCTAAAAATTCCAACTGGTGATCCTGCAGTGAGATGGCTCGTTGAACGACTCAGATTGAGTCAAACTAATTTGAAAATCTGACCATAGATGACTATTACCGCTGACCAATCATATTATGCAATGTGGATCCTTTTCCATGTCATCCTATAGGATCCACTATCCTCACGAGCTTTGAAAATGGCTACATGTCATCTCCCTGCTTCCCCTCTAGGATTAACCCGTGCACATCTTATAGCAACGGGGTGGCGAGGAGCGGCCTAGATTAAATCTTGCACCCTCAACTTGCATGCTCTTTACCTTTCAAGGCATCCACCTTAGTTCATATCCTTCGGATCTGATGAATGACCAAGATTATAACATCTCATCCTTCAATTAACCATGTGCTCAAATAACTCTTTAGTAGCCCAAGAGTTAATGCTCCATAATACTTATGTCGAAATATTTCCAAAATATTTCCCATCCCATTATAATTCCTTTGACATCTTGAACTATGCCACATGGCACCTCCCTGCTTCCCCTTTGAGAGACAAGAGATGTTTGTGGGTCCCCCACAGGCTAGCGGGGAACGGTCAAGATTGACCCATGACATCTCATCACCACTATTGATCAGTTAAAACCTAGCACTCAATGCCTTCACATGCTAATGGGCCCCATTCGAAAGAAATGAAACGTGTCACCTGCCTGCTAGCCAGTTGGAAAATTTTAATGAATATTAAAACACAATGAGGAAGCAAGGAACGATCAGGATCAAATCAAATGATCCAACCACCACCATTAAAAGTTTCAAAGTTGCATGTGCAAAATGTTAGTAACTTGAAAGGGGGGCTCAGATAGGTCAATGAGAGATGGGGGACATAAACTTATGGCCAAGACTTTAGACCAACAATATAATATTAAACCCCCTTTAAACATTGATGCATAATATTTCCCAACGACTGAAAGATCAACAAGACTGGATGAAGGGGCCGAAAAACTAAATGGGCTCAATGATATAAGTTCAAACTAATGTGACTGGGAACTAGTGGTAACAAGTCAATGTGAAAATATAAGAAATAGAGGTAAAGGCTAGGGTTCTTTGAATAAATGGAGGATAAACCCTAAACCCTAGACCTAAAACCCCCACCAACAAACCAGGTAAGATCACAGAGACATCCAAACACAGTTTCAAATCAATGGAACATAAAAAAAAATTGAGGGTTCCATCAAGTTTTTGACAACCTCTTAAATGATTAGCCCTCCCCTGTAATCTACAAATGGTTCTGCAGCTAGAGGTTTCTTTGTATTTGGGGCCAGGGCCCAAATTGCGAGTGTATCCCACTGCTCACTAAAAATAGACCCCTACAAAGCAATTTTTGCCTCTTCTTTTGTGGAGTAGAGTGGCATATCACATTTCCTAATCGTATCAAAATTTTAATGATTGAAGAGTGGAAAAAAAAATCCCTAAGTTGTAGGAGCAATTTTTAGCCCCACCTCAATTTCACCCGCTCAAATCTTCAATCCTAAAAGGTAGGGGTTGCTATTTTTGTGGAAAAGATTCTAATTAATCCTGTAGCATAATTTTTTTTCCCATGAGACCTCCTCCATGAAAATAGAAGCCTAAGCCCCCCCATGGGACCATACTGTAAGACAGAAAAAATGTCTTCTTATTTAAGAAGGTTAGATAATATAGATCCCATTCCCTACTCAATATCATCTTTAAGATTGAAGCAAGAATGGAAAAGAGATAAAGAAATTAACACTATGAAGAAATGATCACTCACCTTTAAGTTTAGGTTTTCACTGACTTGCTATTCGTTAATTCAGGAATGCCTGTGTTGTAAGTTTGTAACTTGCCTACGATCAAATTCAAGGTTCCAGGTCCAACTTTCTAATTGAGAGCTCACAAGTTCAGAACTGAACAAAATGTGTACGAATAAATGATAGTTTCGATTGTATTTATATCAATCCATATTTAGTGAATCTAGTGTTATTATACAACAATACATTGTAATTTTCAAGGTGATTATGGCCCTATGATTAACATGGAGGTGTCACGGTAATCGGTGAAATGTGTCCTCAAATGTAATTATTTTTTAATATTATTGGCGAAATAGGTCCTCATAAGCAACTATTTATAAATTTTAATTGGTGAAATGGGTCCTCACAAGAAACTATTTGTAAATTTTAATTTGTGAAATGGGTCTGATGCACAATGTTGTTTTAATAGTATTGGCGAATATGTAGGTGATTTATTACATGCTTCCGAGATTCCAGGTGAAAATATTAATCGATCCATTTGAAACGTGTAGTTTTTTTATGGCGAATTGATTACTTAAATATGCCTCATAAAATAAATCGATGGTAAATGGACATGCATTGGACTGATAATTCATAAAATTTGGGTGATTTGGTCACCCTGTTGGGTGCGATTAATTCGCCAATTTCGACTTGGTCGATATCTAACATTCGCCAATTGGCGAAGATTCACCACTAAAGTTTTCCTTGCTTATAATCAATTTTCTTTTTAACTAAGTCTTTAAATCCCTTAAGATTAGTGAACCTTAATATTTTGAGTGCATGCAATAAATCCACGTGTATTTATAAGCATCATCAATGAATGTGAACATGTGACTTCCAAACCTTCTATGCTTGAAAATAAAGATTTGTCTTGATATCTATACTTACAAATAAATTTTCATGTTGGCAAACATATTTAGGAGCTTGATATATGAGGACCTTCTTCTTATGAAAAAACCATGGATTCAAATCAATTTTAATAAAAATAAGGTCTTAAAATAGCATGCAACATATACAATGGGAACTATCCTAATGAAGGTAACTTCTAGAACTTAGAACAAAATGCAAAGGGGTGATGCAAAGGCCATGTATGAAACTAGGGTTTTAAAATTTGTTTGACAAAGAGGAGATATAATTGAAATATGCTAATGTAGTACGATGATATGACAAGGGATATAGTTATTGTGAGAAAGATTCAATTGGATAAGGATCCTTCCATAAGTTTGGGTGATCAATGGATAGATAACGAATCTAGATGAGTAAATAACCTAATGGGTGATGCCACTTTATACCTTAACTACATAAGTTTAATTTATTTTATGCAAGGTTTGACACATAATATCTAATTGGAAAGGGGTCAGCTTGGGCCCATAATTATATTTAAATTTTATAACTTTCAAGGTTGAATCCATGTTAATGGAAATAAATCGGGTCAAATTTGTGGGTGCAAAAATGAACTTGGGAGAGGAACATGTAATCTTAGAGCTAAAAAAATATATTAGTATGTATTTTATTATGTTTTTAATGGTCAAATGGGGGTTCCAATCAGTCAAAATCATGTACTAAAATTAAATACTAAAGAATATAAAGTGGCATAAAAAAAAGGCAAAAGTGAAGGGTATGCACTCTTCATATATAAACTACTCAAAGTTAACACCATTGAAATGGCCAATTCATGCAAATTCTAATAATGTGATAATTAACATATTATAATGGTGGAATTTGCATAATTTGCATACTCATGCTAATTCCCATTTAGTTTTATGTCTATTTTGAGAGAATGCTTTCTACAATCATATCAACAAATGGTTCTTGTGTGAAGTCGAGCTCATTCCTCAATCTTTCACCTATCCTAATTTACACACATATCCATTCTTACATATATGTTTTCCCATACACTTTATATTTATTGCATCCCTCATACAAAAAAAGTTTTAGAATTTAAAAATAATAGAAATAAATGCACAAGAAAGATAGTTGTCTAATGTTTTGATCATAACTTTTGAACTATCTTAGAATCACAACTTCTTATATGCATTGTAAGGATAATGATGAAATATAAACTATGCTGCTCTTAAATTTTGGAAAATCAATCACATGCACATGGAATCAATCTACACCCATAGATTTGACCCCCAAATTACAAAGTTTAGCCAACTCCTACCTTGATCTTACTTAGTACACATTTGAATAACTTATTACTATGTCCTCGTATTTAAAGACATTCATTTGCATTTGTTTATCATTTGATCATTTTAAGCACTATTTGCATATCTTTCATAGAATGCATGTTAGGAGCACTTCAATTGGTGCCATAAAATAAATTAGGATATACATATCATCTGGATCATATGCATGTTTATACATTCTTTTCCTAGATCATTTCCACAACTATGAAGCTTGTCCTATCAAAGGGGTAAACCTAAGAGAAATTGAACTTTATGATCTAGCAATCTCCCCTACATGCTTAAAACACCAACAATACTTAACACTTAAAGAAGCAAGAAATAAAAGGGGGATACAAAAACAAAGAGTGTGTATTGTCTAATGTTTTGATCATAACTTTTTTAACTATAACTTCAATTCACAATTTTTTATATGTATTGGAAGCATAATGATAAAATATAAACTATGTTGCCCTTAAAATTTGGCAAATCAATCCCATGCACATGAAATCAATCTACACCCATATATCTAACCCCCAAAATTTCAAATTTTAGTCAACTCCTACCTTGAGCCAACTTAGTACACTTTTGCATAATTTACTACTATGTCCTTATATTTAAAGACATTCATTTTTATTTGTTTATCATTGTGAGCTTGATCTACATATCATTTACAAGAGGCATATTAGGAGCATTTCAATTGATGCAATTAAATAAATTAATATATTATTGTCCTAGAGCATTTCCACAACCATGAAAGTTGTCCTATCAAAGAGGTAAACCTAAGAGAACTTGAACCTTCTGATCTAACAATCTCCCCTAAATGCTCAATACACCAAAAATCCCTTAACACTCAAAACACCAAAACAAATAAAAGAAATACAAAAACAAAAAATATACATTATACCAACTAAAATTCACAATCAAAGATCAAATCAACTCCGAAAAAATGAACCAAATCCCAAACCTATGAATACAACCCTTCACAAAAGTGATTAACTATTCTAATATTGAGACAAGTGAAAACAAAAATCTATCATTTTCAATCTCAAAACATAAATTTCAATGCTTCAAAATTATTAACCAATCTTCGATCCTAAAACTAAGTACCTTAATTTTCTCATTTACTTTCCACAATTAACAATTTAATATTTTACTATTTCTAATACTCATTGCCCAAATTTTATTATCTACATTAATTAATCAATCTAAAAAAAAGTTCATCTTTAAAATGACAGGTCATTTCTAAACCAAAAATATCTTCTCTGTCGATACTGTGGCTTGAGCTTTCAACCCTTGGACAGGAAAGCCCACTCCTGGCCCGCCTTCTTCCCAGCGAATGGTTCTGAATTGCCCTCAATTTAATGCAATTTCTGAGAAACCAAACCATGTTATGTTTAGTTCCAATAAATCTTGACCGATCTGCTTCTAACAGACTTCCAGGAAATTTCTAGAAATCCAAGATGCCCTAATTTTTTCTGATAATAAATTCCCACCATGACTGTTTTAATTGACCAGTATTCTGAGCTTACAACATTCCTCTGGACTGTTATAGTCGATCCATCCTGTGGAAGCGAAAATGGGGGCTTATTACGTTGTAAAGGATGATGGGCCAGGGGACGGGTTTAAATTTCTGGTGGCGTTGCTGATGGCTATGCTGTTTATGATGTTGTGTATGAACAATCCCAGGCCTCGGCGGCGTAGGCCATATATGGTTGTGCGCTATGACTGAAAAACAAATCCAGGGTATGCAGCATTTTGCCCCTTATATTCTGTAATCTTTTGGCATGAAGAATAATAGCTTAGGGTTTTTAGATTGTGACTTCTGTATAAGGGGGCTAGTTTGGGATTCTGTTCAGAAGGGTAAATTGCATGAGTATTCAAGAGTCTACAGTTTAATTGGGGATATAATGGTATCCATTAAAGCAGAAGTTTTTGGATGTATGATTTAAATTAGGTTTGGATCTTCTGTGATTTTGCAGGAATGGATCTTTTTAATGGCGGCTGTTGAAGGATACTTCTGATATATTAATAATAGGCAGATATGTCAGAGATACCAGAGTGGATTTTCCTAATCATAGTAGTTTAATGGAAGGAAACTTCTGATATATTAATTAAAGGTAGAGATTATAAAGATCTATGTTAATTCAGTTGTATCCATCAAAAAAATGTATGGGTTTGTATTTCAAAGGCAGTATAAGTGATGTAGAATATAAAGACATAAAGACAGATGTCTGTCTAGTTTTGTAAGTAGGTATTAATTTAAAATGAGTTTCAATAATTTTATAATAATGGATTTATATTTGAAAGGCAGTTCAAATGATAGAATGGTAGAGGCATAGTTTCCTTTTTGGTTGTGGACATTGATTTAAAATGGATTTCAATTGTTTCTTGTGATATTGTCTGAAAATTTGTCTTTATTTTTTGTCTTCATTGTTGTTATGCTTTTGTTTTTCAGTAGGGTCGCAGATATTTATTTATTTATTTTTGTTAATAAGATAAACATATCAAATATTTTTGCAATTTATAAGCTGTCGAATTCATTTGAGACTCAAATCCAATTCATGAAGCATAGTTGTCTCCATAAGAAAAAAAAATATAGATTTAAATTCCAAAGAGAGTTTAAATGATGTTAGAACAATGGAGGTACAGTTTCTTGTATGGTTTTATAAATGAGCACTAATTTTAAAATGGATCTCAATAATTGCCCATAATGCAATTTGGAAATTTGAGATTTCCTTCATTTACATTATGCTTTTAATTTTCAGCAAAGTCCCCAAATTTTTTAGGTATAAACATCTCAAGTCTTTTTGTTGTTCATTAAGTGACAAATTCATTTGGGGCTCATTGGACCCTTTGCATCCACTAAAAAAATGTATGGGATTCATTAAGTGCCAAATTCATTTGGGGTTCATATTCCAAAGGTAGGTTTAATAATGTTAAAATAATAAAGGCATTGTTCCCTATTTGGTTTTGTAAGTAGGCATTAACTTTAAATGGATTTCAATAGTTTTCTATAATGTTGTTTGAAAATTTGTCATCATTTCACTCTTTTGTAGTATTATGTTTTTGTTTTTCTAGTAAGCTCCAAGTGCAATAAATCATATAGTTATTATTGCTTTTCTTAACTCCATATAGTTATTACTTTCTTTTTTTTCACTATTATTTTCATTATATCTTAAACACAATTTTGGTTGGTCAAGTAATTTTGTCAAGTCATGCTAATCTATTAAGGTAAATGCCTAATAGAAACACAATTTTTCATTCCATTAATTAATATAGAACACCATAAGTAATCTACTTCAGAGGTATTAACATAAAAGATCATCATTACATATTGCAATGACATTACATTTACAATTCATAGAAGCATGCACATATTAATCGAAATAATCATGAGGGGTTGACTAAAGAGAGCAAGTTACACCAAAACTTTTCTATGTACATATGAGTTCCCTTAATATCAATATAATCCATCAACTAAAGCAATTAGAATAATTGAACGTCTCAATAAATTTAAATGCCAACAACTTAAATATAAGTTACCTCATTCTTTGTTGACCATTGAGTTTAAAATAGTCCTCAATAAGTCTACATTGATTCTTGTTTCAAATGCAAGGTGTAAGACAATCACAAGTAAGTGAATAAAGAATCCCTACCCGACCTAATCAAGTGCACTATGTTTGTTGATCGAGGAGGGAATTCATAATGCCAAAACCTCAATGCACCAAGTTAAGCATAGATTTTATTTACACATAGGCTCACCATATTAACATCCATTCACAAAATATGAACACACTTAATAACTGATTGGCAATAGTAAGTGGATGTGATCCTACTACATAAGCTAACTTTCTATAATTATACAATTAACTAATCCTTAAGCCCTTAATTGAGATTGGACTAGTTGGAAGGAGGAAACTTGGACTACATAGTTCTTTCCCCTTCTCAATTTACTACTAGTGTGATGACGAGACAAGCATTCCATACTATTTGTGATCATCATCAAAAAGAGAATACCCACTCTAGCAAAAAACATACACTATAACCTAGTACTTATGACATAAGTATTTATCAAAAAGTTTCTCCACAACCTATTAAACAAACGAGGAAGGTAGATCCTAACGCCTATTGCCTACACAATACTAGTAAAAGTTAATCCAACCTTGTACAATGGGTAGCTCATAACATCTATCACATGCAAGCTATTGGTGAAAGCTAGCTAGCCCTTGTGATACAACTAGTTATTATATGTAGAGACAACTTTGTGACTACTATCATCTTGGAATTAGCAATAAGCTTATTATTTCAATAGGTCAATTTTTTTTTGCTCAGTGATCACCTTAGGATGAGGGAAACATGTAGATTTTTATAAGAGAATAATTGTCCTCTACCTATGCCTTCATCATGCCCCTAACTCATCACTATATGTATTTTCAAAAAAAACAACTCTTTTATCTACCTCAATTCAAGAAAACTATGGTGAACAAGTTATAAATATCTAGAATGTAATCAGGTTATTCTTTGAATTTCAACACCTTCAACTAGTCAATCATGATATAAACTACCTAGATTGATTCACTTTCTACACATAATCCTTCGGGTTACAAGTCTAACTTAATAATCAAACAAATAATGCAATGGTTGGATACTCGAACACTAGTATTTAAAAACATATGATTAATAATCATTAATGCTTTATCCAAATCCCTAGATTACATGGGGCTCTTTATATAAGGGAAACACTTGTTAAGCAATTATCCAAACTTGTTTCTCAATATTATTTCATGGTTCAAATATTCCTTTAGTTTCCTCAATGAGTACTCATGCCTAGTTAGTTTTCATTAGGTTTCTAAGTCCCCTCAATGAGAGATGGTCGCCTTCAATCTAGGAGCCGAATATTCCTTAAGGTTATAATTTGTTATGAGGAATAGCAAGTTTGAGAGGATTTTTTCGTTTAGTGGAATCTTTAGCTAATGGTGTGATCATGTTTCTATAGGATTTTAAAAAGTGACTTAATAAGGAAGGATTCAATGTAAACAAGACTCATGGCTACCCAAGAGGGATTGTATGACCTTCCTTTTATAATATCAATTTATCTTACAACCTATTCACTACTATGAGTTGATTTAATTTTAATCAATCCTTACTCAAAATTAATCACATATTTATGCTTTAAGTATTTGATAATCAATGTCATATATGAATGGTTAGTTTATCCCAACTAGCATTCTACTCATTGAATAATATATTAAATTTTTATTATAATATTAATTATTTCACATGTTTACTCACATTATTTATACCACTAATTCTAAACATCTTACTTGTATGTATAATCATAATATGGCTTGGTCCTAATCACCTAATATTTAGAAGCTCTAATTCCATTAGCCTATAATTTAGTATTCTTAATTTCCTCTACACTTTATTAATAGTAGCTTTGTTTTTATTTTGACAAAATATTATGATTTTTTTAATTCTCCTTATTGTCTCCTATCATCACATAATCAACTCTAATGTATACATCCAAATTTAATAACCATAATATATTATGTACAAAGGCTTAATTCAATTAATCAATACATGTATTTTGGTTTTAGTCACTTTTCTTTTATAATTTTATTTTATTTAGATATTATTATCATAATATATTCATAAGGATGCAATTTTCAATTTTATATAGACTCCTTTGTGCAGTTCGCTTATTACACTATATAGACAATTATATATATTTCAGCTAATAATGATATCATATTATAGACTACCATTTTACATGTTGGTTAAGACATGGTATTCCAAAAAATTATATCAATCAATTTTACTTATAGCTATTCTTAAACATTACCTAGTTTATGTTGGAGTAATTAGGACGTCACTTGATAATTACTTAATTATTAGGTCCCTTATTACTTTAATTACCTAAGCTAAACTTAAGAGTATTTTTTATTATTAGATTGGGTTATTTATGGGTCAAATTGTCTTATTGCATGAGATGATGACACTTGTCTCAATCTAATCAAATCATCATCTAGGGTTTGCTTTATGTTTTTATAAGCATTCCTTATTTTATTTTGTAATCATCCAGGTATCCATTTAATGCAATTATAGGTTAGTCCCAATATCATATGCTTGTATGGATCAACTCTCTTCTCAAGGTTGCATGAGAATGATCATTGCTTTGATCACTCGTTTGTGATAATAATTTTGGTTGCAGGTGATTATTGGGAGAGTTGGGGGTTCACTATCAACTCCAACATGGTATCCGAGCACTAGATTTGTGACTTCCTATTTGAATTTTGATCCTTGAGGGAAAATAAGGCTCATCCTAAAGTGAAATGGGTATCACCATTGAGTCTAAAATGACCAAAAACCTTAAGATCGCTTGTCATTTCATCAAATTTGGAGCAATTGCAAAAAAAACATTTGTTAGGGGTTGGAAAAATCTTAGATGAATTCATATAGTCATATGGATCCATATTTCCATACAATCCTAGGTATGTATGCCCATGTCTGTAGATCGATTTGTAAAAAGAGGTCAAAAATTTTGGTTTTTTTTTTCGCAAAAATCAATTTTTAAAAAGGTCATCAAATCACAAAAAGAAAAGTAAAAAAAGGAAAAAAGAGTACATTATACAGGCCTATTGTTGTGGATGTAGGAGGTTAGCCATGCAAGCTCCAATCCTTTCAATGACAATGAACAGTTGTATGCGTCACCTGACAAGTCATATCCATTAGCCATGCTTTCATGTTACCGATGACTTGAATACATCCTCCAATAGCTCCAAATTCACCAAATTTGTTTGGCATTTGTTGCCTTTGACCTTGCATATTTTGGTGCATACAAAATATTTTGGCATCTAGTGATAAATCCCACAAGCGTAGAATATTTCGATCCATGCAAGCATATTCCGACATCGTACAATGAAAATTTCCATCGAGATGGCAATATATTTTTTGTGATGAAGGGAATATTCTCTAAATATTTTGTTCATTGACATCAGCATGATGTCATCCATACAGTAGACCCTCTTTGCCCCCTCCAAGCCCTAATTTTCCTAAAGGAGCAGTTTTTTTCTATTTGGCATAACTTGAGCATACAGTGTTGAAATCAAGCAAACAAGATATTGTCAGAAAGTTGGTTCTGAGAACATTCTAGTGGTGTAGGTCTCATCATTATATTTTTCTGCTAGTTTATTTTAGACTCAATCAAAACCATATCTTCATTTTTTACTTCTAAGCTCATAGCTATTTTCCTATATCCTCAATTTTTGTGATTCTTGCAATGTTGGAAAGGCATTTCAAAGCTCTTCAAATCCATTCATGCACTTTTTCTAGAATTTTATCCAAGTACATTTTATTCAATATTTTGGGATTTCACATTTTTTTCAATTACTTGAATGTCTTGGCACTTGGAAAGGATAATTTTCATGAGATGAATTCATTTGATATGCTTTATATGTACCAAAATTAACAATCTTTGATTTTTCATTTGAGGAAGTATCATGGGTTTTTTATTCATCCGTCTCATGTGGTCATCCTAGAAAATAATTATGAGTCTTGATGATATGACATCCTATCACATCTCAGGTGGCTTGATCTTTTTCCTTATTTGTATGGACTCGTACCTACACCAAAAACACTAGGAAGCTATTCAACATGGGGTACTATCAATGATCATGTTGTAGTATTTATTTGTTCTAGTACTGATCATGACACTATGTGTATTATATCAGACAATGATTGTCCCCACACACTTTGGAATCAACTTCAAGGTATCCATAAAGACCCTCATATCTCTCCATGTACAGAGGATCCTACTATAGATTGTCTCATTCATCTTATAGATGCAGATTTCATGCCCTTTGATCGAATTCAGAGTAGTCCCAAAAAAGGAAAACAACGTAGGGTTAAATAGATGTGAGAAAAAATGTATAGTCGTATAGATCAATACAACCATACAATCTCAATTCTGTATGCCCTTGCCTACAATTCGATTTGTACATGAATAGGTTAGAAATTTTGGTTTTACTTTTTTTGCAAAAATCAAGTTTTAAAAAATTTATCGAATCACAAAAAGAAAAGTAAAACAAAGGATAGAATGGTACATTGTACCCTACTCCTGTGCATGCAGGAGGTTAGCCACATAGGCCCTAGCCCTTTCAACAGTGGTGACTAGCTATATATTTTTCCCAACAAGTCATATCCACCAACAATGCTTTCACATTGCTTGATGGCTTGAATACATCCTCTAGTAGCTCCAGATTCATCGAATTTTTTTTTGAAAACTGCAACCTATAACCCTACATATTTTGGTGCATACGAAAGATTCAACATCTAACAACAAATCCCAAAAGCACAAAATATTCCAATCCATGCAAGCATATTCTGACATCATACGATAGAATATTTCATTAGGATTCTTTACAAGCAACCAATGTATTTTTCACAATGAAGGGAATATTCTCTAAATATTTCATTTGTTGAAGTCAGTGTGATTTCTTCCATATAGAAGGCCCTTTTTTCCTTGCTCCAAGCCCTAATTTTCCCTAAAGGATCCTTTTTTCTTTATGGCATAACTTGGGCATACGGTGTCAAAATTGAGAAAATGAGATATCATCAAAAAGTTGGTTCCAAGAAATTTACAATTATGTAGGCTCATCATTAGATTTTGTTGGTGGTTTATTTTATACTCAATCAAAGTTAAATCTTCATTTTATTCTTTTGAGCTCATAAATTTTTGCATATATCTTTTTTTTTTGTGGTTCTAGCAACGTTGGAAAGGTATTTCAGAACTCTTCATATCCATTCATGCACTTTTATAGAATCTACCCCAAGTACATTTTATTCAGTATTTTGTTACTTCACATTTTTTTCAATTACTTGGATGTCTTGGCACTTGGAAAAGATATGTTTGTGCGAGATGAATTTATTTGATTTGATTTATATGTACTAAGGTTACCAGTCTGTTTTTTTTTCATTTGAGGAAGTATCATGGGAATTTTCATTCATCCTTCTATGGTCATCCTAGAAAAGGATAACTACGAGTGTTGGAGACACGACATCTTGACACATCTTAGGCAACTTGATCTTTTGTCTTATCTATATGAACTCATACCTACACAATACACACCGGGGAGTTATTTAGCATAGGCTATTATTAGTGATCATGTTGTAGGAGTTATTTGTTCTAGTGTTGATCATGACACTATGTGTGTTGTATTGAACATTGATTGCCCCCACACACTTTGGACTTGACTTTGGGAGATCCATGGAGACCCTCTTATCTCTCCATTCCTAGAGGATCCTACTGTAGATTTTTTCACTCCTCTTGTAGATGTAGATTTAATACCCTTTGATGATGATACTTTAGAGGAATTTGAGTATATCATAGGTCTTGCATGTTCCAATGGTTCAGAGACTTGTCTTTATGTTCCCACTCTTTAGATTGAGACACAATCATAATATTCTATTATTCTTGATCATCTTGGAATCACCAAATATTTTGGCCCCTATTGGTACAATGCAACATGACATTCAACTTCTTCCAAACGCAACTACTTGGTATTCAAATCTTGTAGACATATCATCCTTGTTTGTAGAGTCTTAGATTGCAGATTTGGAAGATTACTTTGAGGACATTCATCTCCTCTTTGTTGATAGCCACATCATCATTATTGGCCCATCATCTGCATCGCCTTTGCAGCTTGTCCTACATTATTCTTCACAAGATTTTGGATTGACATCATCTGCATCGCCTTTGCAACTTGTCCTACATTAGTCTTCACAAGATTTTGGATTGACATCATCTCATTTTGACATGTCGACACTAGAGCACTTTTTAGAGGCACACATCATTTAAATTTGGATTTTTTATTCTTCCATATTTTGGGAATGGCTTCTCCAATCACTAGCAGATCTATTCCTTCCTAAGGGGAGAAATGTTACTTGTAGGAAATGGATTGTGTTCTATCTTCAAGCATTCATCATTGGCACATGATCTCTTTCTTTATGGGGGAATCATATCCTTATTTTCTCTCTCCTACTGGGGGGACATATATTGTACTTGTGTGAAAAAAATAGTCATTTGGGGGTCATATTGAGTCCTCCTATCCTTTTTTCGTTATTGAAATTATTTCATTTTCTCTCTTTTGGAGAAGATTTTTTCCCATGTGGTTTTCTCCTTTTCTCTGGTTATGAGAGTTTTGTTTTTTTTGTACGTGGATACCTTATTAGGCCTTCTTACTAGAACCCACACATGTATCCATCATTACATCCTTTATCAGTTGTTTAGTTTCTCCCTAAGTTGATCTTAAGGGGGGTGTTGGAGTAATTAGGACATCACTTGATAATTAATTAACCATTAATTAATTATTAGGTCTCTTATTACTTTATTTACTTAAAATAAACTTAGGAGTTTTTTATTATTAGATTGGGTTGTTTATAGGTCAAGTTTCCTTATTGCATGACATGATGGAACTTGTCTCAATCTAATAAAATCCTCATATAGGGTTTGATTTATGCTTTTATCAGTATTTATTATTGTATTTTATAATAATCCAAGTATTCATTCAATACACTTACAGGTTAATCTCAATATCAGATTCTTGTGTGGATCAAATCTCTTCTCAAGGTTGCATGAGCATAATCATTGCTTTGATCTCTCACTTTTGATAGGTGTTTTGGTTGCAAGTGATTACTGGGACCTATGGGGTTCACTATCAACTCCAACATGGTATCAGAGTGTCAGATCTATGATTTCCTATTTGATATTTGAGATATCTAGCCTTAAGGAGAAAATAGGCTCATAATGAAGTGAAATGAGCATCACTGTTGAGCCCAGAATGGTAAAAGAACCTAAGATTGCCTGTTGTTTCATAGATTTTGGAGTAGTTACAAAAAAAATGTAATTTTTTTTAGGGGCTAGACAGTTCCTAGATGAATCCGTACATTCCTAGGTCTGTATGACCCTATCTAAAGGTCAATTCATATGAACAAGTAAAAAAATAGGTTTTATTTTTTTGTAAAAAATAGTTTTCAAAATAATCATCAAATCATAAAAGTAGAGTAAAAAAAAGAAAAAAGGGTACATTATACCTTGCTCCTGCACATGCAAGAGGACAACTATGTGGGCCCTAGTGCTTTCAATTATGGCGAATAGCTATATATGCCACCCAAAAAGTCATATTCGCTTGCAACACTTTCATGTCTCATGACAGCTTGAATACATCCTCTAGTAGCTCTAGATTCATCGATAAAATTTCTGGCAACTATGACCTTTGACTTTGCATACTCTGGTGTGTACTAAATATTTTGACATCTAGTGGCAAATGCCACAGGCGTAGAATATTCCGGTCCATACATGCATATTTCAGTATCATACGATGAAATATTTTGATGGGATTTTTTAACAAGCAATCAATGTATTTTTTGCAGTGAAGGGAATATTCCCTAAATAGTCCATAGACTAACATTAGCATGACGTCATTTGTATGGCAAGCCCTCTTTTCCCCCTCCAAGCCCTATTTTTCCCTAAAGGAACAATTTTTTTGGCATAACTTGGGCATATGTATCAAAAATAATAAAATGAGATATCATTGAAAATCTGGTTTTGATCACTTTCACATGGTGCAGGTCTCATCATCATATTTTGTTGTTATTTTGTTTAATACTCAGTTAAATTCAGATCTTCATTTTCTTCTTTTGAGCTCATAAATTTTTGCCTATATCTTTTATTTTTTGATTCCAACAACATTGGAAAGGTATTTTAGAGCTCTCCAGATCCATTCATGCACTTTTTATAGAATTTTTTGCCAAGTATATTTAATTCAATATTTTGTGATTTCATATTTTTGTCGATTACTTGAACATATTGGCACTTGGAAACGACTTCATTTGATCTACTTTATATGTACTAAGGTTATTAGTTTTTGATATTTTAATTTGAGGAAGTAGATCATGGGTTTTATGTTCATCCTTATATGGTCATCCTAGAAAAGGATAACTATGAGTCTTGGTGACATGAAATCCCAACACATTTCAAGTGGCTTGATATTTTTCCTTATTTATATGAACTCATACCTACACCAAACACAGTAGGGAGTTATTTAGCATGGGGTATTATTAGTGATCATGTTGTTGGAGTTATTTGTTCTAGTGTTGATCATAACACTATGTGTGTTGTATCAGACATTGATTGTCCCACACACTTTGGACTCGACTTTGGGAGATCCATGGAGACCCTCATATCTCTCCATGCCTAGAGGACCCTACTGCAGATTGTCTTATTCCTCTTGTAGATGTATATTTCATACCCTTTGATGATGATACTTTAGAGGAGATTGAGTATATCATAGGTCTTGCATGTTCTAATGGTTCAGAGAGTTGTCTTCATGTTCCCTCTCTTTAGATCGAGACCCAATCATCATCTTCTATTGTTCTTGATCAACTTGGCATCACCAAATATTTGGCCCCTATTGGTACAATGCAACATGAAAGTCATCTTCTTCTAGACACAATTACTTGGGATCCGTATCTTGCAAACATATCATCCTTGTTTGTAGATTCTTAGATTGCAGATTTGGAGGATTACTTTGATGACATTTATCTCCTCTTTGTTGATAGCCACATCATCGTTATTTTCCCATCATCTTCATCACCTTTATAGCTTGACTTACATCAACCTTCACAAGATGTTGGATTGGCATTAGATCATTTCAACATGTGTGGACACTTGAACACTTTTTAGAGGCACACATCATTTGGATTTAGATTCTTGATTCTTCCATCTTTTGGGAATGGCTTCGCCAATCACCTATGGATCTATTTCCTCCTAGGGGGAAGAAATGTTTTTGAAAAGATAAGAAGCATTTTCAGGATTTCGTACCCTTCACAAAGAGCCCAAGGGGCCAAAGAGAAACATAGTTCAAAACAAAGATTGAACTATAGGAACAACCAGAAACATCTGACAGACAGCTGTGGAAAATAAATAGATTAAGCAACCCGAAAATAGAGGGTTCAAAGCTAGCTCCACGAGCCTGAGATCGAGAAGCGGACACATATTTCTTCTTCTGAAGAACAACCGATCAAGGAGGTAGGGAAACAGAAAGTGAGGAGAATGGAAGCGACCCCTCCTCAGCCACCACAGGACCCCCAAGCATCGACAACAAGGCAGTCGAGGATAGATCAACAAATGACACAAAAGAGGCACCCAACAAAGGGAAGACATGGTCAGAAAAATCATCGACAGCAGGTGCAGGGACAGGCCCAACAAAGTCAGCAGAAGGGTCTGGTGCAACAGTGTCAGCAGAAGGGTCTAGTATAATAGAGTCAGCAGAACGGTCCAAAGGTGGAACAAAAGAGGAGTTCCGAAAGAGCATCAACATGGGGGTCAACCAACACAGAAGAAACCTCTGAAGAAGAACCCACCGTGAGGTGATCAAGGAGAGCATCAGTCCACCAAGTCGCAACGCCCTTGTGATGGGCATGAGGGAAAGCAGAGGCCAAGTGATCCATTGAAAATCATCTCCTACACAGAAAGGGGAGACCCTTGTAGTCTAAGAGTTGCTTCCAAGGTCTATCCTCCACCAGCAAAACAACATCTTCATGGAGAGGTTTAGAGGTATCCAGGTCAACAAGCAACCAAACGATCGTGGTGTGCCCAAACTCCCTATTTGTAGAATCCACCATCAAGAAACGGCCAATGGTATTGCCAATGGCTTCGAAGCAAGATTCCTCCCAGAACTAGAGGAAGGTTAGGAAAATAGACCCAAACAAGTCTGGTATGCAACGGCTCCATGAGAGGGTTAAAAGAATGAATACCCCACATCCATCCTCTATCCAAAACACAACTTTGCTCACGAAGGGAGCCAAAGGTAGCAATAAAGAAGCCCCTAGTGCTGGGGTAGAGCTTGATTTCCCCAACAACCAAGGGCTTCCAGGAAGCCTTCACTCAATCATGGAGGTCTGGGAGGGATGGCCACATACCACTAAATCTGCAGATCGCACCCATTTTAAGGTAATACTCCTCATTCTCTACTATCTCAGGCCCACAAACCACCACCAGGGAGTCCCAGGCACAAGGAATAGACCTTTGAGGAGAACGAGCACAAACTTTAGCAGCTTCAGAAAAAGATCTTTCCTTTCCTGTAGAACACCCAGTAGCAGGAGGAGCACACCCACCAACAAGACCATTCACAGGCACCGAGGCAGGGGAGAGACAGGGCCCCCCAGTGGGAAGAGCAGGGACACCACACCCCTCCCCACAAAGCATCGAGGAAACCAGAACACTCCCCACCGCACAGGAAGCTAGAGCTGGCGCAACACTATCCAGTAGAACAATAAACTTGCCATCCCCACACTAACCAGTCAGGACAGAGCCCGCAACACCAAGAACTGAAGAAGAATCCCCAGTCGGGCACACCAGGACTCCAGCCGAGGCCACCTCCCCATTCACAGACGCAGACAAACCATTGATCCGTTGCGGAGCAAAGCTGTTCGCTTTCCTCCCACCCACACACATTTTCAAAAAATTGTAAAACTGGGGAGAAATGTTGTTTGCAAACAATGGATTGTGGTCTATCTTCAGGCATTCATCATTGGCACATGAGATCTCTCTTTATGGGGGAATCATATCCTTATTTTCTCTCTCCAACTGGGGGGACATCTATTGTACTTGTGCAACAGAAGCAATCCTTGGGGGATCAAATTGAGTCCTCCTTCTATCCTTCTTTCACTAGTGCAATTATTTCATTTTCTCTCTTTCAAAGAGGATTTTTTTCCCATGTGGTTTTCTCATTTTCTCTAGTTATGAGAGTTTCATTTTTTTAGAAATGGATGCCTCATTAGGCCTTGTTTTGAGGACCCATCCATGCATCTAGCATTGCATCCTTTATCAGTTGTTTAGTTTCTCTCTAAGTTGATCTTAAGGGGGGAGCTAGAGTAATTAGGATATCACTTAATTAATTAATTATTAGGTCCCTTATTACTTTAATTACTTAAGCTAAACTTAGGAGTTCTTTTTAATTATTAGATTGGGTTATTTATAGGTCAAGTTATCTCATTGCATGAGATGTTAACACTTGTCTCAATCTAATAAATCCTCATCTAGGGTTTGATTTATGCTTTTATAAGAATTTATTATTTTATTTTATAATCATATAGGTATTCATTCAATACAATTATAGGTTAATCTCAATATCAGATGCTTGTGTGGATCAACTATCTTCTCAAGGTTGCATGAGCATAATCATTGTTTTGGTTTCTCATTTGTGATAGGCATTTTTGTTGCAGGTGATTACTAGGAGTTGTGGGGCTCACTATCAACTCCAATAGTTTAGTGGTCAAAGATAAATTTTGACCATTAAAATAGAAAAACTATTGCATAAATTAAATCTTACAAAGACTTTGCATGTAGGTGTTAAAACAAAATAAACAATTGTATGTTACAAGGAAATAATAGACAATGAAGTGGATCTACGAGTCATATATAGATGTCTTAGATTCTTTTAATTCCTTCATTATAATTATTCTTGTTGTGGTTTTAGATCACTTGATCTATAAATATTTAATTCACAAGAGATTGTGTACCACACTCACATCTAGACAAGTAGGTTAAAATAAATAATATTATATATTTTCAATTATGTCAATTAGAGGCTAAGAGCTTCTATATAGAATGATAATAAAGCAATACTAACACAAATTATTCTAGAAACATAAATTTGATAAGTAGTTTATCACTCCAAACAAGTAGGTCCAACACAATATAAAGACTCACAAAATAATGTAAAGCCATAAATCACAAAGTGGTTGATTTTACATACCCAAAGTTGTTTCTTAGAAACTTGGTGGCCTTTATTGGGAAGTGCCCAAATTATAGTGATAGCCCAACACACAATCTTTCAGTGCAACTATTAGATATCACTCCAAAATATTTTGAATGGTCCCTTCTTGTTTTAATCTTTCCCTTTAAGGATTATTTTTCTAATAATATTCAACTTCATGCCCTTTCCATGCCCACAACCTCCAAACTTCTATATTTTCTTATTAATTTAATTTGCTCCTCTCATTCCATGGTTTGAGTGGAAATAATATATGGTGCTCCCTAAAGTTCTTGAATTTCAAAATAGGTATAATGTAGATTCATTCTAGAGAGTTTGGAGCACCTACCTAAAGCTTGGAATGGTACAATATGTTTGACAAGAAAATTGAGCCACTCTAAGCAATTCTTTATTTTTTAAAGAGTGGGACTTCCTTATGTTAAAATTATCATTTTGTTTTTTAGTTGTAGTTGTGTTATTTTGTTATTGTAGTGATCTTGCTTTGTTGTAGCAAAATTGTTTTGTTTTTTCTTTCTAATTCTCTCTTATGCAAAGGTTGGGACCCTTTCATATATACTCACAAAATTAGATATTGTCTATTTGCTAAGATTATTATTTAAAATTTATATTATTATTGTAATAAATTATATACTAATGACCACAAATTAATATAAATATAGCAAAAAATAAAATATTGTCTATTTTCTCAAAAGTATCATTTAAAATTTCGATTATTATAATAAACTATATAATAATGATCACAAATTAATGTGTATCAAGAATAACATATTCAAAATGACCTTAAACCATAGTTTGGGGTTAACGTATTGGAGGCACGACACAAAATGTTCACTTCTAACCAAATATACAAACAAAACCATTGTTAAGTGGTGTGATTGTATGCTACTTACATTTTGGTCAAACCTATAGTTGAGACAATACATACACTCAATATTTTTGCCATGGAGTTGGCATTAGGACCATTCCTCTCAGAAAAAGCTACAAAATCTACATCACCTTGCACCTTGGCACTTGACAATGGAAACATGTTCCTTTCACATAGTTCACTAGATAAATATTAGTCCAAGTTAGTCATAAACACATTAATACATGCTTAATTTAAGAAAGTAAAATAAAACCAAATTCATCGATAATCAACGCATTAGTTTTTTATGCACATACACATAATCAAAATGAAACATCATAGTTAACAAGTTTCTACCCTAGTCCAAATTACAATGGGACTAGTTCCCACTCCATTTTTTTTAGGGAGGATTCAATATTTTTGTAGTTAATTAGGTGCCAATTTGTTTGGCTATAAAACCCTTTATGTCACCTAGTTATATACATTAAAAAAATGTATGGATTTATATTCCTAAAAATTCTCTCATTCCTTTTGAGCTATATACTCCAAATAAGCATGGCTAGGATCCCAATCCATGATAAAGAAGGGCTTTTTCTTTGAATAAATATTTTTCATTGAGTCAATAATGACTCAATAGACATAGGCATAACACAAGAGTTCTTAAATTTGTCCATTAAATTCCCTCATAACATGAAGGCAAAGGAGCATCAAAGGAGAAGGTGTGGTCAATTTCATTTGAATGATTATATATAACACGTTTGAGTATTTCATGATAGACCCTTTTTTAAATTGTTCTCTCAATAGAATATTATCACAAACAACCAACCAGAGAAAAATGAAGCTTTTGTTTAGGCTTTAGTGTTATGAACCCTTCTCCACACCACCAAAGGAATTGAGTTAGTTTCCTTATCAATGAAAGCAAAGTAGGTTGATTTAACAAAGTATTCCCCATAAGACGAGATGCCATCTAAGTGTATCCTCTCCTTTGCAAGCCATTAATATGAATTTGAGCAGAAAAGAGTTAAGGACATCTCATGCTTCAAGAGATTAGTAAGAAATTAGTACCTTTTAATTGCTCTACCATTTTCTTTCACTCAAATCTAGTGGTTCTTAACATATTCTCCCCAGGGCTTGCAAAGAAAGCTTTGAAGATCCTTTAAATCCTTCATAAAGTCAATTGTTGGTTTTCAAGCCATACATCTTTCCAAAATTTTACCTTAAAACCTCTTCAAACATCCCATTTGAAAAAGTAAGGCATTAAACTCCTAACCCTTTCGATGTGAGTCCCAACAATAGATCCCCGTGGGATATCTTCAGTAGTGCAGATTTCTTTAGTTCATCCCCATCCTAGTATTCTGCTCAAAATATTATGTTCCAAAGAGAATCATGATCTACATAAATTCTCCTAATTAGTTTGCCTAGCATATTCATGTTAAATGCTTTGAGATTTCTGAATCCTAGACTCCTTGACATTATGCTTATACAAACTGTAAGTCAAACTACTAAATGATTTTTTTTATTTTCAATCTTACATGTCCAAGTAAATTTTCTCATTATATCTTTCATTCACTTTATAATTTTGTTGAGGAATAAAAAACACCCATTGAAAATATCCACTATTCTCCATACAAAATTACATTGTATAATCATATTTTATCACAACATAACATACATAATCATCCACATTATTTAATATTTTTTATAATATGATGTGTCATATCCAATGTATGTTAAAATGATGATATGGTGGGTTACTCATACAGTATTGTATAGAGAATAGGGGAGAGGATCCAGTAGTTGAGCACCCTAACTTCGTGCTTCTCAAAATCCTACATGGAAATTTCAAACCACTCCCATTTTTTTTACAGCAGCTTGCAAGTCCCTTGCTTATAACTAAGGTTTCAAGGCCACATCATCAAATATGATGCCACATCAGCATGCTTTTTGTCGAGGTGTCCAAAAAGGCCCAAAAAAAAGTGAGACCGATAGTTGTGCACTAAATCATGTTTTATTGGTGTACTGACGTGGCATCACATGATTTGTTGCTTTTTAGATCTAAGGAATACATTTCATTCAGTTATGGGTAGTCATCATCAACACTTACAACTTTAAAGTCACAACTATTGGTTCAATATTGTTAGAAGTATTGAACATTAAATCAACAAATGCTATAACAACTATTAGAACATGTTCAATACTAGACCCTCTCCCCTAACCACTACCCTCAGACATTAGGAAGAGCTGTGAAGATAGTTTGAATCTTAATAAGACAATCTGCAGCAGAAAGAGCATTGATTTGCAAGAGGCCATTTTCTTGTGGAATTTAGTGATAGTTTCTCTTTAAAATCACACATATCAATTCCAAACCAAAACAATCTTCTCTATTGATATAATGACTTGAGCTTTCAACAGTTGGAAATGGGTATGGTTAGGAGAGCCCACTCCTGGTCCACTTTGTCTCGAAGCGATTGACTCTGAAGCACCCTCCACTGTTCATGTAATTTCTGAGAAAGTAAACCATGTTGTGTCTAAGTCCAATAAAATTTGACCCATTTTCTTCCACTACTTGGGAAAGAGCCTGGATGGAAGGTAACTTCTAGAAACCGAGATACCCTGATTTATTCTGATATTAACTATTCCTACTATGACTATTTCAACTTATAATAACATTCCTCAGGTCTGCTCAAAGTTGGTCCATACTGTGGAAGCAAAAATGGTGTATTATTACATTGTGGAAGATGGGCTCTGGGACATGTTCAAATTTCTGGTGGACATGTTCAAGTTTCTGGTGGCATTGCTGGTGGCAGTGATGTTTGTGATGATGTGTATGACCAATCCCAGGCCTCGTCCGCGTAGAGAACATCTGGTCATTTTCTTTCCCTAAAAAAAGTTCAGGGTATGCAGCATTTTCCTTCTGATATTCTCTATTCTTTTGGCATGGAGAATAATGGCTTAGTGTTTTTAGTCAGTGGCTTTTGTAGCAGGGGATTTGTTTGGGTTTCTATTGAGAACTTAAATTGTATGGGCATCCAAGGGGTTATAGTATAATTGTTCTAGATGGCATAGTTAGTCAAAGGAAACTTCTGATAAAGGTAGAGATGTTAGAGATATCAGAGATATGTATGTTAATTTGGTTAGTATTTATTTTCTGATATCAGAGGTATGTATGTTATTGTATCTATTAAAAAAATGTACAGGTTTATTTCAAAGACAGTTTAAATAGTGTTAGAATAATAAAGGAATAGTTTCTGTCAAGTTTTCTGAGTGGATATTTACTCGGTATTTTCTGATATCAGAGATATGTATGTAAATTTGGTTGTATCCATTTTCTGATATTAGAAGTATGTATGTTAATTCGGTTGTATACAATAAAAAAATACACGGGTTTATTTCAAAGATGGAAAGACGGTTTAAATTGTGTTAGAATGATAAATGAATAGTTTCTGTCAAGTTTTCTGAGTGGGTATTTACTTAAAAGAGATTTCATTGGTTTCCCACAAATGATTTATATTCTAAGACAATTTAAATGATGTTAGAATAATAGAGGCATAATTTCCTCTAGTTTTGTTGGTGAACATTAAATTGAAATGGGTTTCAATAGTTCTCCACTGTCTGAAAATTTATCATCACTTTTTGCCTTCATTGTTGTTATGCTTTTGTTTTTCAGCAAGCACCGAGTTTGTTTGTTTTTGTTAGAAGGATAAACATCTCAAATGTTTTTTAAGTTCACTAGGTGCCAAATTTCTTTGGGACCAGAGCCCAATCTATATAACCTTGATGTATCCATTAAAAATCACCTATGGGTTTATATTCTTAAGGCAATTTAAAAGATGTTAGAATAATAAAGTAATAGTAACTGTCTAGTTTTGTGAGTGGGTATTGACATTAAATAGATCTTAATGGTTTCTCACAATGGATTTATATTTGAAAGGCAATTTAAATGATGTTAGAATAATAGAGACATAAATTCCTCTCCAGTTTTGTTAGTGAGCATTAAACTGAAATGAATTTCAATAGTTTTTCACAATACTACCTGAAAAATTATATCACTTTTTGCCTTCATTGATGATATGCCTTTATTTTTTTAAACAACAAGTCCCCAGTTCATTCTTTTTTGTTAGGAGGATAAAAATCTCAAATACTTTTGAAGTTCATTAGGTCTTTGTTTGGGACACAAGCCCAATCTGTATGACCTCAATGTATCTATTAAAAAAAATGTATGAGTTTATATTCGAAAAATAGTTTAATTAGGTTAGAATGATAAAGGAATAGTTTTTATCTACCTTTTTGAGTGGGTATTGGCTTAAAATGAAATAAAGGAGGGGTTAAAATTTATTCAAATAAGAAGAAATACAAAACAGGGGCAATATTTTCCTCTCTAATTTTGTTAGTGAGCATTAAATTGAAATGAATTTCAATAGTTTCTCATAATGTCTGAAAATTTATCTTCACTTTTTACCTTCATTGTTGTTATGCCTTTGTAAATTTCAACAAGCCCACGATTCAATTTTTGTTAGGAGGATAAACATCTCAATTCTTTTTGAAGTCCATTAGGTCTCAAATTTGTTTGGGACCCAAGCCCAATCTGCATAAACTTGATATATCAATAAAAAAGTAAAATGAATGGATTTATATTCCAAAGGTAGTTTAAGTGATGTTAGAATAATAAAGGACTAGTTTATGTCTAGTTTTGTGAATGTGAATTGACTAAAAATGGATTTCAATAGTTTCCCAAAATGGATTTATATTCAAAAGGCAATTTAAATTATGTAAGAATAATAGAGATATAGTTTCCTTTCTAGTCTTCGTAGGGAGCATTAAATTGATATGGATTTCAATAGTTTCCCATAATATTGTCTAAAAATTTATCATCACTCTTTGCCTTGATTGATGTTATGCCTTTGTTTTTCAACAAGCCCCTAGTTTGTTTTTTATTAAGAGGATAAACATCTCAAATATTTTTTAAGCTCATTAGGTCCTAAATTTGTTTGGGACTTATCTGTATAACCTTGATGCATCCATGAAAAAAAGGGTTTTATATTCCAAAGTTCACAATGGATGTATATTAGAAAGGTAATTTAAATAATGTTTGAATAATAGAGGTATAGTTTCCTCTTTAGTTTTGTTAGTGAGCAATAAATTGAAATAGAATTCAATAGTTTTCCATAATTTTGTTTGAAAATTTATTAAAAAATTCATAATAATCAACAAGATGTCAATATCTAAGTATTCTTAATTAGTAAGTCGGAAGGATTTCACATATAAGAAAGTGCTAGTAGACCCATCATAGTAATGATGTAAGAGCTCTTCACTAAGGCTTAATGTCTTTATGTAATGTAGGATGATAAGGCAATGGAATACTATGAAGTTTACATCATGAGAATCTAATGAATTATCATTATGGAATAAGCTATATCATAATATGGGGTAGAAGTATTTGAATTAATCTCATTAGTATTCATAGATTAAACATAGACATGAAGGAATGATCCTTAGTATATTCGCCATACTATATGAGAGGAGATAATTCATTCAAAGCACATAAATCTATGAACATAAGATTGTCATGAAATGTGTCATCATGAAGTATACTAATATCATGAATAGGTGAATTCGCATGCTAGATACTTGCTTATTATATGTTCATCATTGTCATTGGGCATATGATCATTGTGGGATGTAGACATAAATGGACTAAGCCTCTTTAACATAAGAGAATAAGAATTAATCAACTCAATAGTGGATAGGAATGATAAGACATGGAAAAACAAAACCTCTAAAGAGAAAACACTCACATCCATAGAAATTTTTTACAAGTATGTCAAGAATGGATGTGTCAAGTGATATGAATGATAAACACATGTTGAAGTATGAAATAAATGTATGTAAATCGACCAAGGAACAAGCTTTAAAAGATGTCATAATGATAGAATATCCTAGGATGGGAGGATGAAAAGATCGTTGTATATTCGAATAAGAAAATATGACTCAAAACTCTAAGAAATGTGAGAGTAGATGATATAATCAAAATTGTATCAAATCTAAAAAAAATGATGTTGATGAAAAAAAACCTAAAGGAAGGATGGGATATGTAGGATCAACCAAGTTCATAAAAAATGTGAAGGAAAACAAATTTCCCTATGCTTAATCTAGGCTTTAACCAAATGAAATGGTCACAACCCACCCCAAGTCAACTTAGAACAATAATTATGAGTTGTCCTCTCATGTAATTTTGAATTAGTAAAATGCTAAATAATAAAAATAATTATAATAAATAAAAGTACTTAGCTCTAGGCTCAAGCATGAATAAAAGTCTAAAATGGTGTGAGCTTTTGAATGCCTTAGACCTATAAAAAATTGATATTTATGTTTGCCCCACCTTGGGATCTAAACAATTTGTCTACATTGTGATGGGTTGAGTTTGTGAATCAAAGTTAGATTTGTGCTTGCAAAAACTTCTTACACCAATAAAAATGATCTAGAGTGGAGTACAAGAGTGCATGTCAGTGGGTGGACAAGAGT
The DNA here is from genome assembly GCA_007115665.2 of Sequoiadendron giganteum. NCBI lineage: Eukaryota > Viridiplantae > Streptophyta > Pinopsida > Cupressales > Cupressaceae > Sequoiadendron > Sequoiadendron giganteum. The sequence goes on from CM021109.1 coordinate 593,380,866, forward strand.
GCATGTCAGAGGGTGGATAATAATATAGGAAAAATAATCCTTCTCATAAGATTACACCACTTATTGATATATAAATATATAAATATTCTTTCAAAATATACACAAAATTAAATGACAAACAACATAGATATACAAATTTCACCATTATAATATTATAAAATAAAATAAGAATAATGTTAACATCAATGGAAAGTTAAAGTTGATCTATAAATTAAAAAAATACAATAAAAAATAAAGAATGTAATTCTAACCACCCCAAACTTGATCCCCTACTCCATAAAAACATATGCATAACCCACAACTTCCTAAATTAAAAGTATAAAAGTTAATCAAAGGGTTGTAATTCTATTGGATGAGCACAATTGGTGAGGATTATGGCAGGTTTCTTGATTACGCCATCCACCAAGGTTCAAAACCTCAAAGGAACGATGAAGCCAAATTTGACATCTAATGATTTTGATAGATGAGACCCCCTTGCTTATGACTACTTAGCTGAATGATTACTTTTGATTTCGGTGTATGCTTATTCATCATGTTGTAATCCACTTGTCAAAAAAAGGATAGAGATGCTGATATCTATATAATCCAATTTTTTCCATAAAAAAAAATTAACTTACAACTGAAAGATGACTTCTGATTTGATTTCCATATATACTTATCATTAACTGAAAGATGACTTCTATTTGATTTCCATATATACTTATCATATTATAATCTGCCTGTCAAAAAACACAAAAAATACCAATATCTATATAAAGCAATTACTTTCATAAAAAAAATTAAAGTTAAATTTAAAGAAACAACCACACACAAAGCAACAAAAATATGGGCCCAAAAGACAGCCGTCAAGTCATTAATAATATTATGACTTGAGCTTTCGAGTTGGAAATGGAAATGGTCAGGAAAGCCCTCTGATGACCCACTCTGTCCCCAGCAATTGATTCTACTCCCTCTCAATTGTCATGTAACTTCTGAGGAAGGAAAAGCATGTTGTGTCTAATTCCAATAAACTTTGACCCATCTGATGCTAAGCTCCAGGAAAGAGACTTCATATAATTACAACCCACTTTAAGGTAATTTCTGAGAAACCCAACACTCTCTGCCCTGAATTATTCTGGCATTACAACATCCGTCTGGACTGTTATGGTTGATCCATACTGTGAAGCAAAACTTTTGTCATTGCTAGTATCACTGCTGGATGAGGGATGGAACTTATTATTGTTGATGGCAATGCTATTGTTGATGTTGTGTATGAACAGTCCCAGGCTCATGTGTTCATTTTCTTCTTCTGAGAAAAAGAATCATGGTATGCTGCATTTTCCCCCTGATTTTTCTTGGCATGAAGAATAATGGCTTAGTGCTTTTAAATTCTGACTTTTGTTTCAGGGGAGGTAGTTTGGGCTTATATTCCAAAATCAGGTTTTTTTTATAATAATATTTTTGTATGTATATGTAAAGGAAGAAGTTTTCTTACAACGCAGAATTAGTTGAAGGGTATCAAAATCAAATAAGTATACATAAGTCAAATAGATTAGCAGCAGATTAATTTATATCATTTTAAAACAACAATCTATTAAATTATATTTATTGATAGTCGATAGAAAACTCTCTTATTGAAATTTATTGTCAAAGGTCCAAGTGGTCAACTAGTTCACCAGCTTACTGGCCAACACTAAACATGATGGAAGGTGACTGGTAGAATCTTACCAAGGACCTTGCATGCCTCCTCTATCTTAATAGCTAATATCCAGTATTTAATAGTTTATTTCTTCAAAACACCAATAATAAGATAAGAGTCACCTCCCACACACATTAGAGGAGGACAACCAAATGGACCCTAAAATACCCCTCTTGATAACTTCTACTTCAACAAGATCGTTAGTATTTTGGCATATGTACCCTACTTCAAGGGCAATGGGAGAGCAAATTTTATTTTGAAAGGTCTAATCAAAAGTACTTGGATTGAGATTACCCTTACTAGCACCCTCAAAGTTGAGTTTATAAAATCCATGATCAGGCTTGCTCCAAAAGAGATCTTTAGTATTCTCAACATTGGTTTTGTTTCATTTGGGGATAAACTATTTTTATTTTTTTCATGGCAGATCTTTTAGCCTCTCAAGAGTTCAAATTTTTCCATTTCTTATGTTGAAGGTTGGATGTGGGGAAAGTGCACTTCACAAAGTTTTTCTATGTGAATTTCAAACCTACTCCAAACTTGTTCTTCATTGGAAGTGAGTTTCCTAAAAATCCTTGCATTCCTTTCAAGCTATGTGCTCCAAAGAAGCATGACTAGGATCAAATTCCATAAGAAAAAAATATCCTTTCCTTTGAAGGGTTTTCTTCATTCAGCCAATAGTGATTCAACAAATAGAGGTATGGCCCAAGAGATTTAAAATGTGTCCATTTACTTCCCCCATAGCTTGAAGGAAAAAGGGCATTGAAGAAGAAAGTGAAGGCCAAATTCATTTAGTTACCACACATAATACATTTGAGGATTTCAAGCCAAGTCCATTTTCAATTGTTCCCTTGAAAGAAATTTATCATAAATAGCCAACCAAAGAAAAAATAATTTTTGGTCACACATATGAGTTCCACACCCTCTTCCACAAAACTAGAGGATTTGTGTGAATAGCTTCATCAATAAAAGAAAAGTAGGTTAATAACAATGTATTCCTTAGAAAAGGAGATACACCATCTTAGTTTGTCCTCACCTTTGGAAGGCATTAAATTTAAGTTTGAAGAGAGAATTAAGGACAACCCACACCAAGCAAATCTTAGGTAGGACAATAGAAAGACTTTTCAACTTGTTAGTAGCTCAGCTATTTTCTTCCTTCCAATTCCAATAGTTCTCTACAATATCTCCCCAAGTCCTACAAAGAAAAAGCTAAATATCTTTTAGGTCATCCTAAACTCAAGAAATTGATTTTCAAGTCACTTATATTTCTAGAAATGAACATTTGGACCTCTTCAAACATCCCATTTGAGGAAGCGAGGCAATACATACCTAATCCATATATTTCTATTCCAAATGATACACACCATGGGCTTATTTTTAGCAATGAATGTTATTTCTAGTTCATCCCAATCCAAGAATTTTTCTCTAAAGGTTATTCTCCTCAGGGAATCATGATGAGTATACATTCTCCATATTAACTTACCTAGCAATATTATGCATAGCTTCTGGTTTTAACTATGTAATTTTTTTTCTTGACGTTTTCAAACTCTATGATCCATCATAAGGAAGAAGAGATCAAGACAAGACAAGAGAAATGAATGATTGTTAACGGACTAGGAAGGATTAAAAAAAGGAAAGGTAAGTGGGTCCCAACACCCACTTACCCTATCCTATTTTTATATTGCATGGTCTACTAACAATCATTCATTTCTCGTCTCTTATCTTTCTCTATTCTTCCTGATGATGGACAATGAAGCTTGATTTGAAACGACGAGGAAACAAATTTACACAATTAAAACCAAAATCTATGCACAATAACAATATGGATTGTGGAAATCATATCTATTACCTAGCATTGCCATGTTAAGTAATCTAAGATCTCTAATTCCCAAACCACCTAATTTTTTGCTATTACAAATTATATTCCATGTAACCAAATGTATTTTCTTATGTTCAATATTACTCTCCATAGAAATTTCCTAATAGTACATTCTATCATTTTATGATCGTACTAGGGAACCAAAAGGAACCCATCCAAAAGATGAGAAGAGCTTCGAAGATAGCATTGATATTAACTTGCCTACATGTATTAAAAAGCCAAAAAACTATCCAAGAGGTCACTTTCATGTGACATATAGTCATAACTTGTTCCCTAAATTCTCCATAGATGCCATCATTTAAAATGGAATACCCAACTAGGTACTAGAAAAGGCTCCAATATCCATACCGATTTGGTGACCAAAATTTCTAGTATATCTTTCTTCAAGCTTAATTCCATATAGTTTGGATTTTGATCTATCAGTATCTTATCTAGAGGTAGACTCATAAGCAAAAAAAGTACGCTTTTAATTATTTTAATTTCCAACAAATTTGGGTTAACGTCCAAAAACGTACCATTAACAAATTGAAAGTGAGTAATTGGAAGATACATGCTATTAATTTGAATTCCTGAGATGTGACAAATAAAAGAAGATTTTTCCCTTACCCCAGGCTTCAAACACATCAATGTATGAAAAAAGGGAGATGGGTCTCCTTTCCTAAGACCTCTAGAACTTTCAAAGAATTATATTGAACTTCCATTTATTAACATTAAAGGAGGGAGATGTGTTTAAGGAGGCCAACCATAGTCTCTAGGCTTCAATTTTACAACTTCAAACATTTCCAACACTTTATCTAAAATTCCAACAAACTTTACATCAAAAATTTATTTTAAATTAATATGCACTCACTAAATTAGGAAGAAATATATGTCCCTATTATTCTAACATCATTTAATCTAACTTCAAATTGAATGGTGTTAGAATAATGAGGACATACTTTCCTGTCTAATTCAATAAATGGATCTTACTTTAAAATAGATTCCAATAGTTTCTTATAATGTTGTTTGAAAATTTTGTAACTATTTTTAGGGTCTTTGAACTAAAGAATTTTCATTAATAGATCAATAATCATTTGACCTCTAGTTTATATTTAAAATTTAGTAAGTTTCTTTCCAATATAACCTTTGAAAAATTAACTTTAAATAACATCATTTTAATGATTCACACAATTAAAGTTGTTCTTTATATTTAGGATTATGAATTAAAGTAATTAGGAAACTCTCATCAATTTATAAGTAAACATGAATTGAATTTGTATAATGAATGGTTGTATTTGTTGGTTAATTTACTTATCATATAAATTTAGAGAATATGTCTAGTATTCTTAGGATTTTTTCAAGTTGCTAGAAGAAAAGAGGGACATTGTCTTACTATGCACAACAAATGGATCATTGCATTGCAATTTCTTCTAGTAACTACTCCATCTTATGTTGGTCACAAATTTATTTTAGATAAATAACTCATATCTCTTTGAATTGTCATTCTAATTTGGACAATTGCTAATTTCTTAATTGGTTTATTATGATCCAAGGATTTGACTTATTATTTTTAGTAGAAGTTTGAGAGTATAAAACCATAAATATTAATAGATGTTGCTTCTGGATTTGATTGTGTTAGAGATTTTTTGCATCAACATTTTGAATCACACTCCACGATCCATCATCAACTCTCTACTATCTTGATGATGGATCACAAAGTGTGTTTTGAAACGTTGATGCAAAAATCTCTAACACAATCAAATCTAGAAGCAACATCTATCAACAAAAATGGATTGTGGAAACTTCAAACCATAAATATTGTTTTATTAATATTTTTGTTAGAATTTTTCATAAACAACAAATATACCCAATGGACAAACAATAAGATAATACCAATTCAATGCAAACAAAATAAGAATAAAAAAACTCTTAATTGTAGTTAAGGTTGATGTAGATGGAAGGAAAGCACTAAAATATCTAGACTTTGGAAGAACAAGTAAAAAATACTTTTTTTTGGAGAGTTGAGTTGGTCACAAGTGAAAAAGTAGTGGACTCAACATGAAGAGAAATTAAATGAAGTGAGATCAACTTGATGTGAAGTGCTCATTATGGCTAAATCTACCTAACTAAATAAAACTAATTACCTAGGTAAAATTTATATAAAATGTGCAACAATTAATTGCACCAATACCCTCCTTAAGTGTCACTTATGTAATAAAGAAATGATTATTGGTAAGACAAGCCATGTTAAGTATCCATGTATAATCTAAAACAATCCCAATGTACAAAGAGAGTGTACCCGCTAGAAGTAGAAAAGAGAAAATCCATAAGAAAAAATCCATCCCAACTAAGATACAATTAGGAGGACAAGGTATCCCCACAAAAATGATAGTGTCTTGAAATCCTTGCAAGATAAGGCCCATGTGTGCCTCCATAAATAAGAGAGAGGAATTCGATGCAAAATTTTACATGGGAAATATTGTAGTAGATCCCTTTGAACCTAATGATGTATCTTCCTCTAGGAAGAAAGAAACCTTAAGATGTAGATTGTAATTCCCACTCAGATGATGGAATGCAAGAAGGAATCAAAATGTGTGGTTTTATCAGTTGCTCATCTATATGATGTTGATGCCAAATTATGAATGTTCCACACAATATTTGAGAAAATTGATCATGGAAGTATGAGACTTAAACCAATGTGAATTATGATGTGTTAAGTTAGTAGCATGATTTATCAAAGAGAGAATAGGAGGATCCAAAATATGATATGTGACTCAATGTGAGTTGTCATCAAAGAGAAGACTTATATCCTCAACGTTGTCTTCAAGATCCAAAATATGAGACTTAATAACCCACTAATGTATGTCAAGGATAAGTATATATCTTGATGATCAAGAAGAGAAGTGTAAACATATTGAAGAGAATATAATAGCATGGGAATAAGTTGAGATCTCTATCAATGTAAAAAGTAGAGGTGGTAGAATAGCTATCAATGCTAGAGATGTGGGAATACGAAAAATGATAAGAGATATTTATTTTTCATCAAAATGCGTGAGACTTTCCTAATAAACAAGATCTCCTTTAGTATCATAATCATACTAAGGATTCTTAAAATCATCAAGGGAAGAATTATGTCCATGGATATTTTGTGAATGGAGGATCATTTGGATCTCTATACATTTCCCAAAGTGTAGTCTAAAGAGTGTAAAAATAAATCAATGTGTGATAGAGCCCACAATGTGTGGTTGCCAACACTAATATTGATTAATTCTATGTCATGATCAATTATATTTCCTTAGATACATATTTTTTCCAATGTACCTAGAGACAAATCCATTGACAATGCTTCAAGATGGCATCTTGCTAAGACTTTTACTTTCCATTTTCAAAGGTAATGATGGAGGGATGATTGGTTATACCTATTTTTTATTGAGATTAATTTCCCCCTTAGTAGATTTTGAATATTATTTTAATTCTTGTTTATAAAATGTGCATGTTTTAAGCTCCGCTAAGAATAAAATACATGATAGAAATTTATAATTTGAGTGTGCACATTTAACAACCCCCCAAATAGCTCAATTTAGACAACCTTAGCAAGTTACAATATGTTGGTGACTAGATGTGTAACTCTACTTATCCTAAATACTTTGGAATAATACTTAAGGCCAATGGTATGCCATCAATGGTTGAAGTTATGATTTATGAGTAGGTAACAATATGTGAGGACCAATGGGTAAGGATGGATATCTCCTCCCTCTTCCTTAGGCTCTACTAGACCAAGGGGATTGATCCTTAAGGTGCATATCTTAGGGAGACTAGGAGAAAGAAATGGTATAATTGGCCTTGACGTAAAACATATCCAAAATGTGTCCTATTATTTTGTTAATACGTACTAATATGTTAATTTACCTTGGTTCAAGGGTATAACACCTCTATGAGAAAATGTGAAAAGCATGTGGGAACTAAGATTTATTATTTTTGACCCCTTAAGATCTACAATACATTATTTTAGTTCACAAATGGATTTGGTGGTAAAAAAACTATATATTTCATTGAGAATGACCTTGATAAGGTTTATAGACACTTTGTCATAACAAGGCAATGAATTCAAGAAATGCAATGGGTCACCTAATTCTTATTTAGTCAGGAAAGGTTAATTTTTTAATATTTATAAATATTGGATGAAAATAGGTTAAAAAAATTTATAAACATGTGCTTTTATTCAGTTTGGGCAACAGGATTAAGGCTTCATCAACCAAAATTATCACTCAAGTAAAACACAAAATGAATTCTTATAGAAAGTCACAAGGAGGACCTTATTTCATGATCTTGCACATAAGCTAGGATCTATATGCATAGACAAGAAAAAAATTTGCAATTTGATCATATGAACACATCTTAATTATCCACTGGTAAACTTATACACTTCCTTCATTACTTTGAATTGAAATTTCTCACATAAACATTTATGACGAATTTTATAGTCTCTTCAAAGACAAACCAATTAAAGACAATACTCAAATAAACAAATCTTATTAACATTGTTTTCTATACTATCAAAAGTATATAAAATTCTCAAAGAGACATTTAAGTGATTGAAGATTATACTTTGTATTAATTCCTTTAACGAATTACAAAAATAATCAAACAAGATACAATGGAGACAAGACATGCATTTAAATATATGCTTGAATCAATACAAAATAAAATACATACTATGGAGCTTCTATTATCTTGTACTCTATAATTATTTTGATCAATACAAAATATGAATTTACCTTTAACCCTTTTTCAAATTATATATATATATATATATTTCAAACTAGAGACATTGAAGAATAAAGTTAATTTTTTGGTTACTTCACTAGTAAGGGAGATAGATAATATATTTCTAGGAGATTGAATGGGATCATGCAATATCAACCCAAAGGAGATCTTGAGCCATGAAATTATAATTACAATGTATAATGATGTTTAATAGTCATGGGAAACCATGAAACCACACCAAAAACCACCTTAGGTGCAACAACCAATCAAGTTAGATTTAAACCCTTTACCAACTGAAGAGGGAGAATTATGAAATAAGCAAGCCTACCATGACCATGCATAGGATAAAGATAAATATTTGATTGATATCCTATGAAACCATATCTACTTTCAAGAGGGATCAAGGGAGAACTATTAAATGGTGAAGAGATTGCTAGTCACCAACTAAGTTGACCATAGGAGATTTCTTTGTTTGAAATAACCCACAAATTTAAAGCATTGGATTGGGATAGGTGGGATGAACAATGGATGGAAAAGTAGGTAAACATTTCAAACTTAATTTGAATATATTATATCCTCATATAAGAAATCCACATTGAAAGATTGATGGGTGTGGCAAATATAACATACACACTAGGAAGATGAATCATTAACTTAGATGATTGAAAAAATCAAATAACTTTGAAGACACCACCAACATGCTACCTAGGAGACATGAAACACATAAAAATGCACAAATAAGTAACACACTAGTTGCATATAGAACATAAGAAACCACAAGGCACATTAACCACCACATGTTCAAAAGATCATCATCAACTTAAGATGGATCACCACGAGAAAGGGATGTACCACGAAGATGAAGGAGCACCATCATAAGATAAAACAAGACAACCACATTTACCATAAAATGAAATAACTAGTAAGAGAGGTGCAACTCACCTTAGGTCCATAGAAAATATGTATAACAATATGATCATTCATCATGAACCAAGATCACTTACCACATAAGAGGTCAACCAATGTAAAGGGGAAATTACTAACATTAGAGTATTAACCCTTGTGGTGATAATAACAACATGAAAAGTGTATGTGGTACTAACATAATAATAGTACAAATGATAAGTGACACAATAGGGAAAGGGGAGACACTACACTGCAAAATAAGGTACCGCAACATAGAGGGAAGAGCGAGGAGAGGTCACAAAGGAGAAACACATTAAAGGTCAACACAAGTGAGAGATAACATAGGTTTATGACTTGTGGTCGAAAAAAATACCAAATAAGGCATGCTAAACTAATATGGATGAATTGAATGATGCCACATTGATAGAAACACCAAACATAGTTAAAATTTTAGATGCAAGCCAACAAAATGTATGACATTTTATAAAGTAGTGTGTTTAGAAAGTTGTAGCTGATTTTTTAGAGTTGTAATATTTGATGTAGATCAAAAAGTTGAAAGTACAATCAAATTACAACATAACCATGGATAGTATATACCAATGTGTAGTGCCTAGAAAAATATCCACTTTAAGAAAAAGTGGGACTCAATTTGTGAAAGATATATGGCCTAGAAGCTCAAAATTTAATTGTAAAAAGACTAAGAACCGTGAATAGAAAAATATTATATTATCATGAAGTTTATGAAGTTCTAGCCCATTTTTTAAAAATGGATCAAAATCTATCTTTGTTGATGAAGATACAACCTTCCAAAGTTGGCATCTCAAATAAAAAAACTCAATAAGAGGGGGTCCCTGGTTTGGTGGCATCTAGGTGGTGGATTAGTGGCGCTATTAGTAAAGATGGCTCTTGCTTAACAAAGTGGTGGCTAGTGGGAAAAGATGAACATGAGTTGTTATTTGTGGGTAGCATACCATTTTTGCACTACTCTAGTGGTGTGTTGGTGGATTTATGGTTGAGGGAAAAGGTGCTAGAAAATATTGGTAGAGGGATGTACTTGAGTGAAATGTCACTAATTAGAGGTCACCAAAGTTTATAATTTCTATGAGCACCAGTGGGAGGGAAAAACAGTGACCTTGTTGCCTTTACAACTGTAAGGGTAGACAATATACAAGGTACCTTGTACCCTTTGTGTACTTAGCACATAATGTGCTTAAAAAAAATCTTTTTAATTTTTTAATTTTTTAAATATATCAAAATAATATTTTTTAAAATTATTTTTTTGTACTTATCTACATTAGCCCTCATAGGTGATTGTATAGCCCTAAGCTACATTATTAGAGACTAAAATATATTGCCTTGACTACAACTACATTGTTTTTAATGTTTTGATAGCTATTCTATGGTTTTTTGCCACTCTAAATGCAATGGCAATGTATGTCTTGTGTCAAAGTGCTCCAAAATGCATCTAACTTACAAAAATTCTTAATCAAATCCTATAGGCAAAAAATTGGTTACCTGACTTTATAATGTTCAATTTAGATGAAATTATGCAAGCCTAAACTAACTGATTTGACCTTTCGAGATGTAGTGAAATAGTTGTTTTCTTCATTGAAGACCTCCTACAACAAGTGATAAAAAAATATCTAATTTTTAGTTTGACCATTCTAATTATTGTACACTTTTTGGATCCAATTTTATCCATAATTTGTACAAAAATGGCTATCGAAAATGCCTAATTTGTACCAACGCTCCCTACAAATGATTATGAGCTTAAATTAGTTAGTTTAAGCTTATGTATGTTGACCTTATCCCATCCATTCATGTACATTCTCCCATACACTTTACATTTATTGCATCCTCCATGTAACACCATTTTGAGATCTAAAAATAACGAAAACAAATGCACTTAGTTGATTCCAATGGTTGAAAGATGTCTACTAATTTGATCATCACTTTTGAACTATAACGTAGAATCAAAACTTCTTATATGCACTAGAACTAGAACAATGATATCTAAACTAGGTTAGTCTCAAGATTTGATAAGTCAATCCCACAAACATGGTTCTAACTATCAAAACTTTAAATTTTGGTTACTTTATGCATTGATTCAACTAAGCACACATTTGCACTATTTATTGTTATGTCCAAGTTTTTTTTAAAGGCACTCAATTGCATTCATTTACCAGCTAATGATTTTGAGGATTGTTCACATATCATTCATGAAAGGCATATTAGGAACACTTCAATGAGTGCAATATAACAAATCAATTTTTTTAATATTCATCTTGAGCATTTTCATGTTTGAAGATTGTTGGCTTCTGTCATTTCCATGATCATGAAGTTGGTCCTATCAAGGCCCAGGTCAACCTAGGAGAACACAACCCTTGTGATTTGACAATCTCCCTTAGGTGTTAGAACACTATTAGTCCTTAACACTTAGAGAAGCAAGGTGAGTTAACAAATAAGAATGCAAATTGCACTAAATCAAATTTGTGGCTAGAGATTTTATCAACTCCCATAGAAATGATCTAGACCTACATATACAACTCTTCTCATAGGTGACTAACTCTTCTAATCTAAGGCGAAATACAAACAAATATTTATCATTTCCACTCTTAAAACATACATGTTTCAATGCATCTAAAATATTTGCATCCATCTTCGATCCTAGAGCTAAATATCTTAACCCTCTAATCTACTTTTCACAATTAACAATTTTATTTAATAATAAAGAGGGGTAAAAACTTTATTAAACCAAGGAAAAGTACAAAGCAAGGCCATTACACAGCCCTATCCAGATCCACCAAGTGGTCCAACTGTTGAGACAAATCAGGGAGTAATTGACCCCGATCCAGCACGTTCCAGTCCTGAAGATGATCTGAAGCCCATTTAGCCAAACCATCCGCAACACCATTCCATTCTCTAGGAATATGAGTAAAAGTAACGAACTCTAGAGAAGTACAAAGGTTGAGAATCTCTTCCACAATCAGAGCCAACTGCCAACTAACATCATCTAAATTCCGCCTATTCAACAGGTTCACAACAACCTAGGAATCAGATTCACAAATGAGCTTGCACCACCCCAATTGACTTCCACGCTTCACCGCCAAAAGGATAGCCTGAGCCTCCATAAGATTATTAGAATGAAAACCCTTATACACCGAGAAGATAAACTGAACATCTCCAAAGCTATCCCGACCAACCCCACCAATACCAGCATGACCAGGGTTTCCACGAGAAGAGCCATCAATATTAAGCTTGAGGACCCCCTAAGGAGGAGGGGACCATCTTCCCTCCCTATTCACCTTAGGGGTAGGATGATGACATTTGTTGCGCCTGAGCTGTTGTTGCGGAGGAGGAAGATGGACACATTTAAAACAATCAACATCAAAAGGGGCCATCGAAACAGACAGATCACACTTAGCAGCAACAGTCTCACCCAAGGAATGCAGAATTTTCTGCCACAGACGAGGGGCCACCAATAACACATCCTGAAAAACTGACGATTCCTCTCCAACCAAATATTTCAAATAATGAAGGAAGGGCCAATCCCCCAGGCAGCTTGAAGAAAGGAAGTAGAAACCGGGGCCCTACCCCAACGTTCCAAAAACTCAACTAACGAGCAAACATGCCAGCAGGGCGTATTCCACACCCCCACCAAAAATGCCAAATCTCCCTAGCATAAGAGCATTGGAAGAAAAGATGAGAGACACTTTCTTCCGAATTACAACATAACACACATCTTGAAGGACCTTGGAATCCGCGCTTGCAAAGATTATCCCAAGTAAGACACTTGCTTTGAGCCACTAACCACATGAAGAAATTGCACTTAGGCCAAGCCAACTTATGACAGACTTGCTTCCACCAAGGGACCTCAATATCTCCAAACAATTGCCTACCCAGCTGCTTAACAATTTTATAATTTACTATTCTTAATATTCATTCTTTATAACTCAATCATAAATTTAATAAAAAAAATATTTAAAAAATAAACCCACATAATTTCAAACAAAAATATACCTCTATTGCTATTACGACTTTAGCTTTAAAGGGTTAGAAATGGGGATCTCATGGTCCACTTTGTCCCCTACGACCCACTAGGAGAGAGACTTTACATGATGGCCTTTGAGTAAAGACCCCTGATATAATGATAACCCAATGTAAAGTAATTTCTGAGAAAGCCCAGATGCCCTGTATTAGTCTGATATAACAAACTCCCAACATGTCTGTTTGAGCAATATTCTGGCATTACAAAATCCCTCTGAACTGTTATAATCAATCCATATGGGGACCTATCATGTTTTAAAGGAAGATGAGCCAGCGAATGGGTTTAAATTTGTGGTGGCATTGCTGATGGCTATGCTGTTTATGATGTTGTGTATGAACAATCCAAGGCCTCGTCTGCGTAGAGCACATCTGGTCAGGTGCTGCCCATCTGGTCAGGCTCTTTGACAGAAAAAGAAAATTCAGGAATGTCCAGTATTTTCCTCCTAAGTATTGTTTGGCATGAAGAATGGTAGTTTAGAGTTTTTGGATTGTGGTTTTTGCAGCATGGATTAGTTTGGGTTTCTGTTGAAATGGGTATATTGTTTGGATATGAAAGGATTTGAGTTTAATTAGTGAGGATGATGATGTATTATGATAATTTTTTGGATGTTTGGTGAGGATTCATTCTGATTTTTTGTTGATTTTGAAGGATCTTTATAATTGTGACAGTTTCGTTGAAGGAAATTTCTGATATATTAATAAAAGACAGAGATATTCGATATATCAAAATGGATCTTCTTAGTTATAACAGTTTAATTGAAGGAAACTTTTGACATATTGATTAAAGGTAGGGATGTCAGATGTCCATGGTAATCTACTGTATCCATCAAAAAATGTATGCAGTTTAAATGATGTTAGAATAAAAGAGATATAGTTTCCTCTGGTTTGTAAGTGAGCATTAACTTAAAATGTAATTCAATTGTGTTTCATAATACTGTCTGAAAATTTGTTTTACTTTTTGCCTTAATTGTTGTTACGCTTTAGTTTTTCACCAACCTCCCACTTCTTTTTTGTTACGAAGATAAACATTTCAAAAAACAATAGAGTTCATTAAGTACCAAATTTGTTTAAGACTCAAAATCTATTCTATATAAACTGGTTCTATCATAAATAAAAAATGTATAGATCCATATTCTAGAAGGCAATTTAAATGATGTTAGAAAAACATAGTTTTGTCTTGTAAGTCAACGCTATCTTAAAATGTGTTCCAATAGCTTCATATAACGCTGTCTGAAAATTTGTCACCACTTCTTGTTTTCATTGTCATTATGCTTTCGTTTTTCAGGGAACCCCCAATTTTTTTTTAATAGGATAAACATCTCAAAAAATTTGATAGATCATTAGGTACCCAATTCATTTGGGACTCCAGCCCAATCTGCCCAACCAAGTTGTATCCATTGAAAACAAATGTAAATGTTTTATTTCAAAGACAATTTAAATGATTCTAGAATAATATAGGCATAGTTTCTTGCTTGATTTTGTTGGTGGATATTAACTTAAAATGGATTTCAATAGTTTACAATAATGTTATCTAAGAAATTATGCTTTTATTTTGTTGACAGCCCCATTTCATATTTTTGTTAGGAGGCACTAGTGCCAATTTTTTTTGGGACTCAGCCAAATCTTTGTGCCCTGATTGCATCCATTAAATTGTATGGGTTTATTTTCAATGACAATTTAGATGATGTTCCAATAACATAGGTATAGTTTTATGTCTGATTTTGTAAGCGGACGTTAGCTTTAAATGGATTTTAATTGCTTTGGATAATATTGTTAAAAAAATAGTCACCAATTCTTGCCTTCATTGTCCAGCTTTATTTTTTTGTTGGGAGGATAAACATCTCAAATCTTTTTATAATTTATCAGGTATCAAATTTATTTGGGAGTTGATCCCAATCTATGTAACTTGGTTGTATCCATTAAAAAAATGTATGAGTTATATTCTAAAGGGAGTCTAAATGATGTTAGAACAATTTTTGGCATGGTTTCTTGTCTAGTTTTGTAAGTAGACATTAACTTAAAATATACTCTCTTTATTGTTATGTTTGTGTTTTTCAAAAAACTTTTGTTTTTTTTTTCTGTATCACTTCTTGTCTTCATTGTCATTATGCTTTTGTTTTTCAGGAAACCTCCAGGTTTTTTTTGTTAGTAGAATAAATATCTCGAATATTTTAATAGTTCATTACGTACCAAATTCATTTGGGACTTCAGCCCAATCTGCCCAACCAAGTTGTATCCATTGAAAATAAATGTAAAGGTTTTATTTCAAAGATAATTTAAATGATTCTAGAATAATATAGGCATAGTCTCTTGTTTGATTTTGTTAGTGGGTATTAACTTAAAATGAATTTCAATAGTTTACAATAATGCTATCTAAAAAAACTATGCTTTTATTTTGTTGGCATAGTCTCATTTCATATTTTTGTTGGGAGGATGAACATCTCATCTCTTTTTGCAATTCACTGAGTGTCAATTTTTTTGGGACTCAACCAAACCTTTTTAACCTGATTGCATCCATTAAAATCTCTGAGTTTATCTCCAATGATAGTTCAGATGATGTTACAATAACAGAGGTATAGTTTTATGTCTGATTTTGTAAGTAAGCATTAAATTTAAATGGATTTTAATTGTTTTGGATAATATTGTTCAAAATTTTATCATCACTTCTTGTCTTCATTGTTCAATTTTATTTTTTTCGCTGGGAGGATCAACATCTCAAATCTTTTTTTAGTTTATTAGATAGCAAATTTATTTGGGACTTGAACCCAATCTATGTAATTTGGTTGCATCTATTAAAAAAATGTATGAGTTATATTCTAAAGGAAGCCCAAATGATGTTAGAACAATTGAGGCATAGTTTCTTGTCTAGTTTTGTAAGTAGGCATTAACTTAAAAACATACTTTATTTATTGTTATGTTTTTGTTTTTCAGCAAATTTTTATCTTTTTTTTGTTGTGAAGATAAATGTCTCAAATATTTTTACAACTTATTTGATATCAATTGTTCGGAACTCAACCTAACCTCAACCATTATAATATTAGATTTTTAAACTTTCATTTTTAATAAAAAATATTCTTGTAAAAAATTTGTGAACCAAATATTTTTAGAATAGTAAAACAACGTACTTAATATATATTTTTTAAATATAAACTTTTGAACATTATTCTAATTAGAAACATAAGTTGCCCTTTGCATTTAAGATTTTGAAACTAAGGTAATTGGAATAAACTCTCGTGAGGTAAACAAAAATCTTATTGGTACAATGAATGGTTATATAAAGTGGGTCAACTTTTGAATCATAGTGTTTTGTAAGGTTGGAGAACATGTTTGATCCCTAGGGGTGGCTGTATCACAAGTTTGACCCCCTAAGAAATAGCATGAACTAAGACAAGAAAAAATGGAAGGGAACGTCAAAAATAGGTGACTTTGCCGTAAAGTTCATGTTAATCAAAAATTTAAATTAAATTTTATTTTTAATTTTATTTTTTTAAGTAGAAGTTAAGATTATAATTGTAAGGAAAAATTATGCTTATATTAATTTAAGGTGTGGGTTTGCTTTAATTTATAGATTCAATTTTATTTAATATAATATTATTATTTTTATTAATATTTCATTGTTTTGATTCATTTTTTTGATCTATGTATAAATTGATGGCTTTCTTTTATTTTGTGTTTGTATATATAATTGGAGTTGGAGATTTGTGAGTGTTCATGGAATCTTTAGGTGGTGAGCATGTAGTTTGTGGACTCTACATATGATAATTGAGCATTTCTAGAGGCAATAAGATTAAAACATGGTTGTATTGTCTGACCTACATTATGATAAGTAGATATTGTTCACTCTTAGGGAGAGGTGGGGTCAAATATGATGACCTTTCACTTGTCCACCAATGAGATGATCATGACTATAGAGGATGTATGACATATTTTACGGATTTTGATTTGAGGGTTATGAGTTGAGACTTGTCCCACCTACTTATCAATGGGGTCGAGAGTTAGATCACTGGCGCACAAGATGCCCAAGCTACTATTGTGATATAACTACTTTTATAAAGATTGGATTAGGTGATGCACCCTAAGGATGCAAGTGGATGCTATTGTTTGCTAGCATCTTTACTCTCTGAGATGGCTAGAGATCTTCATATTACATATGGTGGAGAGGATCATAAGTGAGTATTTGTTTGGTTTTTTAGCCTCCTCACCCATCTTTATGATGAAATTTGTAGGTCTATGGATGAGAATTTTATGACTTTAGAGAGTGTCACTTCCATAGACCTAGGTGTAAAGCTATATTCAAGTACCATGTCCCCTAATTCTCATCTTCACAACAACAACATGAGAGCATCATTGGTGTATTTATGAGAAACCATGATAAAGGCATTGTGGAGGGAGAGGTTGACCCTTAGGTCTTGGTAGAAGTTTTTTGATTGATTGGGCCCAATAATTTTGAGGCCTAGATGATTTTTTGGTAGATTCTCAACAATTATATGGAGTTCTTCTAGATTGATTTTATGTTGCAATAGTTTGACCTTAAATAGATGGTGCCCTTGGATTTCGATTCGATAGATGGTGCACCGACACGAAAATTAAATATTTATATTCACACCTCCTTTGCAATAACCTCTTCTTCCACACTGACTACCTCATCTGCATAAATAGATCACCATCATAAAATTAAAAACATGTTAATTATTACCTCTATTTTCTCCAGTTCCTCTATTATTGTTGCAACTTATTCTTTTTCACTCTCAATTGCAACATTTTCCTCTTTACCATCCACTACTATCACCATCTTCATGTCCTCTAAAGGACTAACTAATAATGCAACAATATTTTCCTCTTCAACTTATGCAATTCACTTTGCTCCTTTACCTCTACTGCAATTTATACTTTAATTTCTTCTTCCATACCATCAACAAGGCATACTCTTGCAATTCCTTCATTTTTTTCTTCTCTATCCTTTTGCACAAGGAATTATTCATCTTCCTTTTCATCCTTCTTTCCTACACACACAATATCATTTGCAAACATATCCCTGTAAAATAATTTTAGCCCAACTCTCATATATTTTCCAAAACAATTATTTTCATAAAAACTTGTGGAGCTCCAAAACTGCATTTAGATGAAATCTTAAAATTTTGCAATTTGATCAAAACAAAGGTTCATTGATGTAGAGAGATGCCTAAAGCAACCAAAATAAACCAAAATTGAGAATTAAAATTGATTTTTTTTGAATGATGTAGGATTGCCTATGCACCCAGATGCTCATGCATCAAGATATAGGTTTTTAAACAATAAAGTAAGGATGGAAAAAATAGAATATCTAAAATAAAGAGAAAGCGTTACAAAACATGAGGGCTTCCTTCCAACAAGTTTAGGATATTTTTTCATTATAGTTTTTTGGGGTTTCTCTGAAAGGGAATGATACTACATTATAATTCTAAAGGAATTTTTAAATATGTGAATTTAGCATCTTTTGAATGTCTCCATGAATAGTGTATGCAGTTTTATGATCTTAATGATCTTCTTGGTCACATCGACTAATTTAAATGTTAGTGTCAGTAGTTTGTCAATTATAAGGTATTAAAATTACTTGTAAATATCTTGTAGGGTATCTTATCAAAATATCACAAGTATAAAGGTGTATTCATGGATAACTAAGGTATATAGAATTGAATGTTTTGCAATTTCATTTACCTTCTTTTTTGTATGTATAAAGCCTAGCTTTACATGTGGAATTAAGAGGTATATTCCTTACTGTTACCTTCATTAAGGTATCATTGAGTGGGTTTTAATAAGTGTTCCACTTTGGTTCATAAAACGTGACTATATTGCCCTTGCTAGATAAAGGCACCCATCTACCTTTTGTTCAACCTCTCATCTCACCAGTCACCAACATATTCAAACAACCAAAATTACTTTTTTATTATTATTCTAATTTTATTATCTCTACTTCTATGTTTAGATGTGTGCAATATCATTATGAGTTGTAAAATATTTTCAAACTCCTTACTAGGTTTTTCATCTACTTTATGAAGGTGCACTTCCTCGACATAGAAAATCCTAAATCTAAAGAAGGAATTACTCACCTTAGCAAAGTGGTCCATCATTGTCCTTACTTAATCCAAATTTAAAGGTCTATTTTGTTGATTTTAACACCCTATTACTCAAAAATGACCTAGCTTTAGGAATTTGGGAATCTACAACTTTGAGAACCAACATAATGGTATCATTTCTATGGATGCAATTTTCATTTCCATGGAAGTTTTACTTTGGTTTATATTTTGAAGGCCTTGGTATCTTAGTGAAGAGTGTTGTCGACATGTCCGCGTGTAACTTGGAAATCTATTTATGTACAAATAAAATGTGAGAATACATAAACTAATTAAAATACCAAGTTAACCAATTTAAACCCACACAAACATGCAACATTTAGTTAATAAAAAAAGATATAGGACATAATGAAAGCATACAAGATACTCTCACCCAAGTCTCCTTGATGCACCAAGATATGGTGGATATGCTCAAGGAATTAAATTCAATAGAGTATAATTTTAAGTACTCACAATGATAACATATTTATACATTCAAGAGTTATGTTCAAATGACTTGGGTTGCATTCAATTTATAATTTATTGGATAAAGGATTGGATGGATAGGATCAACTTGAGGGATGAATGGCTTACATTGGTTGAGAGGATTAGAATAATGAGGAGAGGAAAAGTGTCTCCACTTGGTTGGTGGATGGAAAGGGGACCAAGATTAAAAGAGAATTTATGGTTGAGGATTCTCTCTAATAAAGTAGATGGATGACATAAAAAGGGGTACTTTGGAGTACCTTGGGATTATGGATAAGTCCTTGACCCATGTGACATGTACTAAGGACCATGTCACACATACAAAGACTCATACCTTGTGTACATAGTCCCATGCCTATGTACACTTTTGGAGGATGTGAATTATTCGAACAAGATAATGAGGGTTAGCAATGTGCAAGTGGGGGATTAGTGTGCTAATTGATTTTATCCCACTTAATAAAAGGTGGATGGGAAAGGAGGGTTAAATGTATAGATATATTTATTTAATTGTTGGGATGTGGATGGGAGACTTAGAATAAATAAATTTGTATTTATTTATCTAAGGTAGAATATAAAAGAAGGATGGTTAAATGATATAGGCTAGGGAGTGAGTCAGGTTAATACTGATGAATATTGATTTTATTAATCAAATAATAAAATATTATTTCAATTAATAAGGGGTTGAAAATTAGTTAATTAATTTGATAAATAGGGATTTATTCAATCAAATATAGAGGAAATGGTTAGGGTTAACTAAAATGATGATGTATTGATTTTAAATACAACCACATCTACACCATCAATTTATGCCGACATAATGACACCATTTCTAGGGAGATTATTTTGTGGTTGTTGTTTTAAAGATTTCTACTAATAAAGTTTCTCTTCTAAGTGGAGAACTTTTAAAAGAGAAAGAATTGCCCAATTAAGATGGTACCCTAAAGTATTATGAAGATGTTGATGTGGACCAACTTGATACATATCGATTTGATGAAATATTTCAATGCAATCATGATATATATAAAGTTAATTATTAGTTTCCAAATCATGATTTTAAACATTTTAAAGAAATCATGCAACAAAGGTACAAAAGAGAAAACCTTCAAATTAAGACATTACTAACACAATCACCATGCAAGTGAAAAGTGAATATCAACTAAGAAGTGGATAATTGAACACCAAAAAATTATATTGTAAATATAGTTATACTTGAAGTATTAACTACACCTACAAATAAAGGTTCAAGTAAAATATATATACTAAAATTAGGAACAAAGACATTACAACGTAGAATATGAACAAGATTGTAGAAAATTGAACAAATAAAATATTATCTATGTTAGAGACCTCTATGCAAGAAAAATATGCTCCAAATAATTAACATGCAAATATACTAGAAAGTATTGTTGAAAATTTTAAAATTACAAAAGTAAGTGAAAATCTAAATCAAATAAAGAAAGATCACATGAAGGGAAAGATACAAATAAATATTTGGAAATTTCATCATGAAATATGGTGTCTCTATTGGTGGTTAGGTAATTCCTTTTATCCTTGATACTCATTCCATAATTGTACCTTTATCCAATCCTTTTCAAGAATATGTCTCCATTGCCATGGTCCTTAGATTGAGTCAAATCAAGGTCCAAATACCATTAAGGTAATTTCTTATAATTCCTAAGCATAAATAAAGATAAATATTGTACATCAATTCTTTAATCACATTTGACAATTGTATTGATTCTCCAAGTGATTCCAAGGATGATGCAAATGTTGATACCAATGCTCAAGATGCACCAAAGGTCTACCTTGGTATAGTATCTTTGAGTAGACAAATAATTTTTGATCCATTTTTCAACTCCTTGTTAATAAAAGGGTGGTTGCTCCATAATTTCATGTTGGATTCAAGAACTCCAAGAAAAATTATGCCACTTGAGATAATGAATTAGTTAGGCTTGAAGATTTCCTATTATAATGGTAATTGTTATGCATAGATTATATGGAAGTAAATGCTATAGGAGTTGTTAATGATGTGGAAGTTTAACTCATTGCATACCATGGTAAATACTTTATGATGGATATAATCATTGTTGACTATCTAATAAAGTGTGGTATTTTATTGTCAAGAAAATTGGGAAGCTTCAATAGGTGGCAACATTCAAATAGAATTTTTATATGTAATTATACCATTATATGGAAAAGAGTTGCAAGTGCGTAGGGAAAAGAAAATGTTGAAATTTGAGGAAGACCCAAAGAAGTGTAAAATGAAGTGCTTTACATGAAAGGTGATTCTGGTAATACAATTGGGTTTTTTCATGATAATGTTGGAAACCATTATGACCCCACTTCATGCCCTCAACCTCCTTGTTCTAAAAAAATAATATTTTGGATATTTATTTTGATAGTGCTTGTTCTAGGGAAGGAAATAGTGCAAGTATTGTTTGGTGTCCCTTAATGACACAAGTTAAAAATTTACTTTCAAGTTAATTTTTAACCACATTAACAATGCACGGTCAAATATGAGTCCTTTCTACTTGGTTTGAATATAGTGTGTAGGTGTGGTATTAATTTTTTAAGTGTACATAGTGATTCAAAACTAGTAATGTATAAAGTTAGAGGTTCATATGTAGCTAAAGAGAAGATATTGTAGATGTATAGGAATATTGTATGAGATGCTATGGAAATTTTTAATGATTTTTATATTGAATGGCTAGTCTTAAGTAGGAAAAGTTATCCTAGATCCAATTAGGATAACTGATATTATCTCCTTTTCACTTGACTCAACATTGAAGATAAATTAACTAGGGTTTGATGATTAGATTCATACCACAAGGGAGATCCAAAATCCTAGGGTTTATATTGTATTGAGTTGTGAGGATGATAAATTTGATGTGCAGTTTAATAAGCCAATTTGGCATACAACCCTAAATCTGAAAATATTATTTAACAGACAAACGAAAATGAAAAGTTGCATAACTAACCTGAATCTAAGAAATGAGAATATTGAGGAACCTATGATTGAAATTTGGGCATGATTTGCAAGGAAAAGGATGCAATGTGCCCTAGACTAGATTGCTTCTTTTTTGGATATGTAAATTTTGGATTGTAGGTTGCAGTCTATAGTGTGTTTTCTCAAACTAACACTTGATGAAATCAACTATGTTTTCTCAGATAGTGTGTTTACTCCTTATGCTCTCTTCTTCATCTTGATGATGGATCATGGAGTTTGATCTGAAACGTTGATGGAAAAATTCTTACACAATCGAATCCAGAAATCAACTAGCAATAATGAATATGGATTGTGGAAAATTGATATCATTTACTTGATGAAATCTTCAGATCTGACCTGCACACATGGAAATAGGGGAAAATGTTGTGCTATATAGGGATTTACCTAATTCAAACCCCATTTTGCTATTTCTACCTCCATGTGCAATGATTGATGATGATCAAGAGGGCATGCCCTAGGCTAGGCAAAGGCCAAAACAACAATAATTGACTAAAATTGATAAATGATAAATGATGATATTACCTTGATGTGAAACCCTTGATGAAGTGATGTCACACAAGTTACCACAAATTTTGATGAATGGATGCCTTGATTTCTTGATAGAGCTACAAAAGGTTGGCTCATAAAATTAAATAGATTGTTGAAACTAGCATGTAGAGGATAATTCAATACATCTTCATGATTTGGCACGATTGATCATGATAGCTCCTTGCATATAAATTTATTCATTCTTCTTTATCTTGCAACTTGAACTTGATTGATGAAAGTACTGCAATAACACTGGTAATTTTTCCCTTGATTTCCCTTGACTGATTTTAGGATCTTTAGTTTTCTCAGTAGGTTTCTTAGTTCTCCTCTAAATTTGAAATGATAAAATGACTAGTATTTATATGCAATTCTTTTAATTTCCCAAAATTCAAATACTAATGACTGAAAAATAAAATTGGAAATTCAAATAATACATTACTAACACTAACATATTCAAATTTGGAGACAAAAATTTTGGTCTAGGGTGCAGTGCACCCTAGACTAGATTCTTGCTTTTTGGAGATCAAAAGTGTCAGGGGAAAAATATTAAATGCATAATTTCATTTTCCATGTTTGATTTTCCAAAATATGTTTGTAAAAAGGGAAAATAAATGCATAATTAGGTCCAAGCACATAGGGGAGAGAAAAACCTAGTGTGAAATTATCAAGGGTGAAAAAATTTTATGCTACATTTAGCCCTCACTTTAGTGAGAGTATGAACTTACGCTCAGACTCGCACTAAAGTAAGAATATGTCAAGAAGGGTTCAATTGTCCAAATATTGAAGAGATTGGATGGTATTGAATCTAGGGGATGCATTAGCCCCCAGGATTCAAGATATTATGGTAAGACACCATGAGGACAACAGAATACACATGTGAAGTGAAATGCAACACGACAAACACGAGGTTTACATGATGAATACAAAAAGCATAACATAACATGAAAATAAAACAAAAAACAAAAATAATACAAGCACGATGCAAACACATAACATACAACAATCAAAAAACAAAAACACAAGGTTAGTACTAAAAGGATTTGAGTTGGTAAGACAAAGAGACCTCAGTATTAAATTTATCTCAAATACCAAACGACATCCATCGAATGTATTGTTTGAAGAAAATGGTACTCTGATAAGGATGTAAAATCACTTATGAAACACACGGATCCACTATAAAGAAATATATGTTATGCTAGGTGGCCATGTAAAAATTCTCAAATTCATGAATCAACAAGCTCCACTATGCCAAATCCATGGAGTATATTTCCAATTATGATTCAGGGAGCACACATAAGTTTAACATCATGGGGGACCATTTAATGTTGCAGGGAACAAAAATCACCTCAATGGGTGCACAAATTTTAACGTCATGGGGGATGGATTGATGATTAATGTCATAGGGATGAATTTATAACCATGCCTCAAGGGGAATTATAACACCACCACCACTAAAGGGGTATGTCAATAAGTCAAATCTCACAAGATGTCTATGAAATGGATAGGGTGATATGCCCCCTTAAAATGTCAACATACTTGCTATGTTGGTATTTTAAGGAAGAAAATGGGAAGAGGGGATTCTTGAAAATAATAAACACCTCTCAAAACTAGTTATCCTTGACCCTTGAGTGTAAAGGAAAGAACAAGCACATTAGAGACTATCATGTTGCTACCATGGAAAATATGGTTGCACTTAAGATTGTACCACCATGAATGATAATGAGAGAACATATGAAGCTACAAATTCCACATAGTGAGGAGAAACACCATATAAGAAGGACCATTATCATTTAGATTAATTAGGTGCATCAAAACATGGAGGAGCACCACAATCAACAAGTTGTATTTTACTACTCAAGGCCTAACATTTATTGGTGGAATGACCATGCACTTGAAGATATACACAAAAAGAGTTATTGCTCTGAAATTTATTACGTGTTGGAGGAGGAAGATTAATCAAATAGGGTTTGAGAGGCCTTGAAAAAATATGCTCTTGCTCTGATAAAGGTGTTGGAGACAATTTTTTCTCTTGTGAAGAAAAGTGTTCTTACTTACCACGTGATGTTTTAAATATAATAGATGATGGTGGATGAGATGAAGATGGAGAAGAAGGTTGGAAACCTAAACCCCTTTTTGAAAGTTACAGTATAGACTTCACATGATCCTTAAATCTTTGTTCTATGTTTTCATTATATCCATTTTCTATAAATTATTTAATATCCGAGCCCATAACATTCTTCCAACTCAGATATAGAGGTCTTGCCTACATGCTTACGAGAAAAATTGGTTCTTTTAAAATAATGCAAATCCTTTTAAGTTTTTCAAAGTTAGGCATCACCAACACATGAGGTACAAAAGATAAAGAGCCCCCATAACCATCGAGGGGTGATGTTTTTGGATTTTTTGATATATAACAAGATTGAGTAAATGAAATGTACAAGAATCCTTAGGTTTAGATTGTGTGACTTTGTACTCTCCCACAAAGGAGGGTGTAAAATCTAATGAGTCCCAATCATCACCAAAACATATGTTTGAATATTAAGCAATATCATGAGCATCATTTGTATTCAAATCTTTAGACTTTGATAGTGAGATTTTACACTCCCCATTGAAACAAGGTGTAAAACCTAATGACCCACAACCATCACCCAAGAGCGCATTCATAGTATCATTATCCTTGGAATGTAATGGCTCTACTTTTGAATATGGAATCAAAGTATTAAGAGAGTTAGAAGTGTTATGTTCGGCTTCAATTTGTGAATTATAACTTTGTTCATTCAATTTTACCGTATATAACTTGTTACCATATTCATACTTCATCCTGCAGTGGAGATCAGATGGAACTCCTTGCATGGCATGAATCCATGATCTACCTAGGATAAAATTATATGAAAGTGGTCCTTAAATGATATGGATAGGGGTAGGAAAAATCATGGACCCTACCTTAATGGGTAGTGTGATTGTTCCTAATAGTTGCTTACTAATATTATCAAATCCACAAATAGAAAGATCATTAGGTTTTATGAGATTATTATCCACACCAAGTTTATATAGAGTATCAATGTTACAAAAATTAATACCTGATCCATTATCAATAAGAGTTCATCTAACCCCAATTTTATTAATTCTAACAATTATCGTTAGAGCCTCAAATTTGTTTTGGACCTAAAGTGGAGGTAATTCATATTGAGGGAAGGTGATATCTAAATTTTTTACTTGCATACAATCAAACAAGGTTGCTACATCATTCGGTTTGACAGAAGGTGAGATATCAATCTTCTGTAAAGCCTCTTCGAGCATCCTGTGGTATGTAGGTAATGTTTGAATCAAATCCCAAAGGGATATTTTGGTTGGAATATTATGAAGTTTCTCAACAAGGCCATATTCTTTACGGTTATGTTGAGGAAGGCTAGGTAGGGATGGAATATATTGTTGAGGTAATGGAATGGATGTTGGCATTTTTTTTGGTTACTTAGTATTTCTAGTGTTATATGTGTGAGCAGCTACATGATAACTTGGTTGCTTCAACACGCCTTGTTGTGCGTGGTTACTAGTCAATTATTTTGCAAAGTTTAGGATATGTCCATGAGGTATGGGAGGTCCTATAATGATAGATGGTTTAGGAGGTCCAATAATTAGAGGAGTTTTAGGAGGTCCAATAATCAAATGTGGGTTCATAATTTCAGCTTGCTGACAATCTTCTATCAATGGAGGACCTAATATCAAGTTTGAATCTCCATCTATGAAAGCCACCTTACTATCATTTGAAGGAGGGAATATATCAATAATTGCATCCTCTTGTGCCATAACATATTCCAATTAGGAGAGGTATTGGGAGATAAATAAACATGATTCTCATGATTCTCAATGATTAGATCCTCTTGCACCAAGATACTCTCATAAGTAGGAGAGATATTGGGAGAAGAACTAACATGATTATCATGATTATCAATCATTGTATCATCTTGCACGAAGGTACCCTCACACATAGGGGAGATGTTGGGAGAAGAATGGAGATTAGGTAAAGTATCAATGATTTTATTTTGTTCCATCACAATGTTATCACAGGTAGAAAAACTATTGGTTGGTTGAAGGTTGGCATATATCCCTTTTAACGACATGTAATGGGGTTTGAGGCAATGCCCTGAATTTTTCTTTTAGACAAGCCATATTTTTCTATATAAAAACTAGAATTTTAAAAAGAAAGCATCTTTTTATTGTCATTTTTTAGGGGTTATTGCACTGAATTAGGTAAATTAGGGAAAATCGACAATACACAACAAAATCAGACAATTTTCAGAACATGACCCAGATCTAAACAAAGACCACATACAGGGATTTTCATGAAAAAGTTTAGCCCAAACTAACTGTAAAGGGGCGCAATATGCCCTAGACTAGAAAGGTATTTTTAGAAAATTCAAAATCTGGAAACCACCTATAATGTTTGAGGGTCCCCTATTTCAAAGGTTCAAGTCTTGAAGGAAACATAATTTTGGAAATGCACCAAAACCTAATTTTTCTATATGAATCACATACATGCATGCAATTTTTGATATTTTTAGGGAAATTGAGTATGTTCCAATGATAATTTTTAAAAATTGAATACTATAATTGATTAATTTTCCAAAAAATATAGAAAAACAATGCTTTTGATCTTTTGAAATGAAAATAGTATGTATTTTTTTCACTTTTTCAATGTTTTTCACTAAAATATATGATGTGTAAATGACAAAATAATATTTCAATTAAATTTACCAATGAAAATAACTCAAATCTAAGCCCTAAACAAGGAAAAATTGGATCTAAAATTATGTAATTTAATTCAAATTATTTGCAACTTTTCCTTTTGATGTACAATGGACAAAAGATACAAATACATAGTTTTGAAAATGAAGTAAATACAAAATATCAACAAGATCTTCAAAGAACCTAGGTTTTGAAATTAATTTTTGGAATTTTGTGCTATGACAAATAAAAAAATCTCAAGTGTAGGATATGTTGGGTTCACCAAAATGTTATGTAGGAAAAGTGAGCATAGATCCAACTAGGATAACTAAGATTATCTCCTTTTCACTTTATGCAAAATTAAACAAATTAAATATGGTTTGATGATTAGCTTATTGTCACAAGGAAGAGTCAACCTCCTAGTGTTTATGCTGCATTAAGTTGTGAGGATGATAAATTTGATGTGCAATTTAACAAGCCAATTTGACATGCAACCCTAGATTTGAAAATGTAACTTAATGGACAAACAAAAACAAAAGTTATAGAACTGCCCTAGATCTGAGAAATGATAACATTGAGGAACTTGTGACTAAATTTTGGGCATGATTTTCAAGGACAAGGATGCAATGCGCCCTAGACTAGATTGCTTATTTTTTGGATCTACATTTTTTTTGGATTGTAGGTTGCATTTTGCACTGTGTTTTCTTAGGACTAACACTTGATGAAATCTTTAGATTTGACCTGCACACATGGAAATAGGGGAAAAGGTTGTGTTGTATAGGGGATTTCCTAATTCAAACCCTATTTTTATATTTCTACCTCCACGAACAATTATTGATGATGATCAACAGGGCATGCCCTAGGTTGGCCAAAGGCCAAAACAACAAAAATTGACTAAAAATGACAAATGATGATGTTACTTTGATGTAAAACCCTTGATGAAGTGATGTCACACAAGTTACCATAAATTTTGATGGATGAATGCCTTGATTGCTTGATAGATCCTCAAAAGGTTAGCTCATAAAACAAATATTTTGTTGCAACTAGTATGTAGAGGATAACTTAATACATGTTCATGATTTGGCATGATTGATCATGATAGCTCCTTACACATAAACTGCTTCATTCTTCTTTATGTCTTGCAACTTGAAATCTATTGATGAAATTTTTACAATAGTGCTACTAATTTTGTGGGCTTGAATGATTTTAGGATCTTCAATTTGCTAAATAAGTTTCTTAGTTCTCCTTCTCTTAATTTAAAATGATAAAATGACTAGTATACAATTCTTCTAATTTCCTGAAAAATCAAATACAGATGGTTGAAAAATGAAATTAGAAATTTAAATAATAAATGATTGGCATTGATATATTCAAATTTGGAGCCAAAAATGTTGGTCTAGGGCATGGTGCACTCTAGACTAGATTCCTATTTTTTTTAGATCAAAAGTGTTGGGGTAAAAATATTAAATGCATAATTTTATTTCCCATGTTTGATTTTCTAAAGATATTTGTTAAATGGGAAATTAAATGCATAATTAGGTCCAAGCACAAAGGGGGGAGAAAAACCTAGTGTGAAATTGTCAAGGGTGAAATTTTTTGATGCTACAACTAGATAGAACTAAAAATGTTATACCAAGTTCCCTTGTTATCATGGCCTCTAAATTTTATACCTTTTTGGCATTATCCCATCACACATATAATGTGGATGTTCTTACTAGACCGAGTATTATCAATAATATATATAGGTAGTAGGTATTCAATGATGATAGGTAGATTTATGAGTTCTTAAATTGTATCTCTAGAGATTAAAAAAATCATTTAACTAGAAGTTTTATAATCATTTTGTGAAAAATCTATTGCAGTTACTGATTATTAATCTCCTATCTATAAAGATTATTTGACTGTCGAAATTAATTCACAGCAAATACTGAAAAATAATACAACTGCAACTTCACGAATAAAACTCACAGGAATAGAGAAGAAAACATGCAAAATAATAAACACAATATTTTTGGACAAATTATCCCTGGAAAAACCCCGGAGAGAAAACCCGTACTGCAGATGAGGAATTATATTAATCTTCAGCAAATCAAGAGATACAAAAGAAACTACTTGCCTCTTACTGACAAAGCTCCGACAATATGTTTCACCGGATATTCTTCTCTCAATTTCTCCTGCTGAAATTCCACTGCTGTTGCCTCCAATGCTATCATTGCGCCCTTGCTATCACTGCAAGACTATTTGCTATCACTACAAATATTTCTCCAACTTGTGTCTATCAGTATGTTCTCCAAATTCCCAATGACCCCCTTTTAAGCTATTCTCATTGGAAAACCAATGGCCATGATTTAATTTCAATCAATGGCTAAGATTAATCAAACTCTAACAAACCCTAACTAAATGGTTTCTAGAAGTCTCTAGAGGAATCAATTATTTAATTAAATAATTAAATATCTGGACCTAACTAACTTCTATCTAGAAGTCTCAAGAATTAAATACTAATTCTTGGAATTGGAGAAACAACTGTCCAAGCTACAATATTAAAGTAACACTCCCTCTTAGCGAGGAAGGTGTTCTGCATAACACCCAACATATCTCTGAAGAAGATGAATTTCACCTTCCCCAATGCCTTTGTCATAATGTCTGCTACTTGCTGATCTATAGGTATATACTGTAGCTAAATAATCCCCCATTGTACACAATCCCTAATGAAATGATACCTGATGTCTATATGCTTAGACCTATCATGAAACACTGGATTCTCAGACAACTTGATGCAACTCTGATTGTCGTAGTGTATCACTATAGTCACAACCCTCTGACCTAACAAGGATACCAATAAATTTTGAAGCCATATCACCTCACATGTCGCCATGCTAGCTGCTATGTATTCTGCCTCTACAAAACTCAGGGCCACAAACTTCTGCTTCCTGCTGTACGAAGAGACAACTCTTGATCCCAAGCTAAAGCAACACCCTGAAGTTTTTTTCCTGTCCGTTGTACTCCCTGCCCAATTTGCGTCAGTATAGCCTATCAACTCGATACCATCACCTCAAGTATATTTGATCCCATACTCGATTATACCACGCAAATACCGCAACACATGCTTTGTTGTTGTCCAATGCACTCTCTTCGGCTCAACCATGAACTGACT
Source organism: Sequoiadendron giganteum (assembly GCA_007115665.2). NCBI lineage: Eukaryota > Viridiplantae > Streptophyta > Pinopsida > Cupressales > Cupressaceae > Sequoiadendron > Sequoiadendron giganteum. Next base: position 593,412,111 of record CM021109.1, read on the forward strand.
AAGGGAATTTACTGCAAAGGATATATCTAGTCTAGTGTTGACCAAATACATGAGAGACCCAATCAACTGTTTGTATAAGGTGGGGTCTACATCCTTCTCCCTGGATGAGTCTACCTTCTTCCAATTCATGATCATAGGAGTAGAAATGGCTCTACAATCCTCCATCTCAAACCTCCTCAAGATTTCAATGCAGTATTTCCCTTGACCAAGGAAAATCTCACCATCTGTCTGCCATACCTCCATGCCTAGAAAGTAGTGCATAAGCCCCAAATCCTTCATCTCGAACTCTACTGCAAGGTCCCTCTTGCACTCCTCTATGATCCCCAGTGAACTTGTTAAAAACAAGTCATCCACATATAGAACAAGAATGAGAATCCTACCCCCAACCACCAAGTAGTAGAGATTAGCATCCGCCTCACTCTTCACAAAGCCCAATCCTTGCAAGTATTCATCAATGCGCTCATACCACACCTTGGGAGCCTGCTTGAGTTCGTACAAAGCTCTCTTCAATCTGCACACGTGGGTTTCACTGTTGTGTGCTACAAAGCCCTCTAGTTGTTCTATGTATACTTCCTCTTTCAATTCACCATTAAGAAACACTGTCTTGACATCCATGTGATGGATATGCCATCCCATCTGTGCTGCAAGAGAGATCACAGCTCGTATAAAAGTATACCTGATCATTGGAGCGAACGTCTCCTCATAGTCTATTCCCTCCTTCTGAGAGAAACCCTTGGCCACAAACCTTGCCTTGTATTTCTTGATGCTACCATCTGCACCATGCTTGATCTTATAGATCTAGCGTGATCCAACCACTTCCCTATCTGTCGGTCTAGACACAACCTCCCACACATCGTTCTGCACTATTGAGGTATATTCCTCAACCATTGCATCTCGCCACACTTGTTGTTGTGGGACCTCTTGATAACTGGAAGGCTCACTATCTACCAACTGACTAACTAAAGCCATATAGTCATTATACCTGGTTGGTTGTCTCCACTACCTACCACTCATCCTAGGAGCTCCCACAAACTCCTGAGTATCATGTTGGTTACTGCTACCAACTGTAGAGGATGAAATATCAACCCCCATGTTTTATCGATGCATCTCTTGGATCTGTTGCATCTGTTGCTCCATACTCTGTGAACTCTCAACACCTGAGCCTGTGCTTGTACTAGTCACTGCACTCGAGCTTCGTTGTCCCTAATCTGATTGCTCAATCCTTGGAGCTTTTGCTGGCTGCTCACTCTGATCATCTGCTGGAAAATCTCTGGACCTTCTAAATGCCTTGTCCTTCATGAACTTAACATCACGCCTGACTATAATCCTCCTAGCCCCTGGAATAAATATCTGATATGCCTTTGAGGTCTCGTTGTACCCCACAAAGTACCCTCTCTCTGCAGTATGATCTAACTTGGAACGTGTAGCACCTGGAATGTGACAATATGCCAAACTCCCAAATATCTTGAAGTGGCTGACATTTGGCTTCTTCCCTAAGAATGCCTCCTCTGGTGTCATCTTTCCCAATACCTTATGTGGAACCCTGTTTTGTATGTATACTGTTGTATTGCATGCCTCGGCCCATAAGTAACATGGCATATCCTAGTCATACAACATAGCCCTTACCGCCTCTGATATAGATCGATTCTTCCTTTCAGCAACCCCATTCTGCTGTGGGTTGTAAGGAATAGTCCACTCTCTCTTGATTCCTTCCTTGGTATAGAACTCCTGGAACTCTTTCCCTTTGTACTCGCCTCCATTGTCTGACCGAAGAACTTTTATCTTCCTGCCTATCGAATTCTCCACAAGAGCTTTGAACTCTTGGAAACGATTGAAAACCTCATCCTTGGTCTTCAAGAAGTATATCCAGGTCTTCCTGGAGAAATCATCAATAAAAGTAACAAAGTACTCGTATCCTCTGAGAGACTTCATCGACATTGGTCCACATATATTTTAATGTACTAGATCAAGAACACCCTTGGATCTTGTGTCACTCCTTGGAAAATTTGCTTTCAAAAACTTCCCCAACACACATCCCTTACATACATCATCATGCTCTGTGCTCACCTCTGGAACACCTATCACTATCTCACAAAGAAATTTAAGTGCTCCATGATGTATATGGCCCATCCTCCTATGCCATAGCTCTCCTTGATCTCTAGAATTTTTGCTGCTCATCAATGCCTTATGAGTATCAAACTGCAACCTGTAAAGTTGGTCGCTCCTAACTCCAATAGCTATGGGTGATTTCCAATCCTTGTGCTTGATTAACACATTTTCCCCTCTAAAGAGTACATTGTAGCCTTTATCCTGAAGGACAGATATGGAAATAAGATTCATACCCAAGCGTGACACATGCAACACATCATGAATGGGAATCGGCTTGCCATTCTCCCTCTGAAATAGAACAGTCCCTTTTCCAACTGGATTTAGTTTGGACATGTTCCCCATAGAAATCTGGATTTTGATGTCCTCCTCCTTATAAATGGAGAAGTATTCTCTAACTCCTGTCATATGAAATGATGCCCCACTGTCTATATACCAAACACCCTATGAGGTTGAGCTAACCATACAAGCTATGAGTGCAAACTCATCTTCCATTCTGCTAGAGAGCTCATCTGCACTTGCTGAAGCTGTCGTCTGCTTCTTGCCTTTCTTCTTTTATGGGAAATTGCTGACATAGTGGCCAAACTCGTGATAGTCGTAGCACTTGACTTTAGACAAGTCCTTCTTCTTCTCGCCTTTAGGATTTGATCCTTTGCTAGAACCCTTCTTTGCTTTACCTTTTCCTGCTAGGGCAACGTTTTCCTGTTTTGCCTCACTTTTATGACTCTTATTGCTGGCACCACTAACAAGGCTTAGTCTAAGCTCCTCTTGAGTGAAGTCACTCCATATTCGATCCCAACTCAGTAAGGTGTCTCGTCCATTAATAACTTGAACAAATACATCCCACTACTTAGTAAACCCATTTAGGGCTATCCGTATTAGCTCGTCATCATCTGGTTTATCTCCAATAGCTGCCAACTCATCCTTGACAAGTCTAAGTCTAGTGAGGTAACTTGTAATGTCCTCTCCCTTGTTCATCTTGGTATTCCTCAACTTTTCTCTGAGAATCAACTTCCTGTTAGTGGTAGCATTCTGGTATAGATTCAAAATGGCATCCCACATCTTCTTCGTTGTATCCAACTCTGCGATATGTGGAACAATATGATCCTTAACTCCATCAAGAATCAACCTCCTTGCTTTGGCATCTTCCTTCTTATATGCTAAGAGTTGCGTTGGATCTGTAGGTACAACTACAACACTAGTAACATATTCCTTGATACCATTCTCTTCCAGCAATAAAGAAATTTTGGCTTTCCAGACACCAAAATTTGAGGCTCCATCCAATCTATCCTGATCTCTTAAACCTGTTGAGGCCATCTCAAACAAAAAATAATAATACTGAAGAGGTAGAATTGGGTTTTATAAACCCTCTATTTTTCTTTTCTTCTTGTGCCTATACTAAGCTCTTTCTACCCTTAGATATGCTCTGATACCATGTGAAAAATCTATTGCAGTTACTGATTATTAATCTCCTATCTATAAAGATTATTTGACTGCCAAAATTAATTCACAGCAAATACTGAAAAATAATACAACTGCAACTTCACAAATAAAACTCACAGGAATAGAGAAGAAAACATGCAAAATAATAAACACTATTTTTGGACAAATTGTCCCTGGAAAAACCCCGGAGGGAAAACCAGTACTGCAAATGAGGAATTATATTAATCTTCAGCAAATCAAGAGATACAAAAGAAACTGCTTGCCTCTTATTGACAAAGCTCCGACAATATTCTTCACCAAATATTCTTCTCTCAATTTCTCCTGCTGAAATTCCACTGTTGCTGCCTCCAACACTATCACTGCGCCCTTGCTATCACTGCAAGACTATTTGCTATCACTACAAATATTTCTCTAGCTTGTGTCTATCAGTATGTTCTCTAAATGTCCAATGACCCCCTTTTAAGCTATTCTCATTGGAAAACCAATGGCCATGATTTAATCTCAATCAATGGCTAAGATTAATCAGACTCTAACAAACCCTAACTAACTGGTTTCTAGAAGTCTCTAGAGGAATCAATTATTTAATTAAATAATTAAATATCTGGACCTAACTAACTTCTATCTAGAAGTCTCAAGAATTAAATACTAATTCTTGGAATTGGAGAAACAACTGTCTGAGCTACAATATTAAATTAACACATTTAACTAGTAGTTTTGACTTAAGTTTCTGACATATAATGTTTAGTAGGAAATTTAGAGTTGTTAAAGCTCCATTTTTTGTCTATTTTTAGAATGAAGGTTTCTACCTAGATTTTGCAGTAGTGCAATCGGTTACATTTGGGATTCACAACATGCTCCTTGTTAGAAACAAGAGATAAATCATACACACACACATATATATATGTAAACTTTCAAGACTAATATATATAATTGACTAGATAAATAGAAAATGAATGAAATAAATAAAATAAGACAATTATCATGATCTAATTATCAAAACATGTTTGCACTCACATGTCTTTGAAAAGTTTAATTATTTTTCAAAGTGTATATGTATATGTGGATTTACATGTAGTAGGAAAGCAATTTATAGAGCTAAAGAATGGTCTAACTATTTTTATTGATGTTGTAGATGATTCACAATAAATTGGAAAAGCATGGGCATTTGTAATAGTATATGGACAAAATATTATGCAAGTTAAAGTATAAATTTTGTAGGACCTTAAGAATTTTTATCTATTGGCATGTCTTCGAAAATTTATTATGCTTTGTGAGATGAAATTAGTAATTATTTTTTACAATTTCTCTACAAAAATCTACAATCAACCTATTTACAAGAAATATTTGTGTGATATCCTCAACCACATAATCATGGACAATTTCAATAAACCTTTGTCCAAATAACAATTGTAAAATATGTGTAGCTAACTGTAAGAGTTATTGATGAACTCGAGCACCCAGGATCACCTACAAAACCAAGATAAACCTTCCACACGAGAGCAGCAAGAGATAGAATGCAGGAATATAGTGCAATAACAAAATGATGTTATATCACACACTAAATGATACAATATGCCTCAACTCTCCCTTGAATTGATTGAGTTAATATGAACTCATCTAGACTAGATAGGAGCTAGACCTGAACTAGTTAGGAGGGAGAGGTGAGTGCAGAATATATAGTAGAATATGGGAAAATAATTCCAAGAGGGGTAATAACTCCCAAATAACCAAATTAGGTGGGAGTTATGCCTACTTGGAAAATGCCAAATAGGTGGCATAACCTACTCAAAAAGAGACAGATGAGTGGTTTTGTGAGGTGGCATATAAGGCCAAAAGAGGGTGTGAAACTCAACCACCCAAGTGTGAGTGGGAGCAACACATGTAATCGATGGATTATGCCACGTGTCCTCACATGAACCACATCTCCTATAACCTAAGGTATGCTTAATAATGTGTAGGAAAAATAATATTAAAAAAACCTACACTAACACTAACAATAGGCCAATAAAGCAATGACACTTGTATCAACTCAAAAAAAAATTCAAATCCAATAGGAACTCATTGCAAAAATTAATTTATATCATCATTTGCTCCACCACCCAATCCTTAAAATAATAACAAACAATAGTAGCTTCTTTAATCATTATTTTATCTCCTAATTTATATGGCTACAAACTTGCATTCAATACAATTCAATGTATTAATCCAAAATCCACAAGATGCATAATGGACATATTTCGAAATAGCATAACAACTAATGTAAGGGAGTCCAAGAGGCCGACTTCTCTAATTTTTATATAGTGTTGATACTTAGTCTTGATGTAATCTTGGAAATAAAAAATTAGAATTTGCATGTGGTATCAGAGTCTAAAGATCTAAGCAAGAAAGTTTTTGGAGTTTATGTGTTGTATTTTTGCAAATTGAAGCAAGGACTTGGATGCCAAGAGATTAGGCCAAGGGAAAAGAAAGAGACCTGAGGTGAGGTATCACAAAGACAAGGAGAAGAAAGGTGAAAGAGACTTGCTTGAGAAAGAAGAGTGGAAATATTGAGAAGATTTGTTCATGGAGACTTGCAGAGTAAAGAGGTACCAAGCAAGAAACAAGAAAAAATAAAAGAGAAAAGTGAGATGAAGAAGAAGGATAAGAAGGTAAAGAAATTTAATATTGAACAAGAGATAATAGACTTGAGGCAAGCCTTGGAACAAACGAAAAAATAATGAGAAAGAATGGAACTTGAGATGCAATAGTTGTTGAGAGAGCAAACCAAGAACAAGGTTGACATTTACCAATAAAGAGGAAGGTTATGTGGCCTATCAAGAAGATCATTCAAAGGAGAAGGAAAGAGGTGACAGTAGAACCAGACATTTAAGAATCTTTGTTGATGAAGGAAGAGAAAAATCCATATGGGATAGAGGAAGAGGTAAGTAGTGCAATGGTAAGCAAACCTAAGACTGTTTTGACATCAACAAGCGATGAAGAGTTCCCTTGGAAAGTTCAAGATGTATGGAAGGAACATGTGGACATAGTGGTTGATAATTTTTTTGACTTTTTGTTGCCAAGGAGAGATGCTAGTCACTATTTAAATTTTATAATAGGGGTTGGTATGTCTTATACAACAACCTATGAAAAACAAAACAAACAATGTATTGTGTCTAAAGAAAGAGGTGGTGTCAACACAAATGATGCACTTGTTTGGGAGGTTGTAAATGAAGGGGATTTGGATGCTAAAAGCAAGAGGATTTTTGGGAAAGAGATTGCAGAGCTGAGAAAGCAATTCTTGAGGGAAAAAGGAAGTATGGAGCAACATAATGAACAAACTGAGCTACAGATGGAAGATGGACAGTTAGACAAGCATCCGCTACAAGTGGAGCAACAAAAGAAGGTTGCAGATGTCAAGGAGTGTAATGTTGAAGGTACCAATATTAGTTATGATTCAATTCTTTTAGAAGAGGGAAATAAAACTGATCAAGAGTCCATACTTGTTGACATGATGGTTAGAGTCAAAAGGGAGAAGACAAAGTGCTCTTGATGAGATTGCAAACTTGAGAGACAAGAAACCTAAAGCGAAGATGAAGCAAGCATGGGACCGTTTCAAAGAAGACAATATGCAAGGATTTAAATACATCAAACAAGATATTTCAAGCATGGTTCTCATGTTGCTACCCTTCATTCAAGTGGAGCTTGAATCTTTTCTTCTTCAGGAGTATGGTGCAAGGGCACCCATGTGTGATTTCATGCCTCAAGGTGGTCAAAGTGGCAATTTTTGATTTATTTTGAGTTTCTTACATTTAATAAGGTCTTCTAAGACTATTTCATGTTTGTTTGAGTCTAATTTGAGTCATTAGGTGTAAGTTAGTGTCTACTTGCAAAAATTGTCAATGTTGCAAATGTTGTCAAATTGTACAATATGGAATGTGAAGGGTCAATGTTGCACAAAGTGGGAATTTGAACAGTTGTAATGTGAAATATTGGTTATGAACCATTGGGAACTCATAAATACATGTTGTAAACATGAACCAAGGGGTTGGAGAGCAGTTTGGAGGAATAAGATAGAAATTAGACATATTTTTATGCATTTTTTTGTGTAATCTGACTGCAAAATTTGTTGCTCCATTGAGTTGTACGGATCTGGAAATAATTGTGACTGATAGAGGAATGGATTATCTTTCTTTTGGCGTTGGTTTCATGCATTTTTATGGAGATATGAGAAATATATTGAGATTTTACCAAAAAATGCCCAAACCCTAGTTAGGTTGACAGTGAGGTGGAAAAAATGTGATCTTTCTTTTTAGCGGTCCAAAATTCTTGAAACTTTGTCCAAAATTATGTGTTGATCTATATTTTTTATTTGGCTTTGGTTTTACGTCTTCAAATGCTCACATTTGGGAGGAATCTTCACCAGTCCGCTTCAAGAAAGCACAAAAAAGGGGTTTATAATTTTTTAATAGTCCATTTTTTACCTATTCCATACAAAGTAACCCTAACCCATTTTCAAATATGTTGTATAAAGCCTAAATGGGTATCTAGAACTATGTTTACATTTTTGATATCATGTTTGCACTGAGATTTATGACCAAAATATTCAATCTGATGCCCCCATGTTTTAGGCCTTAAAGATTGAAGGCCTGTGAGGAAAAATCCACTATTGGATGTTTGAAAGATTGAAAAATTGGTTGATTGTGATTGTTTTGGATTTTTCCACCCCTTCTCTGCATTAGCATGCCCCTTTTTTTGCTTAGCTACACTCAAGAATAACATTATAAATCAAGCAACGTCTTAGATTATCATAGTAGAGAGTATTTGTTGAGCAACGATGCTTGCTTTCATAGTTATAGTTTAGAATGCTTGCCTCATAATGGTTTTTTTCTTTTGTAACTATCATGCATTCTAAATGAATTGGTTCACGTATTTGTGTAATCCATGGTGTTGAGGCCGAAAGAAAGCTTGACAAAGTGGTTTTAATTATAGCACAAAGCATCTTTTATTTTTGGGACCCAATAGACCCCTCATTAAATAATCTAAAATATACAAGAATCCTAAGAGTTATGAGAAGAAAAGGTTTATAATTTCTTTAATAGATACAGGTAGAAAATACCTTGGAGAATTTGCACTATTCTAAAACTCTATTAATATGTACCTTTCATGTTTAATGATAACTAGTAAAAATTGTTGTTATCTAAATCTATTATATTATTTGTGTGTTGTGGTTGTTAGTTTACATTGCCTAAAATAATAAATTCTTATTAGTTAATAAAATTGATTAAAAAAATACTAGTATAATAATATAGGGTGCATAAATAACTATTTTCAAAGAAAGCAAATATCTTATTTAGATATATTGCTATAAGTTAAAGCCTTTATTGTACAAAAATATCAATGCATAAGAACGATTAGTAAATATTTACAAGTAAAAACCTATTTTGTACATAATATGAAAAACAATCACTAATTTTGAAAATCAAAATATATATTACAATCTTGAAACATAAACTTCTAGATCAATTCTTGTAATTATACATGTTTCAATATTAATTTATTAATTTGTTTTTATATATTGATATATTTATACAAGAAATATTTTTACTTGTGACAATATACTACATAAAATATTTTATTTAAAAAAAACAAAATTATTATTATTATACTATTTACATTTTTATGTTGTCATTCTTATTAACTCATAAAGATTTGTATTCTCTTCTCTTATCTTGTTCTCTACTTTGATTATAGATCATAAAATTTGATTCAAAATATCGAGAAAAAAAATCACACAATTAAAACTACAAACAATGTACAATAATATTTACATTTCATTCATATTTATCTTATCAATAGAAATGGGGTGGTGGGCCTAGCTCGATTGGCTAAAGCATCCTGTTGCAGGCAAGAGGTCATGAGGTCTAGTCTCCCCATCATCCTCGTGGTATCGGAGGGTGTGTGTCACAGGTCTAGTCTCCTCATCGTCCTTGTGGTTTACGTGTCACCGATCACGTGAAAAAAGTTTACCATCCTCGTGGTATCAGAGGGTGTGTGTCACAAGTCTAGTCTCCTCATCGTCCTCATGGACTACGTGTCACCGATCACGTGAAATTTTTTTACAAAACACACTATAGTTTATAAGAGGATGTGTGTCATAGGTCTAGTCTCCTCATCGGCCTCATGGTTTACATGTCACCGATCATGTGAAAAAAATTTACCAGACACATTGTAGTTTATAAGAGGATGTGTGGCACAGGTCTAGTCTCCTCATCTTCCTCGTGGTTTACATGTCACCGATCACATGAACAAATTTTACTAGACACACTGTAGTTTATAAGAGGACGTGTATCACAGATTTAGTCTCCTCATCGTCCTCGTGGTTTACGTGTCACCGATCATGTGAAATTTTTTTACTAGACACTCTGTAGTTTATAAGAGGATGTGTGTCATAGGTCTAGTCTCCTCATCGTCCTAGTGGTTTACGTGTCACCGATCACGTGAAAAAATTTTACCATCCTCGTGGTATCAGAGGGTGTGTGTCACAGGTCTAGTCTCCTCATCGTCCTCGTGGTTTACGTGTCACTGATCACGTGAAAAATTTTTACCAGACACACTATAGTTTATAAGAGGATGTGTGTCACAAGTCTAGTCTCCTCATCGTCCTCGTGGTTTACGTGTCACCGATCACATGAAAAAAGTTTACCATCCTCGTGGTATCAGAGGTTGTGTGTCACAGGTCTAGTCTTATCATCGTCCTCGTGGTTTACGTGTCACTGTTCATGTGAAAAAAGTTTACCATCCTCATGGTATCAGATGTTGTGTGTCACAAGTCTAGTCTCCTCATCGCCCTCGTGATTTATGTGTCACCGATCACGTGAAAAAAGTTTACCAGACACACTATAGTTTATAAGAGGACGAAACACACGTGAAGACTTTGATATCCTACCCAACGTACATTTTTTCAATGAAGAAAAGTAGACCGACAGTAAAGACCTATATTGTTTAGGTAGTTAATCACACTAAGCTTTCACGGTGAATTCCACGTTTTGAGCTAATTATTGACGTGCTTTTGAAAAGCCAAAGTGGTGATTAATGACGTCAGCTAAAGAAGGGGAGGGAGGGTAGGAAAGAAATTGAATACCCATCATGTAGCATACTCCGTAATATTTATATGGAGTGATTTGATAGTTGTTTTTCTTGTTATGTTATTTCGGGTAGACATTTCTAGTTTTGGGATTATAATTTATTATGTTTTCAATTTTGTTCGTTTAATTTTCAGATTTGATTTTATATGTTAATAATTTTGAAGGAGTTGATTATGTAGGTTGATTCTTAATTTTAATAGATAACGATTTTAAAAAATAAAAATTTTGCTGAAAAATAGTGGAAATTCATAATGTTTTTAGATTTAATATGAAAATTATACAATTGAAAAAAATAAGACCTTCAAACAAGAATGATAAATTATAGAGAGATATCAAAAGTTTGTCTTTTTTTCTTTTTATTCTTTGGGTTAGATGTTTGTACTTGTAAAGATATATCACTTTACGTAAATTATCTAGGCTAATTGAATAAATGCAACTAACTAGTAAACAAGTAATTTAGATAATAGAGTTGTGATATATTACTAAAATAAACGTATGGAGAATAAATAAGTGGTTTGGGTACACTTAGCTTTAAGATTGATGATGGATAAATAAAGTTCATATTGTTATGTATTATTTCACCAAAAAATTAATTTTATCCACTCAGAATCTTTACTATCTCAAAAAATTATGTAATTTAATTTTGAATCTTACATGTTAATCCTAACTATCACAAATTTAATCTAATGTGCAAGATTGGTCTAAACCAATTTTGACTAACCTAACAAAAAGTATGTTAAAAGTTCAACGTCATCTTATAGATATATTAATTTGTCAAGGTGGTGTCTAGAGATGTCATAAAGGAGCTTGCTGACTCGATAAGTGGACAAGTTCTCCTAGGTCAAATCCCTTCATGGACCAAATTAATGGAAATGAGAAATACTAAAAATAACATTCATAAACATACATATTACCTATATGACAACAATGGAAATTTGATTCCTTCATTGCCCTTAGAATTGAAGAGTACTATAATTATTCTTTTTTTGCATTTTTTTCTTGCATCCCTCTAGCATGTGTTCAAGGGCATAATGAATTATATAAATGGCATAACCACATATTGTATGGGAGATATGTTAAGTTGAATCATAATAACTAGTAGTAAAGGGGTAGGAAAGTTTAAATTTGAATATAATACCTTGGAATTTGGTCATTTCTATGCTTTTCAACATTGACATGGATCTATCTTGCACCACTCAAAAAGAACTAAAGGGATTAAGTGTTGATTTCAAATCTAGGGAATGAATGAATGGAAATTAGTGTGAATGAGAGTGAAATAGAGATGAATAGTACCAAATCTATGGGGATTAGCATGAATGGGGGTGAAATATAGATGGATGGGGATTGAGCCATAAGCCAAACTTAGCACAAGAGTATTCTTTTTTTTGTTATGTTATTATGGTAAGACATTCCCACCAAGGTGGAAAAAAAATTAAATGGTACATTGCATGGATATGTGAATTTCATTGTTAAAATTTATCCCCACTTTTATGTGTGCATAAATCTAACATGAACATGTATGTCAAAGTGTATGAACATTCTTCGTCAATATGAAAATATATATTTAGACACTCATAAAGGATAATATATCTCAAGAAATGATACAATTTTTTGTACACTCCTTAGTATGACCACTCCATTAAATCCTTTAAAACAAGAAAATATGTGCAATAAGTAGTGCTTTCCACATGATAAAAATAAGGACGAACTACAAGTTGCTCTAACTATCTATAAAAAATAAGAAAAAAAGAAGGGATTAAAAAATATTTATAAAAAATAAGAAAAAAAGAGAAGGGATTAAAAAATATTCTTTTTAGAAAGTGATATTAAAAATTGTGTAATGGAATAATACAATATAGGTTTGTTTGACACACCTATGTGATACATGTTCATGTGATATGGCAATGTAATGAAATCCACATATGATGTGATAAAAATTTGCCCAAATATAATAATGAGTCTCTATCTAGCAAAGATGTCATTTAAAATATCAACCATGAAACGTAACAATATATGGCCCCTATAATTGGTTGCATCTAATAGATGCAAGGAATTAAAGGAGAGGGAAAAGGATACATGATAATGATTGGAAAATGAAAATGATAAAGTGATTAAATATAATGTAATTGTGTAAGCACGCATATACAAGGAAGGAATGATGCCCCTAATTTTGGGAAATCAAAAAGATGGCTCTAAAATCTAGATACAATCATGGTAACCTAAGATATAAGCAATGATAAAAAAGATAAAATGTAGTCATAAGATAAAGACATGATAAGGATTAAAATTTGTATCTATAGAGGAAGCATTGATATGCATTACACCTTAAACATGATATTATAAGATAAGCATTAAGGGAATTGCATGAGCATATGAGTAGCTTAAGATGTAGCATTAGGTGCATGTAATACATGAAAGCATAGAACTATGACACATAAAATGGAAAGAATACATGGAAAATACAAGAAATATAAAGAGGCCCAAAAAACATGAAATTAACTAAAAGATATTTAATAAGAGTGAAAGGTTGCATAGGAAATAAGGAAACAAAGAGCATGTATAAGGATAAAATACATAGAAGAAAAATAAGAAAAGTATAAGAAGAGGAATATGAAATATGGGGAAGATGTGCCCTAACAAGAGAAAACAAGACATGAATAGAAAAACACAAAAATCATGGCATAAATAATATAGGTGATTTATACTTAAAATTTCTCCCTATGAGGAACGTCTATCACAACAAGAAAGTAAGTTTCTCCTCATTGGAGTATTTTTTTAAGTTAAAAGAGTCAAGGGGAGCTCTCCCCTACACCAATCCCTTTTTTTTTTTGTTATTCCAGCACGCCATGAATCTTAAATCTAAGCACTTGGTGGCACCTCATAATTTTTTTAGAAAATACCCTCCTCGCTAAATCCCATAGGGAAATATTCATCCCTTCCTCTTTCTCTACTCTCCTCTTCCCTTTCTAACCATGTCTTTATATATTCTAAAATTTATGCCAGCTCTTCAAACTCTAAGGAGTTAGAGAAAGCATGATTTTAAAGGGAAACCAAATAAGGATAGATCTAATCACATTGTGGTTTTGGAAATTGGTAGTGATGGGGTTCTACTAGATGCAACCCATAATGATGATAAGGGAAAAATGAAAATATACGAAAAGAAGATATCAATGTTAAGAATAAAATTCTAGAGGTGGATGGTTTATGTCCTAGAGTTACTAACTGGGTGAATAGATCTCATTGCCCTTCTTCTACTCTGAATGATATCACTTTTGTTATAGACACCTTGGTTGAAAAATAAATTATTTACATAAAGAAACTAAAACCCACCATAAGAACCTTAAATGGTTTTTCAAGGAGTTTACTAAAAATAAGATTGAACAAAACTCCCTTATAGAAGAGTGGAATACTAAGGAATAATTATGTATACTTAAAGAGTAGATGGTGAAAGAGGAATAAATTATTTGGAAATGGGAGGATAACATTATGGAGATCAAGAGAAATATTAAAAAATCATCAATTTTAGCAAAGCCACAATCACCAACTCCATAAACAACATAAAATATCTCTACGAGAAGGTAAATAACACTCAATGGTAGGCTCCTATGGGTTTAATTGCTCGAACCAAGAGTGGAAAATCCAAACCTATGGATCTTTTGAATGCAAAATTTATTCTCCCATTTCCAAGCCTTACAAGTTGAATGAGAGGTAAAAATAACTCTAAAAGAGCTTTGATCATTGACATTCTCTATGTTCCTTTTCTATTGATGTTTATGATTTTGGTTTTTTTAATTTTATATGGTGTACTTTATGTTGTATCTTTTTTATAGTGGCGTTATCGTCATGTTGTTGTATTACCATTTGTATTTTGAATATTACCTTTTTGGGATGTAAAAAGGTAGGGGTCCTTTCAAAAAAACCTCTTTACCTTTTATCAAAAAAATATAGAAGGTGAAATGAGAATAGAAAAACATAATACTCATGGAATATTAACAACACAAAAACTATGACATAAGTAATATACAAGGTAAAATATGAATAGAAAAAAAACATTCATGGCATAAACAAAAAGGCTAAAGTGCAAGGACGCATAAAAAGTGAAAGCTAATATAATTATTGTAAATAAAATAAATATTTTATTGAAAAATGAATATGAAAATAACTTAATCTAATTTAGAGTTGTGGAAAATCGTGTAACCTAATATTGAAATCTAAAAATAAATAGAAATGAAAGCATTAATAATTTTGGCATTCAATATATAGTTCTCCACTATTTCAATCATAGCTTTTGAATTGTAACTTTAAATTGAAACTTATTATAGGAACTAGATGAAGAATGTCAAATTTTGAAGTGGATTACGCTTAGAATTTGACATCTCAATTCTTAGCATCATGAGTTTTATACTAAGTGCCAAATAATTGATCCATGATAGATTTGAACTAACAAAATGAAAAATTCTAAGACATGTTCACCTAATCTCTAATAAATGGTAAGCTTATAAAGATGATATTGTTTATAAAAAACTTTGGAGAATCTAATAGATTTATCATTTCTATTTCTCATAGGTTAGACACTATATGTGTCATTTTTTTAGCTTGGAGAACAAATCAAAGGTAGTCTATACAAACATGTAGGTGGCCTATATGTAGATGATGTGGATTTTTTTATTTGTTCCTTTAGGAATAAGTTTTTTTTTAATAATTTCTCCCTTGATGTTACCTAGGAATTAATGACACATTGAATATCCTTAAATACTAAGATACTAGTGTCACAAAAATGTGTGTTAGTTAGCTCATAACAACTAATAGGAAGGTGTGAGAAATTTTTACTTTATATTTAAATATTTAATTTGAGGTTCATTCCATGCACCATAGGATTGATCCCAAGTGACAAGGAAATGAATCTGAGAAATAAAATGATAATTTAGAGGTATGGAGAGAATATTTTGAGGTGAGTGCAAATGGGATGAAATAAATGAGGGATGAATGGAAAAATATGGCTATAATGAGTGTAAATAGGACAAAATATAGATGGATTGGGACTCAAGCATGAGCCAAACTTAGCACAAGAGTGTGTCACTTTTTGATATATAATTATATTAATGAAAATCTACCAAGGAGGGGGAAAACTTAAATATAAAATTGTATAGGTATATAAATTTCAACATTACATCTCGCACCCACTTTAATGTGTGTGTTGATCCAACATAAGCACACATTTTAAAAGTATACAAACATTCTCAATCAATATAACATGTAAATATTCAATCTCATAAAAATATAAGATCCATGTTAAGTAACATTTGTATAATTCTTGGATTCTTTGTGTATGCTCCTTAGTGTGAGCGGTTCATCATCATGAAGATTCAAAACAACCAAAAGATATATAATAAGTAGCTTCTAGTGTATAATTAAAATGAGTACAAATTGTACAAGGTAATCCAACTATCTATAGAAAATGAGAATTAAAGAGAGAAGGATGGGAGATTTTATCTCAATAGAAAGTGATATGGCAATACTCTATGTAATTTGTCAATGCAATGTGGCATCTTTTATACAACCATGCAATAGATTCCACTTGATTGTGGAAAATGTGATATTACATATTTGATATGGTCATGTAATGTGACTCCACCCAATGTGGAGAAATATGATATCACACATTCAATATATAGCCATGTAATGTGACTCCACACAATGTGAAAAATATGATATGGCATGTTCAATATATCCATGTATTGCAACTCAACTCAATGCGAAAATATGATGGGACTTCACTTGATGCAAGTGTGTAATACAATCAAGATAAGTCTAGGTTTGGTGATGAGTCCCTATGTAACACAAGACACTACTTGAAATCTTGAACATGAAAATTTCCAACATGGTAATATATCCCCCTTCAATTGTTTGCATTCAATGGATGGAAAGAATTGAAGGAGAGGAAAATGATACACCATAAATCAATAAAGTAATCAAAACATATAAGCATGCAAGGAGTTGAAGGAGATGAATTGAACTATGAAGCTAATATCTGTGTGCAATAATGTAGGAGCATCACATGGTGTAAGAGTAATCTTACATCAGGGTGATCCCACAATAGTGGTTTACAATTCCCTTCACAAAGAAATATTGCAAAAATGCTCCCAAGAAAAAAAATCAGGTTTTTAGGGGTTCGCTCAATGGGGGGGTTCGAGCAAACCCAAAAAGGGGTTCACTCGAACTCCCCTTTGAGCGAATCCCTTTATGATGCAACCCCATTTGGCAGGTTTTTGAAAATGAAATCAATGGGAAATGGTAGAAAAAGGGGGGTTCGAGCAAACCCCCCTTCACTCGAAGGGGTCTAGGGGGGTTCGCTTGAACCCTCCTTTTTTCCCTTCTCCCTCTCCTCTAGCAAATTTTTGCAAAATTTTGCCTTTCCGAGCTTGGGTTGAAGATGAAAATGTAATCAACTTCATAGACCCAACTGGATGATGGTAGTCCTCAGAACGAGCTATCCATTAAATATAATTTTAATATATTTTGAATTTATTATATATATATTTTTTAGTTTAATTAAACATAAGTTTTTCATCGAAAATCAAGCTCTATGTTTTGTATATGTGGAAAAATAGCAAATTATCAAAAATAATTCTGAAAAAATATCTATACACTTGATATTGATGTCCTTGATTGATCTGATTAGGGATCTAGACTATATTACAAAATTTGAATGCTTAACTTTTACAAAGATTTATCCAAGTTAATCAGAACAAAATTAACTCATAGAAATAATTAAGGTAACAAGAAATAACAAAGAGATGCCAACAGAATGAGAGAGAAAAATAGAGAAAGAGATAGAAGGTGCAAACAAAGTTTGATTACGGAGTTCGTCACAAACGTGACTACGTCTTCAGGTCGGCTCCAATAGAGTACGACCGATCCGATTAATCTCCAGAAATCAATTACAAAAATGCACCAAGACCATTTCTTCTAGCACTTTGACAGCATAACAATACTCCGATGTACGAAAAATGGCTCCAAAAAATTTCCTAGAACTCCTCTCTGTATCACCTAGTACCTGTTTCACTTGAAAAATTATGAATTTCACACTTAGCTAAACACCTCCGTATACCACCCTTTAAATACAATTTTGTTTTCCATATGGAGGAAAAACCATAAGATTTACTAAAACAACCTTATCCCTCCATTTTTCAAAATATCCTTAATAATCTCCCTTAAATTATAATAGCCTTTCAAATTAATGAATCTCGGCTCTCATTGTTTGGGGGGTTATCTATTTTGTTTTATTTAATAATTTTAAGGGGTTTGTGTTTAAGTTAGGAGAGTTTGTTTTATTTTTAAAGCATATCTCCTAACTAAACAATATAAAATACCCATGCCACTTACATTTCAAACGGCACACATGGGCTAGCGGTGATGATAAGTTTTTTTTAGAACCGGCCAGTGTGGGGTTCAACTCCCGCCGGCCACACATTTCTAACAAATTCAAACTGCATACTCATCAAAAGCAACCAATTACTACTCATATCAGAGTGCGTTGTATTTGGTGTAACGGCTCAGGTTGTGGCCGTTTCGAAGGAGGTTACATGTTTGAATCCCACGAGCCGTTGAACAACATTTTGTTAACAAACACAAACCAACTAACAAATTTGAATCCACCGGTAGACATGGGAGACACTTCCTTTTTCAATGAAAATATCCACCGGATCAGGCCTCCACACTGAAGACCTTTTGGACCTCCAAAAGTGACATTTACTCTGACATTAAGTGAGGACTTGGCCTCCCCACTTGTCCTGTATCCTTTGTACATTTGCATACCTGGCTCACAAGCACAATGAAGACTGCAATAACATTGTTGAACATAAACATTATTCTATCACTTCCATAAGCTTCTACATTGACTGTCGTAGCCACTAACCAACAAAAATTGACTAGCATCAAGCTGAACAATAATGCAGAAATGAAAGAGAACAAATCAACAAGATAACGATCCTTTACAATAGGAGCATTTTTACCCAAGGAACCATCAAAACTTTCAATCATCATTCCCTCATGTTGTACTGCGGGTGCATCCTACAACATCTGACCCTGGTTAGCTACTCCAAGTTCAAGTTTAGAACCACCTGTACTGACAGACATAAGAGTTAATTCTTTACTTGCATTAATTACCCTCTTTAACTGCCCTGTGTTTGCAAAAGAACGATCAGTCTTAATCCTGTGAGAATGTACAATATACTGTATGCCATCTTTAAACAAGTGATAATGATTCTTTTCCCTTTAGAAAATTGCTTTCCAATCATATAAATAAGGGCTACCAAGCACTATCCCACAGATATCCAGTGGAAGCACATCAAACTGTACTTCATCCACAAACTTACTAGTGATTGTGAATCTTAAGGTGCATTGTCTTGTTACTTGCAACTTATCATTTTCACAAATCCAGCCTAGTGGATAAGGTTTCTTATGCTGTGTAGTTTTTAATCCCAAGTTTCTTACAACACTTTTTGAAATCAGATTAACCTGAGATCCACTATCTATGAGTGCATCAATTTTAATGTTATTAGCAACGACCCTTAAATGAAATAGCTCATTCCTTTTCTTATCTTCAGAGAAATCATTAACTTTAGATGAAGAAGCACAACTATGAATAGAAACACTAGTAATAGGAGCTTTACCTTTCATACCCATAGCTGTTATCTTAGTTTCATCATCAGAATCGGAACCAAGATCCATAACAACATTTGTGGATTTCTCCTTACCTTTTTGTTTCTGATTAAGTTTTTGAGCCCGCTTAGGCCTCAGTTCAGGATGCAACTGCCAACAATGTTCTTCATCATGACCCTTCCTGTCACAATGAGAGCAAGCAAATTTATCATCCTTCTTGACTGTAGTTGTCCTCTTTCCTTTCCCTGTCTCTGCAACTTTAGAATATTTCTTTACATCATTATCAAACTTATCAATAAAAGATCCTTTACCCCTTGACTCTAAGTGGGTAACTTGGACACAAACTTCATCCAAGTTGTTAGGATTCAAAACCAAAATAGAATGCCTAAGGTAGGAATGCAGACCTCTTATGTACTTCAACAAAGTGTCCTAGGTGTACAAAGGAACATTCAAAGCAATAGCCCTTTTTCTAAATTCATGGGTGTACTCCTGGACAGATTGACCCTTCCCTTGCCTAAACATTTTCCAGTCCATCATTAACTATTGCATATGGCCTAAGGGATAGAATTGCTTTTTAAGAGCATTAATAAATTCTGCCCAAGTTAAACTGACTCTACCATGCTGTGAAATTTCTGCCTTAGTCTTACTCTCCCACCAAGTTAAAGCTATACCTCCTAACCGAAGAGTAGCTAATTGGATCCTATTAACATCATCTAATAGGTTCTGGACTCTACAGTAGACTTCTACTTGCTGAATCCAATCATCCAATTTTTCAGCATTAAGTTCACCACAATACTTTGGTAAATCAAATTTCACATCCAATTTAATTGTAGGCTTATGCCCACTCTTGAAAGGATTAAAAGAAGTAGAATAAGGAGAAGATGGAGAAGAAGGAGAAGGAGAAGAGGGAGAAGAGGGAGGAGAAGGAGAAAAGGGGTGATCTGGTTGCTTGCCACCATCTCCCTGTTGTTTCCCTTTCTTGTCTTAACGAACATCTTTCTTCGACGAACCTCCTTCATGTTCCTTCTGTTCTTGTCTTTCTTGGAAAAGAATGTCCACCTTAGCCTTCATCTTGAGGAATGCTCTTCAAAATTCCTGCTCACTAATTTCTTCAGGAACCTCCATTCCAGACACAGACATCTTCAGAAAACTTCTTCGCTTCCCGATCTCAGGATTAAAGTCTTCAAGCTTGCCTTCGCCCTTCTGAATCCTTGATCTCGTTAGCATTCAAGAAAACAACTACAATAATAGTCAACTAAGCTCTGATACCACTTGATCTGATTAGGGATCTAGACTATATTACAAAATTTGAATGCTTAACTTTTACAAAGATTTATCCAAGTTAATTAGAACAAAATTAACTCATAGAAATAATTAAGGTAACAAGAAATAACAAAGAGATGCCAACAGAATGAGAGAGAAAAATAGAGAAAGAGATAGAAGGTGCAGACAGAGTTTGATTACGGAGTTCGTCACAAACGTGACTACGTCTCCGGGTTGGCTCCAATAGAGTACGACCGATCCGATTAATCTCCAGAAATCAATTACAAAAATGCACCAAGACCATTTCTTCTAGCACTTCGACAGCATAACAATACTCCAATGTACAAAAATGGCTCCAAAAAGTCTCCTAGAACTCCTCTCTGTATCACCTAGTACCTGTTTCACTTGAAAAATTATGAATTTCACACTTAGCTAAACATCTTTGTATACCACCCTTTAAATACAATTTTGTTTTCCATATGGAGGAAAAACCATAAGATTTACTACAACAACCTTATCCCTCCATTTTTCAAAATATCCTTAATAATCTCCCTTAAATTATAATAGCCTTTCAAATTAATGAATCTCGGCTCTCATTGTTTGGGGGGTTATCTATTTTGTTTTATTTAATAATTTTAAGGGGTTTGTGTTTAAGTTAGGAGAGTTTGTTTTATTTTTAAAGCATATCTCCTAACTAAACAATATAAAATACCCGTGCCACTTACATTTCAAAAGGCACACATGGGCTAGCGGTGATGATAATTTTTTTTTAGAACCGACCGGTGCGGGGTTCAACTCCCGCCAGCCACACATTTCTAACAAATTCAAACTGCATACTCATCAAAAGCAACCGGTTACTACTCATAGCAGAGTGCACTGTATTTGGTGTAATGGCTCAGGTTGTGGCCATTTCGAAGGAGGTTACGTGTTCGAATCCCATGGGCCGTTGAACAACATTTTGTTAACAAACACAAACCAACTAACAAATTTGAATCCGTCGGTAGACATGGGAGACACTTCCTTTTTCAATGAAAATATCCACCGGATCATTGATCCAACCAAAAAAAAAAGAATTTCGATACATACAAAAAAGTGTTAGCATGTAAACCTATGTCTAAATTGTAACTGGTTTGACTTCAAAACTTAATTAAGAAAAAAATATTCAATTAAACACTATGAAACCAATTGCATGCACTAGATATCGTAGTTACGAATCTAAATTCAAAAAAAAAATAGAATTTTATCCTTCATATTGTGTTAGCAAGTACATGTCACTCTTTAAAAATGGTGTTTATTGTTAAAAAATAATTTTTGAAGGAGATGAAAAAACAAATACAATTTGATTCCAAAATTTTAAAAATATATATATATATATTTAGAATCTACAGACAAAATGTCACAAATCACTAGTTTGCATCGTCTTCAAATTCCTCATGGTTAAACAACTATAAGTGCCTGAAAGTGAAGATTTAGTTTTAAAAAATTAGTTCAATGTCAAGTTTGGCCAAAAAGTGTAAACCACTATTGTGGGATCACCCATCACTCAAAAACATTTTCTTTTAATTTATTTATTTTGTTTATAGATTTTCAATATTAATATAGTCATTATCAAGAGACCAAAAATCCTACCACAAGTGCACACTTCAGTTTAACTTGGACATGTATGATCTACTAATTTAGATGATAGCATCTCAATAAATTTATGAGATTTGGATCACCACAAAGGCATATTAAGTTCCAAGCTCACTACTGAGCTTAATAGGATAACATTTAGCTTGTGGCACTTTTCCAAAGCATATGGAAACTAAGAAACATGTTTTCAAATTCATTTGACCCAAGAGAGCTTATGATGTGATTTCATTGAGATTCATTGATCCATCCTCACAACATTCATTCTAGTAGGTTACATCTAAATGTTTGGCTAGCCACACATTACAAATTTGGGATTCCATGCATCTCTTTAAAATGTAAATATCTACACATACTTCACTATGTTAGGTTTTAAACTTGAGATAATCATCCATGTCATCAATTCCTAATAATTGATACAATTAAATGAAGAGGCATTCCACACACATACACATGTTTTTGAGTGCACATGTGTAATATGTATCTTCATTTAATGGTGTGTGTATGTGTGTGCATAATTTTTGTATCTATTTGTACAAATTTCCTAGCATTTTAATCTAATCATTTTTTGTAAGCATCACTTTTGAGATTTTCATGGTATGATTATTTTATAATTGTTGAATATTTACATTTAGTAGAAGATTTTTAAAAGCATCCATTTGGGGTTTTCCAAGGTTTGTTTTTTAAATTGTTAAATATTTACATTAATAGTAGAATTTTGAGGGTTTGAGGCTTTACTGTATGTTGTTAATGTGAAATATGTTTGGATTTGTGAAAATTTAGAGTTCAAATTTATAAACTTTGTTTTGTCAAAACTAACCTAACCTTACAATTAAAAGATATGGTAACATTAGTATAGAAGAGAAACGATATTAGTAAAGAAAACACACAAAAAAAGAAATTAATACATTCATTGACTAACATGGTAATTAGGGATGAACATTGAATTTCTAGAAAGGAGAGAAAGTTATTTGTAGTTGCCTAATAAACATTTCAAAATTGACTAAAAATTTAAAAATATTATTAGAAACTAACAAGAATATGCCTTCAAAACTAAAGAACATGCTTATCAAACTAATATAACAAAAAAATCATTAATTTTGAAAATAAAATATATATTTCACAATCTCTAAAGAGAAACTTATAGATCAACTCCTATAACTACACATGTTATGATCTTAATTTACTAAGTCATCCTCATAATAATATTTTAGAAATATATATGTGCTTCAATACTATATCTATATAAGAGTTTCTTTCTTTGAAAATAATTTATGATAATATCTATATAATCATGCTGATTAAATTTTCATCTTATCATTCTTAATAATTAATAAATATTTGTATTTCTTTAATCTTTATGTTTCCAAATATTTATAATTAATAAATATTTGTATTTCTTTAATCTTTATGTTCCCAAATATTTACTGGTAAAAAAAAAAAACTTACTTTTTAAAAAGAAGTAAAGGTGAAGACTTTGACATCCTACCTAAAACAAGGACTAAAAGATTCCAAATTTATTTGTCTACATTTGCACATGTTTAATGTACATTTATTTGAATAGGTTGAATGATTTCTTTTTCAATGGAGGAAAAGTAGAGCGAAAGGAAAGATGAATATTATTTAGTTAATCACACTAAGCTTTCATGGCGGATCCCACATTTTGAGCTCCTTATTGACGGGCTTTTGAAAAGCCAAAGTGGTGATGAATGACGTCAGCTAAAAAAGGGTGAAGGGTAGGAAAGAAACCTACTCTTCTTCTACATGTACCCTTACTCCATAATGTTTATATGGATACCTAGTAGTTATTCTTGCCATATTTTGTGTTTTGTATGGTTCTTTTTACGTTTTTGGATCATGTTTTAGTTTAAGTGGGTTCGTTGTTTTGTGTGTTTGTTTTGAAGTTTTAGTATCATTTTTGGGTCTAAGGGTACGGTCTTATGGAGGAGGGCTTCCTGAAAAATTCAGTGGGTGTCGCTGAAAGCAATTTAGGAACATTTAAAAGTTGGTGGTCCCATGAATTCAGTTTTACAATTCAGCTTAAAAGTTTGAGCTCCAAAATTTAAGGACCAAACTGGAATATTTTGATAAAAATTAATTAATAAATAAAAATTCTCTCATTTTTTTGGTTTTTTTAGGAATTTAAAATTTTAAGTGATAGACAAATGGTAGAAAAAATTCCTAAAAGATTCCTAAGCTGTAGGGGCAATTTCTAGCCCCACCTCAATTTCACCCGTTGAAATTTGCAATCCTAAAAGGTAGGGGCTGCTATTTTCTAGGAAAAGATTCCAATTAATTCTGTAGTATTTTTTTTTTTTCTTCATGAGACCGCTTGATCCATGAAAATAGAAGCCCAAGCCCCTTCATGGGACTATACAACAAGTGGCAAATTGAAATCAATGTATTCATTACATTTTTACTTTCAGTCACTTGTACCAAACAAATCTTTACGAATTTGAAAATGATGTGAACTAATAATTTTTTAATTTTGTGTTAAAATCATAATTCTCTTGAATTAAAAAACAATTTGTCATTTTTAAAGAATTTTTAATAATTATTATTCTAAATCAATCATTCTCTCTTGGTTGCATAGCAAATCAATTGCTTTGATCTTTCATTTGTGACAGGTATTTTGGTTGCAGGTGATTTTTAGGAGTTGTGGGGTTCACTAGCAACTCCAACATAATAAACATTGAA
The DNA here is from genome assembly GCA_007115665.2 of Sequoiadendron giganteum. Taxonomy (NCBI): domain Eukaryota; kingdom Viridiplantae; phylum Streptophyta; class Pinopsida; order Cupressales; family Cupressaceae; genus Sequoiadendron; species Sequoiadendron giganteum. Next base: position 593,437,037 of record CM021109.1, read on the forward strand.
AGCTCAAACCCTAAGAAAAATATAATAATAAAGCACAACTGATATTTGATCCAAACCTTAATCAAATACAAGATATTAGAGCTAAAAACTCTAACGTAGAAGTATAAAACCATAAGGACAAACCCTAGAGGATGTAAGATCAAATAGGTAACCAAAATGAAAATAAATAAAATTATTTCATTTACTAAAATTAGTTTTAATGAGTTAACAAGTAATGAAAGCCAATTAATCTAATTTAGCATTATGACAAACAATATAATTTTTTTAGAAATTTGGAAATTAAATGGAGTGAAATTAATTAGTTGATTTTGATGGTTGATGAATATTTTTTTTGTTGTTTTTATCATAACTTGTGAGCCATGACTTAGAGTTGCTTAATACTAGATGCATCAAAAACAAAATGATGAAATACAAACCATGTCATTCTTTTAATTTTGATAGGGTCAAATTTGTGGGCATAGAAATCACTCAAAATAAATCCATGCACATGGAAAATAACCTTTGACCAATATAAATAAACACACAACCTACAAACCTTTTGTAATTGAAAAAAATATTAACCTTTATGTATGGACCTAGGATAAAAAAAAATTATTATACATGAACACATTTAGGAGATGTTTATCCAAGGAGCTTCTCCATATGACAAAACTCTATATTTGAATCAACTAATTTTTCATAAAAGGAATAAAACAAGAAATGAATACAATGGGCACTATTCTAACAAGCATAACATGGGACTCAAAACAAAATATAAAAAGACATGATGTAAAGACCTAGTGTGAAACCGGGTCTTGAAAATTGTTCAACAAATAGGTAAAGTAATTAGAGTATGATAATGTAGTGTGATGTTATGATAAAGGTGTTAGTGTAATTAATTAATTAATTAGTACACTAGCATAAGTTAACTTAGGTATTAATTAATCATATTAGTCCTAGGTTACTTTAAATCATTTAATAAAGTTGTTGAGATAAGATTCCCTTCTAGAAGATGAGTTGTCTTTTCTAGAACTTATCTCCATCTTGTTATCATTCCCTAGGTAGGTTGTTAGGGTTTCTTGTTGTCACATGAAGTGTGACTTGAACACTTGGCAACATCTTATGCATTTTAGGTTTTTCTCTTGCCTATATAATCAGACATATGTACTATTTGTAAAATATCTATATCAGATAGATCATTCTGAATATCAATCAGATAATCTCTATTTGCATGCCCTTAGTTGCAACACTTTCTGTGTGGTTGAATTTCTTCTTGGCAAGTCCTTTGAAGTGTGCATAGCTTCACTGGATGATTCAACATCCATTATTCCAACATGGTATCAAAGCCATTCCATTGAAGGTTCATCCCAGTATCAAGAAAGTTGGGCTATAGAGATTTTTGCAGGCTTGAGGGTTTTCTTTGCAGGCTAGTTGGTTCTACCTGGGGACCAAGCTATTTTCTGGAGCAAATCAGGCTCTATCCGACCTCTCCATTGCGCTCAGAAGGCCTCAAAACCTATAGATCGCCTACCCATTCGTCCGATTTGGGCATATTTCATCTGGGAGCCATTTGAGGTATATAGGGTTTATTTTGCATTTTGTACGATCCGTACAGTTTTTGCAGAAATAAATTTTCCCCTTTCAGTCCTCCATCATGGCAATTTTTTTTTAAGTCATTGGGCAATTTTTATTTTAAAAAACGGACATTTTTTTCTATAGTTTTGGCAAAAATTTGATTATGTGGGCGACTAGTAATTATATTGTTGGTCGGCATAAATATTTTCTTGGGCGGCTATAGTTCTTTCTTCTGTTGTCATTAATATTTCTGCAGGGTTACATTTTTTAGGCATTTGTTTTTAAATGTTCAAAAAAAAAAAAAAACATTTGTTTTTTGGTCCACCGACCAGTCTGCAGAAGGGTCACATCGGTCATCGTCTGTTCCCACTGTTGGCGCCTGTCACATCCGACCGACATCACATCCTCCGACGACCATTCCCGTCGACTTCCACCGACCATCGCTTCCATCGGCACCTGTCACATCCTCCGGTGGTCGTTCCAGAGTCTCCGTTGAGCCCTCGTAGCCGGTCCTATCCGCGACCAGAGGCCTCGCCTGTTCCCCGCGGCGCCGCTCCACTGGCACTCCGCTCGGCGGTGGTCCTTTTTTTGTAGGACTTAAAGCCCGCAGTCCTATCAACGACCAAGGGCTCTATTTTTTTTGCTCAGGGGTGCTTATTTCTTGCACCTATTTAGCCTGCAAGCCCTAATAGGGCAGTTATTTTTTCCGAGGGGCATCATTTCTCGCTAGGATATTGAAAATCGCCAAACAAGATACCGTCGGAAAGAGAATTCAGAGCACTATTCAGTGGTGCCCTCTATTTTGTAGAATTTTTCTGCTATAAAAATCTATAGTCAACTGAATTCAACCCTTCATTTTGGACATAAAGGCTTATATATTTGCAACCGTTGATCGAAATTCAATGATTCCAGCGGCATCAAGAAGGTAATTCAGAGCTCTATTTCATCAATCCAGTCACTTTGATCAATTTCAGCTCCAGGTACTCTTGCATTTGTTTTATTCAAATTGGTGCATTTGTTCAATAACTTGGATATCCTAAAGCTTGGGAAAAGGTATTTTGTTTTGGGTGGCATCACTTCAGTTGCATATCAGTTTTGGGAGTTTCTATTTTCTGTTGAAGGTCATTGTCTTTGTAGTTTTGGAGAAATTTGATTGTACATTATGGGGTTTGCATCTTCTCCTTCTCTAACTATGTTGCACAAGGGAAACTATAAACAATGGCGAGATGGGATCATCCACCATCTCCAATCACTTGAATTGTTGCCACATTTGTATGGTACGGTTCCCCATCCAGGTCAAGGTGTTCAAAAATTTGCTTGGAGTTGCAGCAAATATAATGTTTTAGAGGTGATTGCAATGCATGTTGATTGTGATGTTTTGGAATCTATTGATCATTTCGATAGTCCTCACATCCTTTGGACTAAGATTTGGGAGATATATGGAGATTCAGATACTCCAACCTTCCTCGATTATCAGGTTTTAGAATGTCAAGTCTTAGATCAAGTACCCCATGATGATATTGCTATGCAGGAGGTTGTTTGTTTGGATTGCCTTGAATCTTCCGAAGAGGTTGACAAGGTTGATTCAGATGATTCTTCTTCTCCATCAGAGATAGTTGGTATCCCTTCACATTCAGTGATTCCTTGTCCAGAGTCATTGATTGAGGCTTCCATCATCATCATTCATCAGGACACATTCTGTTTTCCAAACTTGACATCACATGATGGCTTTGCTTCAGGGATTGCTAACTTGGCCACTTCTACAGGTTTGGAGGAAATTCTTGAGGGGATATCACTCCTTTATTCAAATCCTACTTTGGAGAGTTCCCTTGAGTCTCCACATTTCATTGTCTCAACCTTAATTGGGAATCCTAAGACTATCTTGGGGGCACTTGGTTTCTCTTCAGAGATTTCATATATGAGACTTCCTCCATCTTCATCGAAGTTTCTTCAACATCTACCATTGTATTGGTTTCAGTCTTCTTTCAGTGATTTTGAGGACACTTCATTATGGGGGGGCAATCAAGTCTCCATCTATTCCTTCGATGGAAGGACCATCACATTGCAGTCTTTGGATCATGTTCAACATTTGTTTCCGCATCATCCTGATTTGTTGCCTTCTACATTGATTGGGTATGTACCTGAGTGGGTTGTGGCATCTTCATCTTCATTAGGAAAGGAGACATATGAGTAGCTTTCAGAGACATTATCATCCATATTCATTCTTCCTTCCTTCAATTCCTATCCGGAATGGGGAGCATCGTTGCACTTGCACTTGGTTTTGTTTCTTCCGAAAGGGAGACAAGTTGTTTGTCGACATTGGATCATATTTTGTCTACATACACTTACCTTTTTTGCAGGTGCTCACATCTTTTGGGGGAGCTATCTAGTCTCTCTATTTCCCTCTTATGGGGGGGCCTTTGATTGTATTGTATCCATGTGATGATTGTTGTCCTTAGGGGGATGATGTTGAGTCCTCCAATCTTCACCTTTCTACATTTTATCTCCTTTTTTTTGGAGAGGGGTTTTCTTCCCACTAGGTTTTCGTCCTTTTCTCCGTTTGTGGGAGATAGTTGCATTTTCATTCTATGTACATGGGTACCTAAAATGGCCATCAGTTGGGACCCATCATCATCATGCATAATCATTACATTTTCATTTCCTCCCTAAGTTGCACTTATGGAGGGGTGTTAGTGTAATTAATTAATTAATTATTAAACTAGCATAAGTTAACTTGGGTATTAATTAATCATATTAGTCCTAGGTTACTTTAAATCATTTAATAAAGTTGTTGAGATAAGATTCCCTTCTAGAAGATGAGTTGTCTTTTCTAGAACTTATCTCCATCTTGTTATCATTCCCTAGGTAGGTTGTTAGGGTTTCTTGTTGTCACATGAAGTGTGATTTGAACACTTGGCAACATCTTATGCATTTTAGGTTTTTCTCTTACCTATATAATCAGGCATATGTACTCTTTATAAAATATCTATATCAGATAGATCATTCTGAATATCAATCAGATTATCTCTATTTGCATGCCCTTAGTTACAATACTTTCTGTGTGGTTGAATTTCTTCTTGGCAGGTCCTTTGAAGTGTGCATAGCTTCATTGGATGATTCAACATCCATTATTCCAACATGGTATCAGAGCCATTCCATTGAAGCTTCATCCCAGTATCAAGAAAGTTGGGCTATAGAGATTTTTGCAGGCTTGAGGGTTTTCTTTGCAGGCTAGTTGGTTCTACCCAGGGACCAAGTTGTTTTCTGGTACAGATCAGGCTCTATTCAACCTCTCTGTTGCACTCAGAAGGCCTCAAAACCTATAGATCGTCTGCCCATTTGTTTGATTTGGGCATATTCCATTCGGGAGCCATTTGAGATATCTAGGGTTTATTTTGCATTTTGTATGATCCGTACAGTTTTTGTAGAAATAAATTTTTCCCTTTCAATCCTCCATCATGGCAAAATAATTTTAACTCATTGGGCAATTTTTATTTTCAAAAACAGACATTTTTTTCTATAGTTTTGGCAAAAATTTGATTCTGCGGGTGACTGGTAATTATATTGTTGGTCGGCATAAATATTTTCTTGGGCGGCTATAGTTCTTTCATCGGTCGGCATTGATATTTCTGCAGGGTTACATTTTTTCGGCATTTGTTTTTAAATATTCAAAAAAAAAAAATTTTTGGCCCACCGACCAGTCTGCAGAAGGGTCACATCGGCCGCCATCCATTCCCACCGTTGGCGCCTATCACATCCGACCGATGTCACATCCTCTGACAACTGTTCCCGTCGATTTCTACAGAACACCGCTTCCACCAGCACCTGTCACATCCTCCAGCAGCCGTTCCGGAGTCTCCACTGAGCCCTCGTAGCCAGTCCTATCCACGACGAGAGGCCCCGCCTGTTCCCCGCGACGCCGCTCCGCTGGCGCTCTGCCCGACGGCGGTCCTTTTTTTATAGGACTTAAAGCCTATGGTCCTATCAACGACCAAGGGCTCCAGTTTTTTTGCTCGGGGGTGCTTATTTCTTGCACCTATTTAGCCTGCAGGCCATAATAGGGCAATTTTTTTTTCCGAGGGGCATCATTTTTTGCCAGGATATCGAAAATCGCCAAACGAGATACCATCGGAAAGAGAATTCAGAGCACTATTCAGTGGTGCCCTCTATTTTGCAAAAAATTTCTGCTATAAAAATCCACAGTCAACTGAAGTCAACCCTTCATTTTGGACATAAAGGATCATATCTTTGCAACCGTTGATCAAAATTCAATGATTCCAGTGGCATCAAGAAGGTAATTCAGAGCTCTTTTTCATCAATCCAGTCACTTTGATCAGTTTCAGCTCTAGGTACTCTTGCATTTGTTTTATTCAAATTGGTGCATTTGTTCAATAACTTGGATATCCTGAAGCTTGGGAAAAGGTATTTTGTTTTGGGTGGCATCACTTCAGTTGCATATCAGTTTTGGGAGTTTCTATTTTTTGTTGAAGGTCATTGTCTTTGTAGTTTTGGAGAAATTTGATTGTACATTATGGGGTTTGCATCTTCTCCTTCTCTAACTATGTTGCACAAGGGATACTATAAACAATGGCGAGATGGGATCATCCACCATCTCCAATCACTTGAATTGTTGCCACATTTGTATGGTACAGTTCCCCATCCAGGTCAAGGTGTTCAAAAAATTTCTTGGAGTTGCAGCAAATATAATATTTTAGAGGTGATTGCAATGCATGTTGATTGTGATGTTTTGGAATCTATTGATCATTGTGATAGTCCTCACATCCTTTGGACTAAGATCTGGGAGATATATGGATATTTAGATACTCCACCCTTCCACGATCATCAGGTTTCAGAATGTCAAGTTTCAGATCAAGTACCCCATGATGATATTGCTATGCAGGAGGTTGTTTGTTTGGATTGCCTTGAATCTTCCGAAGAGGTTGAAAAGGTTGCTTCAGATGATTCTTCTTCTCCATCAGAGACAGTTAGTATCCCTTCACATTCAGTGATTCCTTGTCCAGAGTCATTGATTGAGGCTTCCATCATCATCATTCATCACGACACATTCCGTTTTCCAGACTTGACATCACAGGATGGCTTTGCTTCAGGGATTGCTGACTTGGCCACTTTTATAGGTTTGGAGGAAATTCTTGAGGGGATACCACTCCTCTATTCAAATCCTACTTTGGAGAGTTCCCTTGAGTCTCCACATTTCATTGTCTCAACCTTAATTGGGAATCCTAAGACTATCTTGAGAGCACTTGGTTTCTCTTCAGAGATTTCATATATGAGACTTCCTCCATCTTCATCAGAGTTTCTTCAGTATCTACCATTGGATTGGTTTCAGTCTTCTTTCAGTGGTTTTGAGGACACTTCATTATGGGGGGGCAATCAAGTCTCCATCTATTCCTTCGATGGAAGGACCATCACATTGCAGTCTTTGGATCATGTTTAGCATATGTTTCCACATCATCCTGATTTGTCGCCTTCTACATTGATTGGGTATGTACATGAGTGGGTTGTGCAATCTTCATCTTCATCAAGAAAGGAGACATATGAACAGCTTTCAGAGACATCATCATCTATATTCATTCTTCCTTCCTTCAATTCCTATCCGGAAAGGGAAGCATCTCTGCACTTGCACTTGGTTTTGTTTCTTCCGAAAGGGAGACAAGTTGTTTGTCAACATTGGATCATATTTTGTCTACATACACTTACCTTTTTTGCAGGTGCTCACATATTTTGGGGGGGCTATCTAGTATCTCTATTTCCCTCTTATGGGGGGGCCTTTGATTGTATTGTATCCATGTGATGATTGTTGTCCTTGGAGGGATGATGTTGAGTCCTCCAATCTTCACCTTTCTGCATTTTATCTCCTTTTTTCTGGAGAGGGGTTTTCTTCCAACTCGGTTTTCCTGTTTTCTCCGTTTGTGGGAGATAGTTGCATTTTCATCCTATGTACATGGGTACCTAAAATGGCCATCAGTCGGGACCCATCATCATAATGCATAATCATTGCATTTTCATTTCCTCCCTAAGTTGTACTTATGGAGGGGTGTTAGTGTAATTAATTAATTAATTATTACACTAGCATAAGTTAACTTAGGTATTAATTAATCATATTAGTCCTAGGTTACTTTAAATCATTTAATAAAGTTTTTGAGATAAGATTCCCTTCTAGAAGATGAGTTGTCTTTTCTAGAACTTATCTCCATCTTGTTATCATTCCCTAGGTAGGTTGTTAGGGTTTCTTGTTGTCACATGAAGTGTGATTTGAACACTTGGCAACATCTTATGCATTTTAGGTTTTTCTCTTACCTATATAATCAGGCATATGTACTCTTTGTAAAATATCTATATCAAATAGATCATTTTGAATATCAATCAGATAATCTCTATTTGCATGCCCTTAGGTGCAACACTTTTTGTGTGGTTAAATTTCTTCTTGGCAGGTCCTTTGAAGTGTGCGCAGCTTCATTGGATGATTCAACATCCATTATTCCAACATGGTATCAGAGCCATTCCATTGAAGCTTCATCCCAGTATCAAGAAAGTTGGGCTATAGAGATTTTTGCAGGCTAGTTGGTTTTACCCAGGGACCAAGCTATTTTCTGGTGCAGATCAGGCTCTATCCGACCTCTCCATTGTGCTTAGAAGGCCTCAAAACCTATAGATCGCCTGTCCATTCGTCCGATTTGGGCATATTTCATCCGGGAGCCATTTGAGGTATCTAGGGTTTATTTTGCATTTTGTACGATCCGTACAGTTTTTGCAGAAATAAATTTTCCCCTTTTAGTCCTCCATCATGGCAAAAAAATTTTAAGTCATTGGGCAATTTTTATTTTCAAAAACGGACATTTTTTTCTCTAGTTTTGGCAAAAATTTGATTCTGCGGGCGACTGGTAATTATATTGTTGGTCGGCATAAATATTTTCTTGGGTGGCTATAGTTCTTTCTTCGGTCGGCATTAATATTTTTGCAAGGTTACATTTTTTCGGCATTTATTTTTAAATATTCAAAAAAAAAACATTTATTTTTTGGCCCACTGACCAGTCTACAGAAGGGTCACATCGGTTGTCGTCCGTTCCCACCATTAGTGCCTATCAAATCTAGCCGACGTCACATCCTCCAGCGACTGTTCCCATCGACTTCCACCGACCACCACTTCCACCGGCACCTGTCACATCCTCCGGCGGCCATTCCAGAGTCTCTGTTGAGCCCTCGTAGTCGGTCCTATCCACGACCAGAGGCCCCGCCTGTTCCCTGGGGCGCCGCTCCGCTGGCGCTTTGCTCGACGGAGGTCCTTTTTTTGCAGGACTTAAAGCCTGCGGTCCTATCAACGACCAAGGGCTCCTTTTTTTTGCTCGGGGGTGCTTATTTCTTGCACCTATTTAGCTTGCAGGCCCTAATAGGGCAGTTTTTTTTTCTGAGGGGCATCATTTCTCGCCAGGATATCGAAAATTGCCAAACGAGATACCGTCGGAAAGAGAATTCAAAGAACTATTCAGTGGTGCCCTCTATTTTGCAGAATTTTTCTGCTATAAAAATCTATAGTCAACTGAATTCAACCTTTCATTTTGGACATAAAGGCTCATATCTTTGCAACCATTGATCGAAATTCAATGATTCCAGCGGCATCAGGAAGGTAATTCAGAGCTCTTTTTCATCAGTCCAGTCACTTTGATCAGTTTCAGCTCCAGGTACTCTTGCATTTGTTTTATTCAAATTGGTGCATTTGTTCAATAACTTGGATATCCTGAAGCTTGGGAAAAGGTATTTTGTTTTGGGTGGCATCACTTCAGTGGCATATCAGTTTTGGGAGTTTCTATTTTTTGTTGAAGGACATTGTCTTTATAGTTTTGGAGAAATTTGATTGTACATTATGGGGTTTGCATCTTCTCCTTCTCTAACTATGTTGCACAAGGGAAACTATAAACAATGGTGAGATGGGATCATCCACCATCTCCAATCACTTGAATTGTTGCCACATTTGTGTGGTACAGCTCCCCATCCAGGTCAAGGTGTTCAAAAATTTGCTTGGAGTTGCAGCAGATATAATGTTTTAGAGGTGATTGCAATGCATGTTGATTGTGATGTTTTGGAATCTATTGATCATTGTGATAGTCCTCACATCCTTTGGACTAAGATTTGGGAGATATATGGAGATTCAGATACTCCACCCTTCCTCGATGATCAAGTTTCAAAATTTCAGGTTTCAGATCAAGTACCCCATGATGATATTGCTATGCAGGAGGTTTTTTGTTTGGATTCCCTTGAATCTTCCGAAGAGGTTGACAAGGTTGCTTCAAATGATTCTTCTTCTCCATTAGAGACAGTTGGTATCCCTTCACATTTAGTGATTCCTTGTCCAGAGTCATTTATTGAGGCTTCCATCATCATCATTCATCAGGACACATTCTGTTTTCCAAACTTGACATCACAGGATGGCTTTGCTTCAGGGATTTCTAACTTGGCCACTTCTATAGGTTTGGAGGACATTCTTGAGGGGATATCACTCCTCTATTCAGATCCTACTTTGGAGAGTTCCCTTGAGTCTCCATATTTCATTGTCTCAACCTTAATTGGGAATCCTAAGACTATCTTGGGGGCACTTGGTTTCTCTTCAGAGATTTCATATATGAGACTTCCTCTATCTTCATCGGAGTTTCTTCAGCATCTAGCATTGGATTGGTTTCAGTCTTCTTTCAGTGGTTTTGAGGACACTTCATTATGCAGGGGCAATCAAGTCTCCATCTATTCCTTCGATGGAAGGACCATCACATTGCAGTCTTTGGATCATGTTCAACATTTGTTTCCACATCATCCTAATTTGTTGCCTTCTACATTGATTGGGTATGTACCTGAGTGGGTTGTGGCATCTTCATCTTCATCAAGAAAGGAGACATATGAGCAGCTTTCAGAGACATCATCATCCATATTCATTCTTCCTTCCTTCAATTCCTATCCAGAATAGGAAGCATCTCTGCACTTGCACTTGGTTTTATTTCTTCCGAAAGGGAGACAAGTTGTTTATCGACATTGGATCATATTTTGTCTACATACACTTACCTTTTTTGTAGGTGCTCACATCTTTTGGGGGGGCTATCTAGTCTCTCTATTTCCCTCTTATGGGGGGGCCTTTGATTGTATTGTATCCATGTGATGATTGTTGTCCTTGGGGAGATGATGTTGAGTCCTCCAATCTTCACCTTTCTGCATTTTATCTCCTTTTTTTTGGAGAGGGGTTTTCTTCCCACTAGGTTTTCCTCTTTTCTCCGTTTGTGCGAGATAGTTGCATTTTCATCCTATGTACATGGGTACCTAAAATGGCCATCAGTCGGGACCCATCACCATCATGCATAATCATTGCATTTTCATTTCCTCCCTAAGTTGCACTTATGGAGGGGTGTTAGTGTAATTAATTAATTAATTATTACACTAGCATAAGTTAACTTAGGTATTAATTAATCATATTAGTCCTAGGTTACTTTAAATCATTTAATAAAGTTGTTGAGATAAGATTCCCTTCTAGAAGATGAGTTGTCTTTTCTAGAACTTATCTCCATCTTGTTATCGTTCCCTAGGTAGGTTGTTAGGGTTTCTTGTTGTCACATGAAGTGTGATTTGAACACTTGGCAACATCTTATGCATTTTAGGTTTTTCTCTTGCTTATATAATCAGGCATATGTACTCTTTGTAAAATATCTATATCAGATAGATCATTCTGAATATCAATCAGATAATCTCTATTTGCATGCCCTTAGTTGCAACACTTTCTGTGTGGTTGAATTTCTTCTTGGCAGGTCCTTTGAAGTGTGCGTAGCTTCATTGGATGCTTGAACATCCATTATTGCAACAAAAGGATAGAGATATATTGAGAGGAACTCAATCAATAATAAGGATCCCTTTATAAGCTTGGGTGATAGAAACAATAGATGGATAGATAAATGATAAATGGATAGATAGTGGATAGATAGTGAAATGACCTAAGGGTTGATTCTACTTTATACCTTAGATGTATAAATTTAAAGTTTTTTATATAATATTTTGTATGTAATGGATAGATGGAAAGTGGTCAGCTTGGGCCCATGACTATGTTTAAATTTAAAACTTTGGGGATAGAATCTACATGTGTGAAAATGAAATGGGTCAAATTTGTGGGCATAAAAATGAGCTTGGATGAGGAACATGTAATATAAGAGTTAATAAATGCCTAAGAATGGATTTAGTAATATTTTTATGGTCAAATGAGAATTTAGGTCAAAAGGGGGTATCAAATCAGTAAAAATCATGCACTAAAACCAAGTACTTAAGATATGCAAAGTATCATAAAATAAATGGTGAAAGTGAAAGTATTCACTTTTCACCCTTACAACAATCAAATTCAACACCATTGAGATGACTAATTTATCTACATTTAATAATGTAATGATGAACATATCGTAATGGTGAAATTTGTGTAGCTATGTTGATTCCCATTTAGTTTAATATCTATTTTGAGATAATGGTTTAATATAATAACATCAACAAATGGTGCAAGCTTTGGATAGTTGGGATTATTTCTTGATCTTTCTCTTATTCCTATTTACATGCATTATCACAAATTTGACCTTATCCCATACATTCTTATACACGCTCCCATACACTTTACATTTATTGCATCCCCTATGTAACAAAATTTTAGAGTGAAAATAAAAAAAATAAACACACATTGATTTTGAAGGCCAAAAGATATAATCACAACTATTTTGATCATAAATTTAGAACTATAATAGAATCACATATTCTTATATACATTGAAAGAAGAATTAAAAAATCCAAAATAATTTTCTTTTAGAATTTGATGAATTGATCCCAAACATGTAGATTCAACCCACACTCATGGATCTATCCCCTAAAACTTCAAATTTTGGTCAACTCCCACCTTGAGTAGACTTAATACTTGTTTTCGTAATTTATCATGTGCTTATAATTAAAATAATTTAATTGCACTATTTATCATTGATTATAATGAACATTATTTGAAAATAATTCACAAAAATACGTGTTGTGAACACTTCAATTGTTGTAATCAAACAAATTAGAACTTGCATATTCATCTAGAGAACTTGTATGCTTGAATATTTTTTTCCTTGATCATTTCTATGATCATGAAGTTAATCTTATCAAGGGAATCTACCTAGGGGAGCACAACCCTTGTGATTTGATGATTTTGGGTGTAAGTGTTTAAAATACCACTAGTCCTTAGCACTCAAAGAAGCAAGATGTATTAGGTGAATTAAAAAATAAATGCATATTTTATAAAATCAAATTTATGGCTATAGATCATATTTTCTCCCATAGAAATTGATGCAAGAGCATCCGAGTCCACATGCAATCTTGCATCAACTAGAAATATTTCCTTTCAATTCAATTACTTTTGTTTTTCTTGTGTTTGTTTGTTTGTTGCCCTAGGTTTTTTTTCATAAATAAGTTTGGAAATATAATGATGTCACCTTATAGAAGAGATTAATGGGCAACTATAGGTCAAATTTGATGACAACTTAACAAAATTGACCAAGTTATGGATTTGCATAATTTTAGATTGCTATCAATTAGAGGCTTTCAAGCCGCAATTAAACCTTTATAGAGGTTTCTAAGTGAACCAAAAATGTATTTTGACCAAATACTTTGTTGGTTCTAAGAAATTTTTGCATTGTAGGAATATGGTGATCAAGTGGTTTATGAAGGTTTCTTTAGTGAACCATAACTTTGTTTCAACCAAATTATTTGTCGGTTCTAATAGTTTTTTACATTGTGGGAATATGGTGAACAAGTGGTTTGTGGAGATTTCTAAGTGAATCAAAACTTTATTTCAGCCATATGTTTTTCCAATTCCGATCTATCCCTGAACACTGAATTATTTTGTGTAACAGAAACTATGATGTCATCTACCTTTACGCAAATCTCATGTTCATTTGGAAGTTTGCAGGTATCTTGTAGCCATCAAATTTTGCAGGTAAACTCTAGTGAATTAAACCTTTAATAATTTATTGAATTGTGTCCGATGAATAGTTCTACCAATGACATCATCATGATGTCCAATGATGTCAACATGTACAAATTATGGGAAATTACTAGCAACCTAAGTTCTTGAGCGTGATTTTCATGTTTAAACTTTTTGGTTGCATATTTTTCATTCACTATTGCATTTGTGGGTTTCTTGCTAACAACTACACCTATGGGTTTTGACCTGCTATTAGAGTTTGGTGTTTCTATAGCTATTCAGTTTCTATAATTGCCAACAGTAGTTGTAATTCATCTTTTGAGCCATCGATGGATAGAAAGGAAGAAGGAGGCATGCATTTGAGATCTGTTGGGGAAGTTACAGAGTAGTGACAAAGATCAAGAATGATCTGATTTACTCTTGTAGTGAATTTTTCTTCTGAATACTATAGTTTTAATTTCATTATAATGTGAATATTTTATTTTGTGTTGAACATTGAATTTGGTTGCATGATTAGGAAATTCAATAGGATTCCCTAATCTTGACTGCATTAAGTGGTATTAGAGTTGGTACTGGTTATGATTATGAGTGTGTAAAGAATGGGTTCTAGATTTTTTGTTGTGGGTAAGAGGGGATTGAGAGAAAACCTAAAACTAGAGAGAACCTGAAGAAAACATGGCACAAAGAGGATGTGGTCATAGAGGAGGAGCACCATGAGTCAGTGATGCAATGATTGTGGAAATGCTAAGAGGGATAATAGTAAGAATATAAGCCATATAAACAACACAAAGGAGAGGGGTACACATTGATGATTTCAATCAAGATGAAGAGAAGGAAATAGTAGGAGGAAACAATGCCAATAAAGGCCTCGCAGACCAATAAAATAAGAGATCTATGAGGGATCTCATGAGAATAAACAATAAACCAAGGACTAATCCCTCAAGTTGTAATTGAAGCCTAAATCCAAAAGATCTTGTTTATTAGATATCATAGATGGAGAAGTAATTTGAATTTGAGGGGACCAAGGATAACAAAAAAAGTTAAATGTTCATGTACAAAATTGAAAACTCGTGCATCTCTATGGTGGGATCATTTGTAGACTGGAAGATAGAGGAATGGGAGATAAAACATCAAGTCATGGGATTGAATGGTGATGAAATTAAATCCAAATTATTACCAACCTACATATCAGTTTGTTCAAAAAATTGCAAAACTTGAAGTGGAGAGAAACAAGTGTCAAGGATTACACCAAGGAGTTTTACTATTTGAGGATAAGAGAAAGATATGTGGTAGATTATATTGAGCAAGTATCAAGGTATGTCAATGTATTATGATTTTCAATACACGATGAAATTAGTTTGGTTAGGTTGCAATGTGTATAGGAATCCTAGGTGAACATGCCTTGAAGGTAGAGGAAAAGTTGAATAGGAAAAAATAGAATAATTTAAGATGACGAAGAAGAAATTCCCATTGTAGAGGAAAACTAAGTAGCGAGAGAGGTTATCCCTTGAAACAAGAAGAGGCTAGCACCTCTTAAACAAGTTCTTACACTCAAGAGACTGGAGTAAGAGATATTAGGGTTAGAAGGCAGATATATAACAAGTTAAATGCAGATTTGAACAATAAAATAGAGTAATAAAACACACATAGAAGACAACACAAAGAATTTAGCGTGGTTCACCCAATCTGGGCTACATCCACAAAACCACAGCCATCCAATGATTTTATTATCCAGTGCAAAACCTATCACAATATTGCGAATAATGCCATTATGCAACACTTCATCCCAGCCGTTTATAACAAGCTTTTAGAAGCTTCCAAAAAATTAGGGTTTACAAAGTCGGCCTTTTCATTTTTCAGTGACAAAATGAAAAAAAGGTGAAAAAAATTCTTGGGGGCTGCCGCCCCTGAACCCCCACCCAAGGCTTGGCCCTAGACCCCGGCAAGGATACATGAAGAGTGTACAGTACTAAAAGGTGTAAAGTATAGCATGATCAATCGCCACATACCAACAATCTCCCACTTGGAGATTGATCAGGCTCCATACCAACACAATCTCCCACTTGGAGACTGATCAGGCTCCATACCAACACAATCTCCCACTTGGAGACTGATCCTGGACTACATCGATGCACTTACAACTCCCTCTAGAAATACACACCTTGGACCTTGTTGCTTTGTTACACTTGAATTCAACCTTGAAGGCCAACCGAAGCTGAAAAGGACCTCAACTTCTCCCTTGTCACTGCCTTTGTAAACATATCCACAGGATTTTCATCTGTATGTATCTTTTCCAGCTTTACCTGTCCATCCTCCAATACTGACTGAATGAAATGATATCTCAGTTGGATGTGTTTGGTTTTAGAGTGCAAGGCAGAATTCTTTGCAAGATGTATAGCACTCTGGCTATCTGTAAACAAGTGATTTTCAGCCTATGTTTTTTCCAACTCTTCCATGAAGACTTGTAGCCATATCATCTCCTTTTTTGCCTCTGTTGCAGCCATATATTCTGCCTCTGTGGTGGATAAAGCAACCACCTTTTACAACTGAAAAATCCAGCTCACTGTTGTCCCACCAACTGTAAATACATAACCTATGGTACTCCATCTGGTATCTATATCCTCTACCAAATATGAGTCAACATAGCCTTTTAAATTTGTATTAGAGCCCCAAAAACATAAACATATATTGGATGTACCTCTCAAGTACCTGAGAATCCATTTTATCGCATTCCAATGCTCAACTCAAGGATGACTCAAATACCTGCTAACAACTCCTACAACATGTGCAATATCCGGTCTCGTGCATACCATGGCATACATTAAACTGCCTACAACTGAAGCATATGGTACCTTGGACATTTTTTCTTCCTCCTCTTGTGTCTTTGGACACACATCCTTAGTCATTTTTACATGACTGGGCAAAGGTGTGCTGACAACTTTTGCATTCTCCATATGAAATCTTTGCAACACCTTTTCAACATAATCAGCCTGAGATAAAAACAATTTCCTATTTTTCCTATCTCTTGTAATCTTCATACCAAGGATTTTTTTTGCTACCCCCAAATCCTTCATAGCAAATGAATTTGCTAACTATTATTTTAACTCATTTATGTGATCCATGTTAGACCCCACTACAAGCATATCATCAACATATAAACATAAAATAATATAGCTATCTTCACCTAACATCTTAAAATAAACACAATGGTCTAAATTACACCTGTTGTAGCCTTGCTCAACCATAAAACTATCAAATTTAAGATACCATTGCCGAGGTGCTTGCTTCAATCCATATAAACTTTTCTTCAATTTGCACACTAGTTTCTCCTTACCTTTGACCTCAAATCCTTGTGGTTGTTCCATATATATTTCCTCTTCCAAATCACCATGAAGAAAGGCAGTTTTAACATCAATTTGTTCTAAATGAAAATATTCAACAACCACAATACTTAAAACAGTACAAATAGAAGTCATTTTAACAACTGGAGAAAATATTTCATCAAAATCAATACCCTGTTTCTATGCAAATCCCTTTACAACTAATCTAGCTTTAAATATTTTCTTACCTCCATCCTCCTCTTTCACCTTGTAAACCCATTTTTTTGGTATCTTTTTTCCTGCAGGCAACTTGCATAATTCCCAACCCTGATTTTCCAACAAGGATTCCATTTCTTCTTCCATTCCATGCTCCCACTGAACCTTGGTATCCACCTGCATAGCTTCATGATAACATTTTGGTTCACCAACATCAGTTAATAAAATAGAATACAAAGAGGGAGAAAATATTTTTTGAAGGTCTACTTATCCTTGAAGATCGCCTAACATTCACTGGAATTTGTGGTATTTCTTGTTGTTGTTGTTGCAGAGCATGAGGAACCACTAGAACATTGTTGTTTGTAATATCATCTAGCATTGCATAATCCTTTTATGTCTTCTCATGGTGCTGCAATAGATCTGTGTACAACACTTTCTCATTGAATATGACATACCTGATTTTCACAATTTTCTTATTTTCAAAATCCCAAAGCCTATAACCAAATTCATTAATGCCATATCCAAAAAATATACATTTATTTGATTTTGCACCAAGCTTGGTTCTATTTTCTGAATCTATATGTGCAAATGCTTCACAACCAAAGGTTTTCAGAAAAGAATAACTCACCTTCTTACCTATCCATGCTTCCTCTGGAATACCACAACCCAAAGGATTTGAGGGACCTCTATTAATTAAATAAACAACAGTGTTTACAGCCTCTACCCACATGCTTAAAGGCAGCCCAACATGCAATCTCATAGTTCGTGCACACTCCATTATTGTTCTATTCATGCACTCAGCCACTCCATTTTCCTATGGAGTCCTTGGTACCATTTTATGCCTACGAATACCATTAAAGGAACAATAATCTTCAAACTCTTTGCTAAAATACTCACCACCATTATCAGATCTGAGACATTTTAGCTTTTTACCTGTCTCATTCTCAACCAAACTTCTCCATTTTTTAAAAGTTGCAAATACATCAGATTTATGCCTAAGGAAATAAATCCATACCTTCCTAGTTGCATCATCAATGAATGTAACATAATACTGAGAACTATCGAGAGAAGATACCTGAGTTGGTCCCCATACATCCATATGCACAAGCTCCAATTTCTCATCTTTCTTTTGTTTCCCATCCTTAAGAAAACTAACTCTCTTTTGTTTTCTATAAACACAACTTTCACATAAATCCATATTAACACATTTTAGACCTGGTAAAACATTCTTTGAATGAAGTAATTTCATACCTTTTGCACTCATATTCCCAAGTCTATTATGCCATAGTGTTGATTCATAATCCACAACAACTATCTGATTTTCTGCCTACTGAACCGCAACAACTGTTCCTGAACATTCATTTTTATCTGCAATAGCTAAAGTAGTAGGAACAGTATGACCTATACAAAGATATAAGGTGCCTACTTTCACACCTTTTGCTACCACTAAGGCACCTTTTGTAACCTTCCAATTTTTATCACTAAATGTAACAACACAACCTTCATCATCTAGTTGCTCTATAGAAATTAAATTTATTTTTAACTTTGGAATGTGTCTTACCTCATGTAGTAGCCAATGATTCCCATTCTGCAACTTAATTTTGATTCTTCCCTTTCCAACAATCTGACAGGGTTCATTATCTCCCAAATAAACTAGCCCAAAATCCCCTTGGACATAATCAAGAAAATAATTTATATGGGGTGTAGCATGTAATGAAGCCCCTGAATCTAACACCCAAGAATCATCAATGTTGTCAAGGGAAAGAATCAAAGCATCCTCATTAGATTTATTACTTACCACATTTGCCTCTTTATTTCCTTCCTTTTTGTCTCCTTTATTTTTTTGAGACCAACAATCTTTCTTTAAATGACCTAGCTTACCACAGTATCAACAATCTCTCTTGTCTCTAGATTGGGACCTTTTGTCCCTTGATTTTCCTCGTGACTTCCCATGACTTCCAAAAATTTTCCTCTCTCCTTTGTTCTACCCCTGCTTTCTGCATTCAAAACAGTGACTGATGTGGATGTTCCACCTAAGTTTTTCCTACGAATTTCCTCACTCAAGATAACACCAACAACATCATCAAACTTCAATGTATTCGAACCAAAAATAGAATTGCTATCAACCATTACCAAGCTATTCCATCTTTCAGACAAAGAACACAAAATCAAAAGAGCCCTAACTTCTTCATCAAAGCTTACTTTTACAAAATTTAATTAACTGGTAACTGTATTAAACTCATTTAAATGATCAGTAACTCACCCACCTTCTACCATTTTCATATTAAACAAACGCTTCATAAGAAATACCTTATTCGAAGCAGAAGGATTTTCATATAGCTTCGCTAGGGTTTCCATCAAATCTTGAGTTGTTTTTTTTGTTGTAATATTGAACGCCACCAATTGTGCCAGGCATAAACGAATACTGCCAAGTGCCTTTCTGTCCAAAATATCCCAGTCCTCATCCGATATTGTTGTGGGTTTCTTGGTTGTCCCTTCCAATGGCCGCCATAAATCCTTCTGATAGAGGTAGTCCTCCATCTGCATCTTCCATAACTGATAGTTCTACCCATTGAACTTATTAACCTTCAACTTACCCTCATCTGCCATTGCTCTCACTTAACCATGAGACTCCCACTCAACTGTGAGACTTTCTTGCAGACGATAATCGAAAACAACCCGCTCTAATACCACTTGTTAGGGTTAGAAGGTAGATATATAACAAGTTAAATGTAGATTTGAACAATAAAATAGAGTAATAAAACATACATAGAAGACAACATAGAGAATTTAACGTGGTTCACCCAATCTGGGCTACATCCACAAAACCGCAACCATCCAATGATTTTATTATCCAGTGCAAAACCTATTACAATATTGTGAATAATGCCATTATGTGACTCTTCATCCCAGCCACTTATAACAAGCTTTTAGAAGCTTCCAGAAAATTAGGGTTTACAAAGTC
This sequence comes from Sequoiadendron giganteum, assembly GCA_007115665.2. Taxonomy (NCBI): domain Eukaryota; kingdom Viridiplantae; phylum Streptophyta; class Pinopsida; order Cupressales; family Cupressaceae; genus Sequoiadendron; species Sequoiadendron giganteum. Next base: position 593,457,078 of record CM021109.1, read on the forward strand.
GGCCTTTTCATTTTTCAGTGACAAAACGAAAAAAAGGTGAAAAAAAAATTCTCAAGGGATGCCACCCATGAACCCCCACCCGAGGTCCGGCCCCGGACCCCGACAAGGATACATGAAGAGTGTACAGTACTAAAAGGTGTACAGTATAGCATGATCATTCACCACATACCAACAATCTCCCACTTGGAGACTGATCAAGCTCCATACCAACACAAGAGAATGTTATTCTAGAGGCAGAGTTGACTATTCCAAAGGAAGAGGAAGAAGAAGAGGTTTAACTAGTACATGTTACCAATGTGGAGAAGTAAGGCATAGCTAATTTGAGTGTCCAAAGATACAATAGAACAATAGTAAAAATAAAGAGGCTAGAATTTATGTTGGCCAAGCTAAAGAGGAAAGTGTGGTTTCACCTAAGCATGGAGAAGATGGAGAATCTTTGATGATAAAGATAAGTTTTTTGAAACCAAAGAAAGAGAAGGAAGAACCAATCCAAAGGATGAATTTATTCCAGAAAAAATATAATTTTGGAGGTAAATATTGCAAGTTCATTATGGATAGTAGGAGCATTGAATATTTAGTGTTAGAGGAAATAGTAGAGAAGTTGCAGTTAAATAAGATGAATCATCCCAGTCCCTACAAAGTGTCATGGTTTCAAAAGGGAAATAAATTATTGGTGAGTGATAAGTGTCTTGTAATTTTCATGTAGGTAGTTATAAGGATGAAATGATCTTTGATGTGATTTCAATGGATGCATGCCATATTATGTTAGCTAGACCTTGGAAATACGATAAAAAATCCATTCATGATGGAAAAACAAATTTTTACATGATAAAGAAATATGGAAAGTAGTATACTCTAAATCCTCTGAAAGACAAAGGGAGAAGTAGAGAATAATCCCAGAGTTTGTTTGGTGACTACGAAAAATTCTTGAAGGATATGAAGAAGGAGAAAGCTTGCTATGCTTTCATTCCTAAACTTGCAAAGGTTATGACAATAGAGAAGAAAGAAGAGATTCTGATGGAGGTACAAGAGATTTTGGAAGATTTATTATAAATTTTGATGGAGTTGTTAGATGGATTGCCACCAATGAGAAGCATTAGTCATTATATGGACTTGATACTAGGAGCTAGTTTTCCAAATAAGGCTCCCTATAGGATGAAACCAACAGAGAATGAAGACATAAATAGAAAAGTGTAGGAATTTTTAGATATAGGATTTGTTCAAAGAAAGATTGAATTTTTGTTGTACTAGCAATACTCACACCAAAGAAGGACGAAGAATGATGGATGTACACTAACTCTAGATCCATAAACAAAATCACAATCAAGTATAGATTCTTGTTTCCCTGGATGGATGATATGATGGACTACTTGAGTGGAGCTAAGTATTTTACAAAAATAGATTTGAAGTGTGGGTCCCATCAGATAAGGATATGAGGAGATAAGTGTAAGACATCGTTCAAAATGTAAGATGATTTGTACGAGTAGTTGGTGATGTCATTCAGGTTGACAAATTCCCCAAGCACCTTCATGTAGTTGATGAATGAAGTACTAAAATCTTTTCTTAGTAAGTTTTGGATAGTATATCTAGATGATATTTTTATTTTGAGTATGACAAAAGAAGAACATTTATTGCACATAAGGGTAGTTTTGCAAGGATTAAAGAAAGAAAAATTGATGGTAAATCTAAAAATGTGTAGCTTCATGAAGAGAGAGTTAGTATATATGGGTTTTTTTTGTTTGAGGAATGGTTAAAAATGGACCCTGAGAAGGTTAAGGGCGCTATTGTGGATTGGCCTTCATCAAAAATGATGTTTGAAGATAAAAGTTTGAATGGATTAGTGAGCTTCTATAGAAATTTCACATGGAATTTTCAATGGGATTTGTGCTCCCATAACATAGAATATGAAGGGAAGCATAAGAGGGTTTGTCTAGATAGCTACAACAAAGAGGAGTTTTCAATTGCTGAAGGAGAAAGTGACTGCATAGTCGGTATTAGAGCTTCTATATTTTGGAAAAAGTTGTTCAAGTTGATTATGATGAGATCAAGACAACTATTAGGGGTGTTTTGACTTAGGAAGGTAGACCCATAGTGTAAGTCCCTGCCACATAACCCTAATCAACATATATATATATATATATAATATATATATATATATTATATATATATATATTATATATATTTCATATAAAAAAATCACTTTAAAATATATCGAAATCCGCGTATCTGGAAGGCGAATGATTTTTTTTTTTTAAAAGAGTTCGCAAGTTTTAATAACAAAGCCCATATATTATGGACTTTGTTATTAAAACCCGTGAACTCTTTTTTTTTTAAAGTCTGTCCGCCTTCTGGATACGCGGATTTCGATATATTTTAAAGTAATTTTTATAAATGAAATATATATAATATATATTCTATATATGTTGATTAGGGTTACGTGGCGGGGCATTACACATGGTATCAGAGCAACTAGAAACCAAAACAAAACAAAATAAGGACTCACTGTCCAGTCCAAAGAGTAAAATGAAGGGGTATTACATCCTCCCCCCCTAGGTTCAGGCTTACTCTTGGAAGCCTACAAAAAGTAGGGATATAATTCCCTCATCCTGGCTGCATCAAATCAATACCTTGACCCCTGAGGATGAGTATCCTGCACTACGCATCCAACCCCAAAAGTGTTTAATTGCAAAAAATTTATCGCAAGGTGTCCATGTTGGCCGTAAGAGTAACACCCTATGTTACGACCAAACCCTCTATCTCCTAATAGTGCAGTAGACTACTGCATACTACCCCAGTCAACCACAAACTGTGAACTCTGGGTTGGCTGCAACTGTCGATTGCACTTATTGCGCCGCCCACTCTGGTTCCTCCTAGGTGGAGAACCATCATCATCCTGATGTGATTGAGAGTCCTTATGCTTTCCTAGCGCACTCTGCTACTGCCCACTTTGAGTAGGACCCTATTGATTCCTAGGCGATGCAACTCCCTAAGTCTGACCCCCATGATCACTAGACCCTGCTACTGAACCGTTGTCAATCTGAACACCAGTGTGACCTCCTAGTGCCATGGCTATGTTTTCTACCGACAATTCCAAATGGCTCAAGGCGTGAAACTCATCGCCTCGACGCTGATGCCAATGGTCGAAAGCTCTAAACCGCTCTTAAAACATCTCCCAGGACATTGAATTAATATCTATGTGGATCTTTTGCTCCTCCAACATCCACCATGTGGATGTGAACCCCCATAGATGCATGATAGCACACCGTGCTTTGGTATTACTACCATATGGGTGCATAGCAAAGCACCAGTTGAGGTCAATGAGCCAAGTCTCAGCCTCTAAGCCACTACCTACTCCATCAAACAATGATGGTCATGTCCTGAGTAAATCCCTCATATGTGCAAAGGCTACTGCCTCTGTCTAAGCCAAAACTTCCCTCACACTAGGATTACCCTGTACATCAGCATGTCTCTTCCCAAGGAGCGCTAATTCCTCCTCAAATTTTCTATGCATGGCCTCGATCCCTGGAGGATCCTGTTGTCGGTCATCGCCCCTTGGGGCATTTTGTGATGCCTGTTGCTCCTCTTGATCCAGAATATGTGGAACCTGAGGAGGAGAATCATACTGACTCCCTTCGCAACCGCCTACATGGCCATGTCCTCACCCTCTACCTCTTCCACATTTGGGAGGCATAATCCTACATAGACACATAAAGGTATTAGACAAGGTAAACACTTGAAAACCTACGCAACTAAAGCTTAATGGGTACATCATAATCCCAGAGCACCCAGTGTTTAAACCCGAGCTCTGATACCATGTGTAATGCCATGCCACGTAACCCTAATCAACATATATATATATATATATATATATGTTGATTAGGGTTACGTGGCAGGGCATTACACATGGTATCAATATATATATATATATGTTGATTAGGGTTACGTGGCAGGGCATTACACATGGTATCAGAGCAACTAGAAACCATAACAAAACAAAAAAAGGACACACTATCCAGTCCAAAGAGTTTAACGAAGGGGTATTACACATAACATAATTAAGTGAGAATTTGAACGATGCAAAGAAGAAGCACTCAACATATGACCAAGATTTCTATGCCATCATGCAAGTGTTGAAAAGGTGGAGATAATATTTGCTACCCAAGGAGTTCATGTTGTAAAAAGATCATCATGCTCTACAATTTACTAACAACCAAGGTAATCTAAACCATATACACATAAAGTGGGTTGAATTCTTACAAAACTATTCATTTATTTTGAAGCATAGGAGTAGACAATCTAATTAGGTAGTTGATACATTGAGTAGAATATATTTATTGTTCAATGAACTACGAGTGAATGTTGTGGGATTTGATTATATGAGTGAATCGTATGAAGGGGATGTTAATTTTAAAGATGCTTGGACTAATTGTAAGAGTTTGGTGGGGAAAGATAAAACCCCATGGTTGGAATAATTTATCCATGAAGGATTGATGTTTAATAGGAAGAATTTATGCATGTATACCACAAGGGTCAGTGGGGGAAAATTTTATAAGGGAGATTCATATTGGAGATCTAGGTGGACATTTTTGTGTGGACAAGACAAAACAATTATTGATTGAAGGATAATATTAGTTGGAAAAGATTGTTGATGTGAAGAAGATGGTGCAAAGGTGCATAATTTTCCAACATGCTAAAGGAAACAAACATAATACAAGGTTGTATCATTCTTTACCAATACCAGAGTGGTTGATAGAATATATTAGCATGGATTTTGCCTTGGGAATACCTCCAAAATGAAGAGATGATGATTTTATTTTTATTTTTGCGGATATATTTTTTAAAATGGAATATTTCATCCCATTTCAAAAAAGTAGTTATGCATCCCACATAGCCACAATATTTTTCAAGGAGGTAGTTAGGTTGCATGGACTATCTAAGAGAATTATTTTTGAAAGAGACAAATTTTGTAGGTCATTTTTGGTGCACCTTGTGGAAGAAGTTGGGAACACAATTGGGTTTTAGTTCAACCTACCATCCTCAAATTGATGGTAAAATGAAGGTTGTGAATAGGATTTTGGGTTATTTTTTGAGATTCCTAATAGGTAACAATCCTACCCAGTGGGATTTGAGATTAGCCTAGGTAGAATTTGCCTATAATAATTCAATAAACAGGAGTGTGGAAAAAAAAACCCTTTTTTGTTGTGTATGGGTACAACCTAAAGGGTGTGGATAAACTAAGGGATATTGTAGATTTGGTAAGAAAAAGTGTTGTAGATGAATATTTTGTGTATATTTGTGATTTGCACAAGGAAGTGAGAGAGATTTTGGAGAAAAGTGTCACCAAATACAAGGATTATGTTGAAACACACAAAAGAGAACTATAGTTTCATGTTAGAGATTTGGTTTTGGCACACTTGAGGAATGAGAGGTTCCTATAGGGAACATATAAAAACTTAAAATAGAATAAGGTAGGCCCTTTTAGGGTCTTAACAAAGTTTTCAACCAATTCTTACGAGATTGCCCCTCTATCAAGTATAGATATCTCTCCTATATTTAACATTGTTGATCTTTACAAATATCATGAAGGGGGGGCAAATACACTAGAGAACATACATGCACATTTGCAGGATGCATTAGAATAGATAGATCAAATTTTCAAAAATAAATTTGAGGAAATTGATAGAGTAATTGGTTCCTGTGTGGAAAATAAGACAAGAGGAAAATAGTACATGGAGTACTTAGTCTATTAGAAAAATAGAATTGGAGATGAGGCATCTTGGTTGAAAGCTACGAAACTAGCTAAGTATGGGATCTTGATTCTAGACTTGCCAAAATTTTCATGAGTTAAAAACTCATGGAACATTTTATTTACCCGATGTGTTTCATGTAGCAGCATCTGGGTCCATAGGCAATTTGCATCAACCAAAAATATTTCCTTTTAGTTTAGTTACTTTTGTTTTCCTTGTTGTGTTTGTTTGGTTTGTTGCCTTAGGAGGATCTTTTCCTAAATAAGTTTAGAAATATGATGATGTCACCTTATAGAAGAGCTTAATGGATATTTGTAGTTCAAATTTGATGAATATTTGACAAAAAATAGCTAAGTTATGGCTTTGCAAAATTTTAGACTACAATCAGCTGTGGGCTTTTAGGGTGCAACAAAACTTTTATGAAGGTTTGTATGTCACTCAGAACTTTGTTTTGGCCAAATTCTTTGCCAGTTCCAATGGTTTTTTCTAATTCCGGTAATATGATGATCAAGTGGTTTGTGAAATTTTCTAAGTGAACCAAAACTTTGTTGATTGTGATAGTTTTTTCCGCATTGAAGGAATATAGGGATCAAGTGGTTTGTGGAGGTTTCTAAGTGAACAAGAAAAAATTGACCAATTATTTTTTCAATTCTAATAACTTTATCTGCACACTAAATTCTTCTATATAGTAAAAACTATGATATCATCTACCTTTGTATGAATCTCATGTGCATCTAGAAGTTTGTGGGTATCTCGTATCCATTAAAATTTATGAGTAAACTCTAGTGAATTAAACCTTTAACAATTTATTGAACTGGTTTTGATGAATAGTTTTGTTAATGACATCAACATGATTCCCAATTATACCAACATTTACAGATTGTAGGAAATTATAGGCCAACTAAACCTAAGCATGATTTCATGTCTGAACCTACCAATTGTGGATTTTTCACTCACTACTGCATTTACGGGTTTCCTTCTTGCAATTACACCTACGGGTTTTTGATCTAATATTGGAATTTTTTGTTTTTGTAGTGATTCAGTTTCTCTAACTACCAAGAGTTGTTTTGATTCATCTTTTAAGCCACTGATGGATAAAAGGAAGAGTCATGCATTTGGGATCTTTTGGGGAAGTTACAAAGTGGTGACAAAGATCAAGAACAATCTAATTATACTCCTGCAGTGAATTTTTCTTCCAAATATTAGAGTTTCAATTTCATTGTAATCTAAATATTTTATTTTGTGTTGAATATTTGATTTGAATACATGATTAGGAAGTTCAATAGGATTCCCTAATCTCAACTACATTAGAAATGACCCAAACCCATGTCTACTACACTTCAAAAAGGTGATTAATTGTCAAGATTTGAAGGTAAAAAATTGACACAGATTTATCATTTCCAATCCCAAGGCATATATATTTCAATGAATCAAAATAATTTCCATCCATCTTCAATCTTAGAGATAAATTCCTTAACCCTCTCACCTACTTTCCACAATTAAAAATTTAATGTTTTACTATTATTGATATCCATTACCCATAACTCAATTATCTAACTTAATTTGTGATTTTTTTGTTTCTATTAAGGAATTATTGTATATAATATTTAGGAAAAGTTTATTTTTAAATTAAACCTCACACTTGTCATTTCTAAACCAAAATTCTTATCTTTATTGATATTATTACTCGAGATTTCAATAGTTGGAAATAAGTATGGTTAGGAAAACCCATGTATGACCCACTTTGTCCTAAAAAATATGAAATAGGTGTAAAATTTACCATTATAATATTATAAGATAAGATAAGATAATAATATCAATATCAATGAAAGGCCAAACAAAGAGAAAGTAGAGAAAATTCTAGATAAACAGTTATGAAAACAAAAGGAAAAGGAGAATGATTATCAATGGAGGCATCCCAATAATACATGTTAAATTCAAAACTATGATTCCCTAACCCACAAAATAAAGTGGGACTTCAAATTGTAGCTAGAGAGAGAGAAAAAATTTGGGATGAGATCAATGGAAACTGGGGAAAATATAATCCTAATCAAAAATCCTATAAAGAATACATCCCAATGATCATTAACTATTACATGGAAATAATTGGTGGAAGCAAGGAGGAACCTCCAATATATGGATTTTATTTTTTTAAATGGACAATTACTTTCTTACCATGGGAAGAATTAAATACTAGGTGAAGGATCAATGGGGACCAAAAACAACATGATTAGATAATTTTTAAAATTATTTTTCCTTGATCGAATGTGAAATGATGGGGGGAAAAACATTTTGAAATTAGGGGCATGGTTGATGGATAGAGTTGGGTTCAACCTAAAGGACTGGATCCCAAATTTTGGGCCACTAAAGCATGTTATCTCTTACACCCTATACAAATTTTCCTGTACAACCTACTAGTTGAATACTAGAATGGACCAATCCTTGTTAATATTAGAAATTGATCTATCACATTCATTAGGGAAATTCTTCAACTTTGGAGAAGTGGGATGGTGTGTATATTCACTTCTACATATACATTATTCTAAAAAACCCTATCCCTTCATCAATAGAGATTAATTATGAGGCTAGGGTGATGATAAAAGGTGGAAATGGAAGAGTTTGAAACCTGCTGCAATTATTTCTCAATATATGGTTACAGATTTGAAAGGATGAAGAAAACAAGTATAAAATTATAACAACAGTCAAAAGGATAAGAAAAAACTAGGAATTAGAAGTTAATTAATGATCCTCATATTTATTTATTTTTAGAAAATTATGGATACAAGAAAATAAAATAAACTTAAAGATAATGATCCCAAGGCAATAAAAACCCCAAAGGCGAATAAAAACATGACCTTTGAAGAGGCCTTGTAATTTTTCAAAATCACCAATAATGAAAACAATTTTCAAGACAAGGTCCTAATGCACAAAATTCCCAAATTTGTGTTGGAGTGTTTGTCATTGATGTCAAAGGTAGACAAGGTTGTCAAAGATTTTTTCATGGATAATGTCAAGATTAGAATGAAGATATTGTCACAGTGATACTGACGCTAAGTGCATGAACAAGATTGTTATCCTTAATATCAGAGACCGAGATTTTTGTTGAGATTGATATCTAAGAGATCATTGTGGAGATTAAGATGTATGGACTAGGACTTCAAAATAATGTATTGTCAATTATGTCAAAAGTTGTAGAAAATTTCTATGGCCAAAGGCCACTATATCATCACCATCAAATTATATTCCATGGTTGTTATGAAAAGTAAAGGTAAATTTAAGACATTTGATAAGGTCGACTATTCCTTATAGTGGCGTCTCCATTGAAAAAAAATTGGTGAAGGATAAAAACAATGATAAGGTCGACTCTTCTACAGGAAATGAACTTAAATGAATGTGGGATGATCATGCATTAATTGGAATTTAAATTAAAGATTTAAACTTATTTATATGGGTTGACACATGTTGGTCGATTTGTCTTTGGCGCCAATATTTGAAGTTTAAACTAAAATATAAACACTTTTATTGATTGATGGTCGACTCACTAGGCATAAGACATAAATCAATCCATCAAAAGGGAAAGTAAAAGAAGGCAACACTTCATGTTATGTATGGTAGCACTTAGTCTTCATAAACAATATTTATTATGAACTCTAGCCAACTCACTAGATAACACTAAGACAAACTAATATCTATTATTTGTATGGCCGACCTCTCTCAAAATTGGTGCTTAAAATTTTGCAAAATAAATAATGATATTTTCATCAATGAGTTCAACCCTCTCCTAATCAACACTCTTCAACTAATTTATGAAAAGGTGTGGTTGTTAAGAAGTGAAGTGTCTTTCAAGAAGATACAAATAGAGGTTGATGAATGTGAGTTAGAATTTTTATGAAAGAAATTCAATGATTAATATCTAATGTAAAGAGAAGATTTAAAAGAAAGAAAGGCAAAAAATTATGTTCAAATCAAAATTATATTAAATAGAGGAAGAGGATGTTAATACGGTGAAAGAAGAAAATATGACACATCATTATAGAGCAAAAATTTGAAGGAAAACATAAACACATTTGTGATCAGATTTTTGAGGAAAGATAGTGCCATATTTATGATCAGTTTTGTGAAAAGAAGAAGTGCATGATAGTGATCAAATTTGTGAAAAGAAAGAGTGCATGATAGTGATTGGACTTGTAATTGGATCAAACCTATAATTTGTGATCAGATTTGTGAAAAGAAGAATTTTGTGACAGTGATTAGATTTGGAAGATTGTGATTAGAGTTTGGATCAGATTTGTATTTGAATTATATTTGTGTTTGAATAAGATTTAAGATTGGATCAGATTTGGATAAAGGAGTTATTCATATCAGCCATAAAAGAATTAATAGGTTGAAGCCTATCAAATAGATGTTTCTATCCTCTTGTTGGGTTGGAGCTCAGTTTGTGTAGAGATTGGAGTCTCTAGTAGGCTAGAGCCTACAAGAAGAAGAAGATCAATATAAATAAGCAATATTTTTATGTGGTTTTCTCCTGCAAGGGCTTCCATGTAAATCATGTGTTCTCATTGTGTTCTTAATGTTTAGATCTTACTAGAATGTTTTTATTGTGATTGTTTAAGTTTTGAAAGGTAAAAGATTATTAGATACGGATTCACCCCCTCTCAGTATCAAAATGTTCTCATCAATCTGGATTCATAAGAATAAAATTTTGAAAATGAATAAGAGATGTAGTCCCTCAAAGAATGATTTATAAGCTACACAAATACAAAGAAAGGAAAGATAATTTTTCCACTCAAAAATCAAAGGGAAAAGAATCAAACAAAGATCTAAGAGAAAAATATGGAAATATAATTGGTCAAATGAAAATAAATAATATGATTTTGAAATATGGGAAAAGAGTTCCATTTCCTAGTGACCAATGGAGATCATTACATGGAATGTTAGAGGCTTAACCACCGCTAAAAAATAACAGTAGAAAAAGTGCTAGATGGATATATCAAAAGAAAATATATTCCTATCGAAAGAAATAAAATTGAATAAAGACAAGGTTAAAAAACTCGTGCAAAAATGGCCATTCTCACAAGTTAAATTTTTTAAGGCTACCGGGGCCTTTAGATGACTTGAAATTCTATGGAACCCTACTATTATTCAAACTAAGGTGATAATTGCTAGCACACACTAGTATGTAAGATATTAAGTCATTCCTTAGATCAAATTTTATTTCTTATAAATCTTTAATTCATATGAGATGAATTAAAAAAGAGTTGTTTGGGAATAAATAACCTTGACTCTTAATTAACTGGACTCAAAAACTATAATAACTGTGGGTGAATTTAATGCAATTCTTTCCAACTCAAACAAGTTTGGGGGAAAGTGTTTGTTAATAAGTCACAAGTATACTTATGTGAATTTGTGGATAAAAATAATTTGTAAGATATAACACACCTAGACTAACATAAGACTAAAACTTTCTTACATTATTGAGAGACTAGAATATAGTGTTGTGTACTCTTTATTTTTGGATTACACCATGATCCCCTATAGGTATCACTTTTTGGTGATATTCCTACTCTTTTTTTCCATTCAAATTTGAAAAAAATGTCACTTTGAGACCCTAATTTTATCCCTTCACTTGAGATTGGTGGAAATAGGCTCTTGAACAAGATGGTACTAAGATGTTCAACTTATTCAACAATATTGGATGTGTTAAGAATCATATAAAATAATGGAACATCGCACATTTTAATAATATATTTCAAGAGAAAGAAAGGGTGGAAATGGAATTGGAATGATTGTATGAAAAGATATTAAGCAATTGAATGGATCAAGAAGTATACCATGAACAAAAAAGGGTAATGAAAGAGCATATTAAAATTTTAGAAAAAAAAAAGAGATATTTTGGAGGTAGAAATCCAAAGAAACTTGGATCCTAGAGGGAGACAAAAACAAACAAAAATTCCATAGTTCTGCCAAAACTAGAAGATCACACAATAGAATTATAAGAATTAAGAAGATAAATGATACTTGTACTAATAATAGTGGAGAAATAAGCACTAAATATTATCTACCTAACGATATGATATTATAATGTACTTAGGTGGATGGAGATGTTGACATGTGGCACACATCTCTTGTATTAGGTGATGAGTAGGCCTTCATTAGGATTTCCCCTTCATTGTATTATTAGGAGAAGATCTATATAAAGGAGGTGATTATTATTGTAATGATATGTGTGAAGTAGTATGTATTTGGGATCTCTTGGAGATATAGTGTGGAGTGACTTCTTCCATAAGGAGTGTTGTACAGTGTTACCCTACCTTAAGGGTTTATTCTTTTTATGCATATATTGGATATTATGGCATCTTGGCCCATGAACATCTCATGTTATGTAAGATCTATATTATTCTTTATATTATTTTCATTATTGTATGTTTGGACTTGTATGCATGTAAAAATGGTCTGGAACACAATTAGTTAAATATTCGATATTTAAGTAGTTAATCCTAATTCTTCTACTAGTTTAAATAAATTGATAAATTTATATATATGGTTCATTCCCTTAATTCCTTTTTTTCAAAAATCACTTTCCTCTTAAATTAATTAAATGCACAAATTAAATAATTTGTCATTTAATTAATTTCCCTCTTTCATTTAAATTTGAATTTTTAATTCAAATTGTCACATTTCTCCATATTTCTCTAACTTCCTTCCACCTCACCTACCACCTCACCATGTGTCACATGAAATTCAATTTTTCTAATTTGTAAAATGAGAATTTTTATCAACAACCTACAACAAGTTTGAAACCACCTTGGACACATGGCTTCTTCTTTCCTTTGATTCTCTTCAACACTTGGCAAGGTGTTCTCTTAAAGGGAACTACCTCCATGATTCTCTCCGACCTCTTTGTACTCCACCGTTGATGCCTTAGGATCACGATCTCAACCGTCCATATTTTCCACCTCAGCTCAAGCTTGGAAAATTCTATAAATAGACAGAAATTCTACAACTTTTCAAGGAGAATTGGATTACAAACTTATGCTACAAAAATCATAGTGCAATTTGAGAGCATTTTGAGAGCATTGTAGTTAGTATTTAGCATTTTAGTTCATAGTTGCATTATCATGGCACTTTTAGTTTTATTATCTTAACTTGTTGCATCATCTTACTTCATTTTATTTAGAATTACATCTTTAATCACAATCATCTTAGTATCATTTGAATACAACAACATCACAATCTTAAATCATTTAGCATTTCAATCAAAAATATCAAAAACATGTAGATGTAGGCATATAGTTGTGCATTTTCATATAGCATCTCGTTTCTTAGGTTTCCATTTCATAGATTCATGTGCAAAACATAATTCTGAGAGCATGAATTGAGAGCTCACCATGAATAGAGGATAATGGAATGATTTAAAATGAAGGGTTACAATATTTTGGTTTATTATTTCTCTTTCATTAGATGTAATACATTTCATTGATGTGTGTTTTGTTTAACTAACTAATTTCACTCATTTTACCCACACACATAAATCGGTGCCCACTGTGGGGCCTAGCCCCTTTATTTTTAATATTTTCTAGAAAAGTGTATTTGTAGGTTCGAAGATGTAAAGTTTTAGCGCGATCGTGAATTCCTCTAGCGCATATCAAACATTCTCCAACTCATTTGTGCTATGTTCTGGCGCATCCATGGAATTATGCAGTGCATTCATCGCACATTTTGGTGCATACAGAAAGTTTTGGGCGCATATGTGATTTATTTTAGCACATACGTAGACTGTTTTAGCGCATTCATGCAATCTTTTAGCACATCTGTGTGAAATTTTAGCGCATCTGTCTATTGTTATGGCGCATCTATTTTATTTTCCAGAAATTTATTGGTCCAAGAACTAATTTACTCCTCTCTGTTTTGCAGGATTTTTACACACAGACAAAGACTCTACTGAAACAATAAAGAATGTTGTCAAAGAATTCCATGTTGAAACTACTAATGGTTTATGTTGTAGGGGCTGGATTTTATGCTTATTTTCTTTCTGTTAAGTTAGGAATCTAGCCTAATTAGGGGGATAATTGAACACCATGCTTGTTGTGTTTGTGGAATGGTAGGCGTGTATTCCCTCTTGTTAACTGGGTGATCAAAAAGTTAGACCCATTATTTTTATTGCTTTTAATCCTTAGAGGGTCTGCCTTGGTGGGACAAGAGGTAATCACCCCAAGGGAATGACCCAACCGGGAACATGCTAAAGCCAAGTGACTTCCACCCAGGATATAAATGTGGGTACTTGAGGAAAGTTCAAGTATCACGAGGATTGTTCCGAAAAGGAGGGAAACAATGGTCTCTTGTCGTATGGATGATCCCCCATGAATGGAATGCCCCTAACAAAACCCTTTGTTGTAATAAGCCAAAAATTCCCTTCTATTTACTGGCGCAAGAACGATCGCTCTGAAGTTGTCCCACATTCTTGTGGCTTTTGGTAGAAATGAGAAGTTCATCATGGGATATTCAAGAGGACTAAGGCTTGGCTTACCCGAGAAGTGAGTGCAATGCAAGGGGGAGCCAGTGTGGTCAAGCCTCTAATCATTCACCAAAAGTAAGCACAACTGGAGCAATCCAAGTGGAAATCCAATAGATATTGTCTTACACAGCCTAGGATTGTGCTTGTTTGATGTGTTTTACCTATGTGTTTTTGAAACAAATATACAAGAAAACATCACACAAAAATGCTCAACTATTGATTCAGAAAAATATCCAAATCAAACAATCAGACTTCCCTCCAAGAAAACTGGAAATTCAATCAAAACTATCAAAAACCAGAAAGCATTTTCTAGATCAGCGCATCCATTAACTACCCCAACACATGCCTACAATCTTTTAGCGCATCCATTTGTTGTTCTGGTGCAACTCTGTCATAATCTAGCACATGCATTTGTTGTTCTGGCGCATACATCCCTTGTTCTGGCACATTTATGTAACCCTGTAGTGCATACATACCATCCTCTGGCACATACATAGCCTATTTTGGCACATATGTGCAAAATTTTAGTGCATCCATCTATTTTTCTGGTGCATCTATCTTTTAGTGCATTTGTTCACTATTATAGCACATCCATACAAAATTTAAACCAAAATGCTAGAAACCTTGTTTGCCCGAATTTAATCTCACAATTGAGGATCCTTTTTAGTCCAGGACCTTTCCTCAGCCATACCAGAATCTCAAACTTGTTGAAACCAACATTTTTCAAGTAAAAATCCCTCATCTAAACTTTGATCAAACATCCAAAAGTGCCTCCTCATCACACCTATTTTTGATTAGCAGTTGTGTTTCACCATCAGGATTTATCATCATTCATCTTGAAACAAACTTGTTTAATCAAATTTCAACTATTCCTTTTGGCACTCCCAAACTTTGATCAAATGCTTAGAACATTTTCATCACTTGTATGCTCATTTTAACAAGATTGAAAAAAAAAAACTTGAGTAAAAGGAAATCAAAAACCAAAACACCATGGCTAAAAGAGAGGAGAATCCTTTTTTCGAAGTTCCTCAAGATGAGGTGGAAGAAATAACGGATGAAACCATAGAACAAGCCCAACAAGATCCAAATTTTCATAAATTCATGGAGAGGATCTTTGAAAAGGAGGGTGAGAAATACCTTTTGATGCTAGCAAATAAAGGAGTCCAACTACCTAAAGATTTTGATATCACAAAATTGAAATGAACTCCTAAGAAGACAAAAATAGAAAAGTAAACTGAAACAAGAAGTGAAGCAAAAACCAACGACCCCATGGATACTTTGAAACAATAAATCCAAACCCTCCAACAACAAATTCAGAACATGCAAACTGGAACCACCAAGAGATACTCCATACAAGATATATGTCCCTACCCTTTTGATCCAAGTGTCATCATGATACCATTTCCCAAACATTGTGAATTCCCTAAATATGATAAGTACAATGGGAAAACCGATCCAACAGATCACATAAGGGAATTCTGAACAATGAGCCTTGAATTTTCCCATGAGGAAACATATTTGATGAGATTATTCCCACGTAGTTTGGGAGGACAGTGCATGCAATGGTTCTCACAATTACCTCTAGGAATAAAATCTTTTGAGGAATTAGTCAATAAATTTATCACACAATATTCATATAACATCCAACATGAAATCACAATGGACCTTTGCAATGTCAAACAAAAGAAGGGCGACTCATTCCTAGTATTTCTACAAAGGTGGAGAATATTATTCGCAAGGTATCCTCGTCCCATACCAGAAAAAAGAGAAGATAGAGGTATTCATTGACAATTTAAATGATGACATGAGCTATAGGCTTGAATTACAATGTCCTCTAACTTCTGAAAAATTGATCGAAAATGGGATCAAAATTGAAGAAGCTTTGGTCATACAAGGAATATTGAAAATTAATAATGAAAAAAATTCATCTAATCCCTCCAACAATGACAAACCAAATTTTTGGCAAAAGTACAAAAATAATGGCAATGATACTTCAACTGAAATGCATAATGCTAAACCAGTCTTCAATTTGTCAGGAAGCACCTCGAATACCAATCAAACGAACACCCAAAATACCAACCAAAGCAACAACCAAAATACCAACCAAGGCAATACTCAAAAACAATCAAAATAACACAACATCCAGGACCCTACCATACCAAACATCGAACAACCACAGAAAGTTTACACCTTTGGGTCAATCCTATGAATCCGCATGTAAAGAAATTTTTTCGGAAAATCTTATCACTCTACCTAACACTCGAGGTTTTGAACCCAAAGTAGAATCGGCGTGGTGGAACGAGGCCCACTTTTGTGAATTTCATCGATGCAAAGGTCACCTAACCAATAGTTGCATGCAATTGAAACACAAAATACAAGATTTAATTGACAATAAGATTATACAAATAGAAGAACCCCTTACCCAATTACGACAAAGGGGAATCTTCTACCGTGAACAACAAAGGAAAAAGTGTGAACTATGTTCATGACACTACCATTTATCATATTTCAACCATTGAAGATCATACAAAGGACATCGAGATCAATAACACACCAGGCCTTCTTTCAACCAATCACCCAATCAATGACACCAACATTCCTTCTAATCATAATATCCAACACGACATGGTTACAACAAATAATCAAATTAATCTCATCAAGATCAAGGGAAAAGAAGACAGTGTGCCCATAAATGTGACTATAAGGGCACAAACCAGATATGTTTTAAAAGGCAACACTTCTAAAACACCCATTGCTCCATCTCATCAATATAACATTATTGATTAGCTCCAGAAGATCTCCGCGCAAATATCAATATTGGAGCTCCTTAAAATTTCTCTCGCCCACAAGGAGATCTTGGAAAAATCCCTAGTCGATACAACAATACCAAATGATTTGGAATTCTACACTTTCCAAGCCATGGTGGGACATCTAGTTGCACCTCATTGCTTATCCTTTTCAGAAAATGATGACGTGTCTCTCACCCATCCTCACAACGCAGCACTACATATCGAGGTCCTAATCCATAAAAGTTGTGTTAAGCACGTCCCAATAGATAGGGGATCCGGTCTTACTATATGTACTTCAAATCTTTTCTATGCACTAGGGTTCTCTAAAAATGCAATAGATGCAAGGAAAAATATCACCATCAAAGCATATGATGATGAAGAAAGAGCTTCAAAGGGATTAATTGTACTAGCAATTCAGGTCGGGCCAATTCAAAAGGATGTGGTTTGCCAAGTTTTAGATAAATATTTGACATATAATATACTCTTGGTTCATCCTTGGATCCATGAAATGCAAGTTGTCCCTTCAACATACCATCAATGTCTAAAATTTCCTTGCAATGGGCAAGAGATTACCATCCCTGTTGATTCTAATAGTCCCCAACATTGCAATACCCTTAAGGCTGTCCATGATGTATTTGTACCTCATAACCAAGAAGCTCCTGATTCCACCCCTAACATCCCCAATAATTTAATTCAATCCAATCCATTGTCAAAGTTGCTAGCCGCATCCTCCAATGAAGAAAGACAACCAAATTCCTCATCCAAACAACCGGAGAAAAAGGAAGAACCTAGCCCCTCTACGCCTACAAATCTTGAAGCCCAACTCAATACTTTGGCCAAAAAGTTTGAGAATAAATTCCAAGTCAAAGACAAATGTGTGGGTGAGTACTCCATTGAACAATCCCTCTGCCTCTCGCAGTTAATTTCACCAAAATCCCATGGTCAACCATCAACCTCATCACAATCATCCTCACAACCGATCACACTTTTTGATGGATGATTCATAAAAGCAAGCACTCAAGCAGAGGAATCTGATGACAAAGATATTTTGAATTGTATCTACAAAGATGAAACTGGTTCTCAAGCAGCAATGGCTAATGTCCAAACCACACAGTATGACAAAGGATTCTCAATCTTGGAAAAAATGGGATATGAGGGACAAGGACCTATTGGCAAAAGGAAATAAGGTATTGTAGAACCCATCCAACCCATCATAACAAATCCAAAAGAAAAAATAGGATTGGGATATAAAGAGCATCAAAAGGATGAAGAAACAAAAGAGGACCTAAAGCATAAGTTTGTCGAACAGATCCTACAGCTCCAAGCAAGTGACCACTATGAAACTGATTCCAATGAATATGAGTGGGATTCGCTATCAGAAGAGACTTGTCATAATACGAAAATTGATGTGGTACACAAGTATACCCCCACACTCGAGGAAGGACAAAGCTCAGGGTTAAGACCACTTGAATTAGAATCACAAAATATCGATGGCTCAAGTGAAGATGATCAGACTCCTAACGATATGGATCACTCAAAAGATAGTAACATCATAGAACTTGACCTTTCCATAGTATTTTTCGATGAAAATGTCGCCATTAGGACCCTTACTACCTCTGACTTGAGCCCACCGGACAATCCCCTACCATTGGTACATCCTGAACTCATAGATTGGGACCAAACCAAACCTATTGATATCCCCACCTTTTCAAACGATGAGGCCATCTTCAACTTCCTCTGTGTTGTTACCGCTGAAATAGGTTCCACCATTGAACGTCATAATGAAGCTTCTAGAGAGGGCAGTGCCAAATTTCCCAACTGCAAAACGAGTAAAACAAAAGAAAGATTTGGTGGTGAAAACCATTCCATGGTAGTATCAGATCAAGAAAGAATAAAAATAAAGAGCACATCCGACGGTGAAAACCTCTTCGAGGTGTCAAAGGATGGGAATTTTTAAACTCTTCCAAAGAACTTCCAAGAAAGATCCAAAGTCTTGATCGAGCCAACACAGTCCATCAATATTGGCAATGCAGACATAGTGAAAACTCTCCATCTAGCAGAATCGTTGACAGAGCAAGAGAAGCCTAACTTTATAAATTTATTTGAGGAGCGGCAAGTCAAATTTTTTTGGTCATATGTATACATGCCAGGAATAGACCCATATCTCATCATGCACCACTTATCCCTCCCTTCAGGAGTCAAAATAGTCAAGCAAAGGTTGAGAAAAATGCATCCCCACATTGCCTTGTTGGTAAAGGTGGAGCTAAAGAAATTATTGGATGTAGGATTCATTAGACCCATTGATTATGCTGAGTAGATATCCAACATTGTACCTATTTCAAATCCTGATGGCAATATACATATTTGTACAGACTTCAAAGACCTCAACAAGGTTTTCCCAAAAGATTATTTTCCCTTGCCAAACATTGATATCATTGTAGACTTAACAACAAGTTATGGCATGTTGTCACTCATGAATGGTTTTTATGGCTATAATCAAATCAAGATAGCACCTGAAGACCAAGATAAGACAACTTTCGCTTGCCCCTGGGGCACCTTTTGCTGGAACGTCATGCCCTTCGGGTTGAAAAATGTAGGAGCCACATATCAAAGAGACATGACAACCATCTTTCATGACATGATGCATACCTTCATGGAAGATTATGTGGATGACTTGTTGGCCAAATATTTCACTAGAGAAGGACATTTGGAAATACTAGACAAACTTTTCACTCGACTAGATAAGTTCAACATCTGCCTGAATCCAAAGAAATGTGTGTTTGGGGTAACATCGGCAAAGCTATTGGGATATATAGTTTTAGAAAAAGGTATTGAGGTAGACCTTGCAAAATTAAAATCTATCATGGAAATTATTCCTCCGAATAATATCAATCAATTAAGGTCCCTTCAAGGCATATTTCAGTCAATTAAGAGATTCATAACACAATTGGTTGATAAGACCCATCCTTTTACCCACTTGTTGCATAAGAATGTCTCCTTTTGATGGGATGAGAAATTTGAGGCAGCTTTCAATCAGCTAAAGCAATACCTAATTAGTCCACCTGTCCTAGCACCACCAATAGAAGGAAAGCATCTCTTATTGTACATAGCCACAATTGATCAATCATTGGGATCTTTGTTGGCACAAGAAGATTCAATAGGAAAGGAGAGAGGAATCTATTATATCAGTAGAACTCTAAATGGTTATGAAATGAACTATACATCCATTGAGAAAGCTTGTTTAGCAGTAGTATTCGCTACCCAAGAATTGTGACACTATATGTTGACTCATACAATCAGACTCATAGCCAAGATAGATCCGCTGAAATATCTCCTTAGTAAAGAAAACTTGACAAGAAGATTAGCCAAATGGGTAATGATACTCAGTGAATTTGACATCCAATATGTTGAAAGAAAATAATCAAAGGACAAGCTATTGCCGACCAACTGGATGAAGCACCAATTCATGATGATCATCCATTGCACGAGGAATTTTTGGATGTTGATGTCTTCACTATAACAACAACATAGTGGGTATTGTATTTTGACAACTCATATACTCAACACGGATCAAGAGCAGGAATTCTATTCATCACTCCCCTTGGGTACACCATTTTGAAATCATACCGACCAATGTTTCCTTGCACCAAAAACACGACAGAATATGAAGCACTTACCATCGGCATCAAGATAATTGTAGAATGGAAAATCAAAAAACTACAAGTCTATGGGGATTCTCAACTAGTCATTAATCAAGCCAATGATGATTACCAAACAAAGGATGAAAAATTGATGCCCTATAAAAGGATGATTGATGACTTCAATAAATATTTTGTTGACATTAAATTTTCTCAAATCCCAAGGATTGACAACAAAGTTACTGATGCTATGGCTACCATTGCCTCTTTGCTACAAATTCCAAAAAAAATGAAGTCGTTATGAGCTCATGGTGGAACAAATATTTACCCCTGCTTATGATGATCCTAAGTCCCAATTAATATTCCACCTAATTTCTACCGATACCTCCATTTACGAGAAGATCTATACCTATCTAAAAGATAATATCCTTCTTCCCGATCTCTCCTAAAACCAAAAATGAAATTTTATCTGCCAAGCTGCTTGCCATACCCTTATAGCAGATGTACTATACCGATGAGGTCTTGATGAAACTCTCTTACAATGTCTAGAACACAACGAGTCTAAAACAACTTTGCAAGAAGTCCATGAGGGTATCTGTGGCACTCATTCAAGTGGTCTAATCCTCACTAAGAAACTCCTTTTTTTGGGATACTGTTGGCCGACTATGGAGAGAGAGTCCTTCCAATTTGTCAAGAGATGTCAGAAATGTCAGATCCACGGTAATATTATCCATGCACTAGCACAAGAGTTTCAGCCCTTCCAATCAACATGGTCATTTTGTTAGTGGGGGTTGGATCTTGCCAGTAAAATTCACCCATCTATGTCTAATTGACACAAGTTTATCATTACAAAAACATAGTACTTTACAAAGTGGGTCAAAGTCGTGCCTTTAACCACCATCATAGGAAAGAAGATCTCATCATTCATCCTAAACTACATCATTTGTAGATATGATATCCCTCAATCCATTGTCACTGACAATGGCAGACCTTTCAAGAATCAGGACGTACAAGAACTCTATGAAAGGTTCCATGTCTAGAATCGATTTTCTATGCCCTATTACCCTCAAGGGAATGACCAAGCAAAGGCCTCAAACAAAAATATCCTAAGGATTTTAAAGAAAGCTATCAACGAGGTTGGACGTGACTGGCATATCCAACTGAACCCTACTTTGTGGGCCTATTGTACAAGCATCCACACACCCACAGGAGCTACACCATATGCCCTTGTACATGGATCTGAAGTTGTATTACCTATCAAAGTTGAAATAGCATCACTCTGTGTGTCCTTAAAAGGTCTAATTTCAAAAGAAGATTATTGAGTGTCTAGAATACAAGAGCTGGAATTGTTGAATGAGTGTCATCAACTTGCAGTAGATCACCTAAAATTATATCAATAGAGAATGTCTAGGAGTTACAATCACAAGGTTAAACCAAGGAAATTTTAGGTAGGTGATAAGGAAAATCCCTGTAATCAGCAGGATTGAGAAAAGAAAGGAAAATTTGAGCCAAATTTGTTAGGCCCTTTTGTTATTGTCTCGGTCTTTGGATTGGGGGCACATCAGCTGTCTGCACCAAAAGAGGTTCTATTTGAAGAATCGATGAACAACATTCATCTAAATAAATTCTACACATAATGCATCTGGTGCATGCTTAAAAAGTCTTGAAAAAAACATAAAAATCATAAAAAATCCTTAAAAAATCATAAAAAGTCCTGAAAAAATAAAATAAAATAAGAAAAAGTCCTGAAAAAATGGTCACCCTGATGAAAACTGGCAAATAGATGTCTTGGTGGCAACAATAAAATAATCAATAAGATAAAAAAAAAATCAAGAAAAGAGAAAATACAAAAAAAAGTGAAAAATAAAAAAATTGTTGCCTTGATGAAAACCTAGCAAACAAGCATCTTGGTAACAGCAAAAAAAATCTGAAAATCTGAAGAAAAAGTGCAATAAAAACAAATAGTGAAAACCTGACAAACAAACGCTATTTGTGATAAGTTGGCTCCTTCATCTATTTTGAGCGTGTGTCGATCGTATGCTTCTTGCTATTAGTGTGCACTCATGCCTATCATACAACGAGTTTCATGTATCTATCCAGCTGTCATGGTCATGTCCCACTTTGGCTTGGTTATCATTGTACATATCCATAATAAATTTGGTTTTTTTCTCACTAGGGGCAAAATCATGATCGCACTGGGGGGAAATAGTCGTTGAATTAAAAACAATAGGCAAGCAAACAAGGAGGCAACCTTGGCAAAAACAATAGTCACTCTAACCATCAAAATTGAACATCGAACATCAATCAATCAACCAATCAACCATCAACATCAAATCAAACACCAAGACCAAATCAAATCAATTATCATTGGAGGATCATCTTCTGAATCATGGTTGGATCACTTTAGCACGTAGGTTCAATTGTTTTATCTTGATTTTTGTTATCATTTCTCTTGAGTACATCGATGATGTCCTGAATCAGAGGGGCTATGATCGAGAATGATATTTTATTTGTCTATTGTCTGTGATTCAATCATTACTACTGTACAAATTGTCGCAGGACATGCTCTACAAAGTATCATTGATGACATTCTGAATTTGCATGGGAAAATGATTAACTCTTGTCTGTTTACACAAGTGATGCTCAATTCATCTCAGTCCAATTATACCTAGATGCTTGTGTTATCTTGTACTATCAAATCTCAATGGAAGTTGTATGGGAGTTGTACTCAGGTCATCATGGTCTAATTATACCATTGATGTTTGTACTAAATTTCAACATAATAAAATGCTCAATGATGATACTAAGCACAATGAATTAGATGGAAACATTGCATAGATAGGATTGCATTCATATTAGTTCTGCATCTGCATTATAGATTTTTCCAAACCTAGCAACTCTCAACATGATGTTATCTCTCACTACAAGATTGAGTACACTTGACATAACAAAAAAATCATTTGTTTGCATTTGCGTTTCCATAACATATCATTAGAGAGCATTATAATGCATCCATCTATACATACATATATCATTATCATATAATGCATTTACACTTATCATTTGCATTACATAACCCATTATGCATTCATCACACATTTGCATTACATTGCATAACCACAAAAATAAAGCATTATCCATAAAAACAACATCATTCACTAATTCATTATCATGCATCAAAGTCATAATAAATTCATTCTTTCATACATGAACCATTCATATAAACACTCATCATAACGATTACCATAATAACATCATAATCCATGCATCATCATAATTCATTCGCATTTATACATTTAGGTCATGAAAAATTCAAAAGAAAGCATTTATCCTAAATCATTCATCATGCATCCATCATCATTCATCCATCCATGTCGGTACACACATTGCATGGCATCAAATCCAAAAATAAAACATTGTCATACATCCATTCATACATTGACATCATTCATAATCATAATCCATTCACATAATCATCCATACATTTAGGTCACATATTCGCATCATGAAAAATCCAAAAAGAAGCATTATCATATATCCATACATTTGTACTTATCATATCCAACAACATTTCATTCATTTATCATGCATTGGACATCATAAACCATACATTCAACCATACCTATCCACGCATTTATCATATATTTGCATTCCATAATAAAACATTTTGCATTCATTTATCCATCCCTATCATTGATATATACATGTGAAAAATACAAAAATATAATGCATACCATATCATTTGCATAATCACATCTATCTCATATATGTCATCATCTCATAAATGCATCCATACATAAAACATGACATAATCACATAGAACATCGCATAGCATATATCAAATAAAAATAAATGCATCCATCATAAACATCCATAATAAAAGCATAAACAACATGTAGATCACTAAATCCCCGCTGCATATCATATATAACCTCAAAATAATAATGTCAAAGTGTACAATGATATCAAAAAATGAGAGATGATACAAAAATGTGGCAAAGTCGGGTCTCTAAATCAATATACAACATGCCAAGCGTGACCTCGGGATCTTGTGGTACTGCCACCGGAGGTCGCAGGCCTCTCTGATCCTACTACACCTCCTGCCCTTGATGGACCTACTCCTGGAGCTCCACCTGGTGGGCCCCTAGGAAGTGGTTGTGTAACACCCCTTCTAGTGGTCTTGGACTAAGTCCGACCAGATCTGGATCAAGCATATCTCACTCTTTGCTCAACAGGCACTACCTTGTAGTATCTACCTCAATAGTACTCCGCCTCCTTAGCGGACTCACAAAGCTCTCTCACAAGATCACCTATACCAACTCCCTCAACCGCTTCTTGGAGCCTATCAGCTACAACCACTACCTGCTCCCCCTGCCATCGAGCTGCATCCCTCTTTATTGTCAAGGTAGCAACCCGTGCCTGCATCTGTGCTACCTGTGCCTGTGCCTGCCCCTCTACCTTCAGTTGTGCCTGGGCCTAAGCTAACTGACCGTGCAGTGTCTGGATCTGCCCTTGTAGTGTACTAATCTGTCCATGGGCCTGAACCAACTATGCCTGTAGTGCAATAATCTGTGACTGCTGTTGCTGGGAGGGCACCCCAATCTATACATGATACTATGGCGCAGCCACCAAGGATCTCCTCCTTTAGGGTATCATCCCATCCTAAATAATGAAACCAGATCTGCCACCTCCTCCATCCCCATCCTTGTCATCATCTCCCCCATCATCCCCACCCTCAGCTCTCCCCTCCTATCCATCACCCCCGCCTCTCCTCCATTTGGGCGCCCTCTCCCCATCATCATCCAAAGTAGGTACTGACTCATCTGGGCTGGTCAATCTAGGAAACAAATGTGTCAAGAAATATTGTGCATAATCATCTGACATAATGACATCAATAATCTCAGGGTGGTAGTCCCATGCCACTAGTTTTAAAGAAAAATAGTCATGATAAGTTGCATCATATGATAGAAGGGGCCCCCAATCTGGTATGTCCTGATGTCTACGAGCATAGTGGGCCACTCCCTATGGCATACCTTGTATCTTGTTGTACTGCCTGTGTACCCTACCCACAAGAAATCTCTCTATGATGAATCGTGTCCGCCCTATCAAAAATCTGGTGGTACACACATATGGCATCTCTAGGGGATCCTCTACCCACTGCTCACAATCCACGTATGGGCACCATGTGACTATATCCAGGTCATCTAGAACTCATCTCCAGTACTCCAATTTGCCTAGCTTATGTTGGACAACGAGCCTGCTATATTCATAAACATAAGGCCTCCCAATCAATCGATATTTGTCAGCAACTGGTCGGGTAACCGCTATGTGGTCCCACGCCTAGATCTGAAGTAGTGTAACTCCGACTAATAGGCTGACAACTCCAAGGTATACTACCTGATGT
Source organism: Sequoiadendron giganteum (assembly GCA_007115665.2). Classification (NCBI taxonomy): domain Eukaryota; kingdom Viridiplantae; phylum Streptophyta; class Pinopsida; order Cupressales; family Cupressaceae; genus Sequoiadendron; species Sequoiadendron giganteum. The sequence continues at coordinate 593,483,171 of CM021109.1, forward strand.
AAATCATGATAGAGGTGGGTGAGCATGCATGAATCCTAGGCATATCTAGTACCCTGCATGATCATCTGCTCCAGTGTCCAACCCCATCCCACAGATAGTCCCTTCGACCTACGGTCAGGACATAAGAAGCCACCCATGAATCCAACAAGTACGGATTGAAATCGGGCATAGCTCTCAAATAGCTCTTGCCATGGCAGCTCATAACCACTAATCTGTTCATCGTGAAAATCTAGCGTAAGGCATCTATATCGCCCTACTCAGCAGCATCATATACAACAACCTCTCCGACCATGAGAATCCAAATAATATGGTACACATCCTTAGGCATGACAGTCATCTCACTACTCGCCAAGTGGAAAGTGTTGTGGTCACTATGCCACCTCTCCGCTAGTGCTATCAGTAATGCCCAGTTAATCTTAACCTAGGGCATGTGAATCAGATAATATAGTACACATCTCTCAATAACATCCATATCAGCCTGTACTAGCTATGGGATCATATCCCACATCTTCAAGAATCGCTCTCGAGACATCAGTACTCCTAAATCAGTCTCCTATCATCAGCAAAAATTGCAAAATCAGTAATCAATCTATCAATCTATCAACTATACCTCACCTATCATGAGGTCAATCATCGAAGCTCGCCTATCATGAGATCGATCATCATCTAATCCATCAGCATCATCAATCAACATCAACTACAAGGCTGACATGATCGAAAACTATCATCAACGAGGAGAAACATCAAAAATTCTTATTTCTAGCATGGATGCGCCAAAACAGCGCTTCTATGCGCTAAGAGACAAACGCACCAAAGTTTGGCACCGATGCACCATAACAGGCCATCGATGCGTCATTTCTACAAATGCACCACTCCATCACATGGATGTGCAACTTAACCTAGCCTACGACCTATCAATCAATGCGCTAAAACCTTGAACCAATGCACTACATCGGGTCATGGATGCGCTAAATCTCTAAGTCTATGTGCTAAAATAGACCATCTATGTGCTATTCTATCTCATGGATGTGCTAAAATTCTTGGCATTTAAATTTTAAAAGCGAGAAAAAGCATTTAAAAATTCACAAAGAAAGGTTTTTCGAAGTTTATACCAGAGGTTCATATGCCACTGAGCGATTGTGTCGCTGCACACGCTCGAATCGGTGGGTCTAGATTGGGATCCCCATTTTGCTCTAGATGCTCACAAATTGTTTAATCTCTCTCTCAAATTTTCAAAGGGTAAATGCACAAATGAGCTTATTTTTCACTTTTTACCTATTAAAAGGGCTATTAATATGGGTAATTAAATGGCAATGATTTATTTTATTTTTCAAAAGGGGCTAAATTCATAAAATCATCAACTAGGGCAGATTTCGCAAATATTTTCGAGAGATAAATTGCTGAAACATGCTAAAATCATCAAAATCATCAAAATTTTCTAAAAAATCCAAAAAATTCAAAAATTCACCAATTTATCTCTCGAGGGGGCATCATTCAATCATCACTGAAAAATCAGCGTCTGGGGCATGTCAAAAAATTTCTTTAAAGCAATGTGTAAACACATCACTTCAAAGAAGGGCAAAATGTATGCACGTAAAAATGGTTTGGAGCATAATTAATTAAATATTCAATATTTAATTAATAAATCCTAATTCTTCTACTAGTATAAATAAATTAAAAAATTTATTTATATGGTTCATTCCCTTAAATCCTCTTTTTAAAAAATCACTTTCCTCTTAAATTAATTAAATGCACAAATTAAATAATTTGTCATTTAGTTGATTTCCCTCTTTCATTTAAATTTGAATTTTTAATTCAAATTGTCACATTTCTCCATATTTCTCTAACTTCCTTCCACCTCACCTGCCACCTCACCATGCGTCACATGAAATTGAATTTTTCTAAATTGTAAAATGAGAATTTTCATCAACAACCTACAACAAATTTGAAACCACCTTGGACACATGGCTTCTTCTTTCCTTTGATTCTCTTCAACACTCGGCAAGGTGTTCTCTTAAAGGGAACCACCTCCATGATTCTCTCCAACCTCTTTGTGCTCCACCATCGATGCCTCAAGATCACGATCTCAACCATCCATCTTTGCCACCTCAGCCCAAGCTTGGAAAAATCTATAAATAGAAGGCAATTCTATAACTTTTTAAGGAGGATTGGATTACAAACTTATGCTGCAGAAATTTTAGTGCAATTTGAGAGCATTTTGAGAACATTGTAGTTAGTATTTAGCATTTTAGTTCATAGTTGCATTATCATGGCACTTATAGTTCTAGTATCTTAACTTGTTGCATCATCTTACTTCATTTTATTTACAATTGCATCTCTAATCACAATCATCTTAGTATCATTTGAATACAATAGCATCACAATCTTAAGTTTAGCATTTCAATCAAAAATACCAAAAAAATGTAGATGTAGGCATATAGTTGTGCATTTTCATATAGTATCTCATTTCTTAGGTTGCCATTTCATAGATTCATGTGCAAAACATAATTATGAGAGCATGAATTGAGAGATCACCAAGAATAGAGGGCAATGGAATGATTTCGAATGAAGGGTTACAATAGTTTGGCTTATTATTTCTCTTTCATTAGATGTAATACATTTCATTGATGTGTGTTTTGTTTAACTAACTAATTTCACTTATTTTACCCACACACAGGACCTTATCATTAAAGTAGTGAATTATTTCTAAAATTTTCTCAAAACTAAGAAGGTTATGATTGACAATGTTAACTGCTTTACACATCTCCAGTTGATGGAGGATGCAATTTTGTTTGGGATATATTGGTCAAGAAAGAAGTATAATAAATAATACATTGGACAACTACACTTTTTCCTCTAGTTAGGATGTCAATATGGCTAAAGAAAAAAAAATTACTAGTTTACAACAAGTAGAAGTGACAAAAAAGCTAGCATTCAAAGTTAGATTAATTTGAAGCAAATATCTAGGTATCTCACTTTTTAAAGGTTGTGGAATATCTCCAATTTGGGATCCATTACTATAATCATGCTCGAATAAGATGGCTACTTGGAAAGGAAAATGGTTAATGTTAGTTGGAAGATTGATAAAATTGAAGGCTATAATATCAACCATTCCAACCATTCCAATCTATCTAGTGTCTTGTCTAAAGATGCCCTCTAAAATAATTGGTAGACTAGAACAAAAATGAGAATTTATTACATGGAAGGATTCCTCAAAAGAAAAAAAATATTATCGGTTGCTCGGGAACATGAATGAAGATCAAAAATAGATGGTGGAATAGGTATAAGAAGCCTTATCATCTAAAATAGAGCATAAAGGGAGCCTTGTTTGGAACCTATAAAAAAAACATCTTAAATGGGCTAAAATCCTCCAAATCAAATATTTGGATATGATAGACCCAACAAGAATGTTAAAAGTCTTCATGCCTTCACAAGGCTCAACTATATGGAATTTTATTATGTCAAGAAGGAAAATCATAACCAACCACCTAGCATGGGAGATAAGGAATTGGAAATCTGATAATTTTTGGGAGGATTCAAGGAATGGATCCCCATCTCTAGATAAAAACCAAGAGATGAGAATGGTGAAACAAAGAACAAAAGAAATATGGGGACCTAAGGTAATTGATTTCCTTACCCCAAACAATAATGGAGGTATTCAAGAGTGGTGTTGGAAGGATCCCACAACCTTGGGGATCTTAGAATGGTAACAAATTCTTAGAGAAATATGATAGTAACAAAAAATATTCATTTTTGAAGGGAAAAACATAATAAGGTGGTACTATGCTAAAAATGAGAAATACTCCATCAATTTGGGATATCTTGTGGATGATCAATAGATTACAAAGGAAGATTGGATGGCTCATTTATTTTGGTGTAAACTTTGTCTCCCACCTTTGTTTTAGAATTCTATATAGAAGAATATATTAACAAAAGATAGGTTCTTGAAGATGGGTTTCTCTAGCTCATCAAGGTGTGTGATGTGTGAACAAATAGAAGAGAAGAAAAAACACTTATTACTAAGGTTTCCCCTTTGATAGTAAATGTTGGCAATGGCTATGTGCTAGGCTATGTTGGTTCTCAACGCTTCTAAATGATAGAGAAAAACTCTTCAAGTTGTGGCCAATCATTCAAATAAATTCAACATTTGTTGGTACGTGGATCTCAAGCTTGTCCCTACTGATTTGAGAAATTTGGAAGGAGAGAAATAGAAGGACCTTCCCAATGAACATAATGACGATAAAATATTTTCTCAACAAATTAGAAATTGTCATTATTGAAGTAGTAAACAATAGAATTGTAACATAGTCAGTCAAAAATATTATTTTTTCTTGGGATTGTGAAGTGACTTGTAGATGGAATGGACTATGAGTCCCTTGCATTTATGGATTTGGTGGAGTGTATTCCACAACCAAAGAAAGGAACTAAGATAAATGGATACCATCCTCAAGTGGTTGGGCCAAACATAGCTTTGGTGGGACATCTAGAGGAAATCCAAGTCCTTCAAGGATTGAAAAAATAATCAAAGATTTAAAAGGGAACCTAATCAATGTTGTATCAAATAAAATAAAATAAAGAATGAACAATGAGGCTAACACACATGCATTGGTGTTGGGCCTCCAAACATGCTTCCAATTAAAGAACATTGAAATAGAGGGTGATTTTATGATTATTATTAACTCAATTTAAAAATGAAAATTCAAAAATTGGAAATTAATAATATCCTATATCAAGCCTAGATATAAATAGACTCTCTCAATTACTTCATGGGTCAACTAATCTATAGAGAATTCAATAGAGCAATGTATTACTAATCCCTTCATGGCTCAACTAATCTATAGAGAAGTCAATATGGCAATGTATTACTTGACAAATTGTGTTATAGATGTGATGTAGAAAAATAATATTAGCAATTGATGATTGTGAATAATTACACAATATGTTTAAAATAAACAATAATATCAACTCCAACTTCGACAAGGATTGATCATAAAATTATTTGGAGTATACAATGATGAGGATCGAATAGGTCTCCCTATTAGTCAAATGGAATGAGACTCCTTGCATGTGTGAATTGGAAGAAAAATAATAATAAAATCACTTTCCATTATGAGATGGGATGGGAGAATGAAATAATCTCAAAATAGGTTTCTTTTATAAGGTCATCACCACCAATTGTTGAATGAAAGAAAGAAACACAATGGCCAATGTGATGGTGAAGAAACAAGTGCTTAATTGTTTAAAAGAAACACTATTGATTGTGGCCCCTAGCCTTGGACTACTAATTGGGAATGGAGCATCAATGATATATGGTTTCACAATTATGCAATGGAAACCATTCATCACCACTTGTAACCCACTAATGGAGGAAAGGAGGTGAAAAACCAAGAAAATAATAGATTTCTTAAAGCAAGTCATGGGTTTAAGTAATGAGACATGCATTGAATGGATGATTAACCTATTCACTAATAGTTCAAAGGAGGACAACTAAGTGTATGTAATCATAAAAATACTTCATTGTTATAGGTAGGTACTACATATTTTTTCTATAGATTTAGGGCATTTTGTCAATAAGCTCTAGATAATGATATAGCTATAGGATTTTCTCGAACTAAGAAGTTAATATCTCTTTAAAATACTATTTAATGAAAATGGATTAGTCCCCATGACTAAAGTTTATGTAGCCAAAAAAAAACAATGAAAGGCAAAAATTAATCCATATCATTAAAAAAAAAAAACTAAGAATGTTTAGCAAATCTAACAAAAGTCACATCAACTTGGCCCCTTTCAAAAAATACCAGATAAAAATGGTTTTGGTTTTGGACTACTTTTTTTAATAGTTGTTTCTACATATTTGTATATTCTTGACTCATTGTATCTTGTTTGTATTACTAGACTTATAATCCTATGCAATTTAGCTTGATTCTATATACAAAGTTTATTGGTTGCCTTCTTCCAATTTCCACCTTTATTCAATAAAAAATACTAAATAAAAATATATTTAACAAAAATACATCGAAAAACATACATGTTGCATATAACTATTGGAAATGGAGAGAGTTAGGAAAAGCTCACTCATAACCCATCTTCTTATTCAACATACTATCTCTATTTGACCATAACTTTTAATTAATTCAAATTTTAAATTTCAAATAATTAAAAATTATGGTGAATAAATGTTTATTTTTATGGAGAGGAATCAAAAGGTTTTTCCAACAACCTAGAGTTTAGCTCTTTACAATACAAAACCCCCTATAACCTCTCAGCAATGTGCAACGGACCCAACTTAGCTCTTTACAAAACGAACCCCCCTATAACCTGAGCGAACAAATCCCCCTATAAACTCTGGAGCGATGTACAATAGACCCTTACAAAATGAACCCCCCTATAACCTGAACGAACGAACCCCCCTATAACCTCTGGAGCGATGTACAAACAAACCCCCTATAACCTCTCAAGCGATGTACAACAAAACCTCATTCCACACAGTACACATTGTAGACAAATCAAAAATCGAACCTATGATTTGAACTACCTAAAATGACAGCCCAAACCAAATGAACTGACTCTAGAAATCTTGATCAATAAATGTTACTTCTAAAAAGTTGGTTTGCTACCTCCATTGTACAACTATTCAGTGTAAAACTTATTCTTGCTGGAAATGACTGATACATTTACTCCAATGCACACAACTCATGACCCACTTTATCAAAAATGATTGAAACAGACTCGCTCTGATTAAAAACCCATGCCATGTGTAATTCCAATAAACTTTTTTGTCGGCGGAAAGAGACAGGATATGATGACAACCCACTTTAAGGTAATATCTGAGAAAGCCAAGGCACCTTTCACTGAATTATTCTGATACAAGAAGTTGCCACCATGACTTACAATTGATCAGTATTCTCACATTATAACATCCCTAGCTGTTACAGTCGATCCACATTGTGGAAGCAAAAATGGGGTGGTACTGTTTCTTTGTGAAGGAATGTGAGCCGGTGATTCCTTCACCGGGGAGCAAATTTATATGGCTGCTGGTATTGCTGGGGTTAGTACTGTTTGTGATGTTCTCTGCAAACAATCCCACGCCTCGTCCATGTAGACCACAAATTCTCGTGCCCGGCAAATATGGTCATGGGGGCTGCAAATGTAGTCATGGGCGCTGCAAATGTGGTCATGTGCATTGACAGGAAGAGAAATTTCAGGGTATGCAGTATTTTCCTCCTGGTTTTCTGTGTTGTTTAGGCCATGAAGAACAGTAGCTTACTGTTTTTACATTGTGACTTTTGTAGAAGGGTATTGCTGTTAGTTTCTGTTACAGAAGGGTATATTGTCTGGGTATCGAAGGGTTGTAGTTTAATTGATGAGATAATTGTGTACATCATTCATTGAGTATAATTTTTCGATATATGATATGGATTGGGTTTAATATTTTGATGATTTTGAAGGAATGGATCTCTTTATTTGTGATAATTTAGTTAAGAAGAAATTTCTGATATTTAGATCGCTGTCTATTACAGCCATACTATAATGGATCCTTATGATTGTATCTTTACCAATCTTTGGGCTCCATTGTTGTATATGATCTTCTCTTTGTAACAGGGTTGAGCATTTCAAAAGCTCTTATTTACCCTGAATAAAAGATTAGATGGCTCTGATATATTAATTAAATGCAGGGATGTCAGATATATCTATGTTAACACCATTGCATCTATAAAGTAAATGGCTGAGTTTATATTGATAAATTAATTAAAGGCAAAGATTTCAAAGATATCAATGTTAACTCCATTGTATCTATCAGAGAGTTTATATTTCAAAGAGAGTTTAACTGATGTTAAAATAACAGAGGTATAGTTTCTCTCTGGTTTTGTAAGTGGGCATTAATTTAAAATGGATTTTAATAGGTTTCTCATAATAGATTTATATTCTAAAGGTAGCTTGAATGATATCAAAATAACAGAGGCCTAATTTCCTGAATTGTTTTGTAAGTGAACATTAATTTTACATGGATTTCAATAGTTTTATGTAAAGTTATCTGAAAACTTATCACTTTTCACCTTTATTGTTGTTATGTTGTTTTTCAGCATGCCCCTGCTTCTTCTTGTTTCTCTATAACCAGGAGGCCAAACATTTAATGTTTATTTTGGAATTCATTAAGTGCCAAATTTATGTGGAACCCAATCCAATTTGTACAACTCAGTTGCATCCATTAAAAAAATGTATGGGTTTGTATTTTTGTGAAATAGTTACCCAACTCTAGATGAGTTAAATAACAAGGAGGTGACTTTGACACTCGTTCATTATTTATGTTTCTTGGAATGATCAAGATCTGATGAACCTCCCACGGAAGTATTTCTTTCATGACACTTGTTAAAGTTTTCTAGGTCTAGACATTCACTATTTATAAGAGGTTAAGATTTTTGGTTTTTGTTTTCTGCAACATGTTGTTGTGTTATCTTGCTTTCTAGTTATTTTTTGTGTATCAATCATGAAGCAAATCATCTTCATGTCAATACCTTTATTTATTTATTTAAATAAGTAAATTAAATAATAAAATATTATTTAATTTAATAATCCATTTATATAATTACTTGGTGATGAACTAGATGTTAGTACATAATGATGTTAGGATGATTTTATATGTCTACACATATGATGTGGTACACATGGAATAACCTCAGAGCAAGAAATGATAGGGTCCCTAAGTGGCTTGATAGAGCTATGTTGTCAACTCAACCATTATTTTCTTTTGCTAGTTATCACTTTATGCCTATGAAGCCTTTGCTAGATGTTGTCCTTATAGACCAATTTCCAATAGGGTTTCATATTGAGTGGCAACTTGCCAAACCCAAGGCCATGAAGACTTAGTTATTTCTAAACATGTTGCTACTCAATCACAAAGCCATTTCAACCCATATTCAACATGTTTGGAATTTTGATCCAAACCTCATGCATGAGACAAGTTGGATTGCCTTGTGGAATGACTAGTTTCAAAACTTCAAGTAAGATTAAAACTCTACACTTCTTGCTTTCTTTTTATTTATGGGCACAAGCTTGCCCTTTTTTGTCAAAACTCTTATAAGGCCACCACCTCGAAGCTCTACCAAGCCATAGTCACTTTGGAGGCACAAATTTTTGACTTGAAAGCTCAACTTCACATGGCTATGCTTCACCACTAGAAGCCTGTTGTAGATGTCCACTCTACTCTTGGTGCCTAAATTAAACTTCAACTTCATTGGTTTGTTGGCAATCATCTTGTTGGAGACATTACTAATCCTCTTTCTTTGGGTGGAAATTCTAGGTTTGCTATGTAAAATTTTGGCCACAACTCATGTTTATTACTCCTCTTATTGGGTTCCTTCTAAGGCCTCTTATTTAAAAGTTGAGAAGTTGCTCAGGGACTTTCTTTGGGCCTCTACTAACAAAAATGAATTATTTTATTGTGTTGCTTGGAATTTTTATTATATTCGTCATGACGTTGGTGCTTATCTTTCATCAAGGCATTGATCTCTATGCTAAATGGATCATCAAAGCTCTAGAAGAGAATAATTCCTAGAAAATTCTCATTGGGCATCTTATTTCATCAAGGTTTCCTACTCGGCTGCTTGCTTGAAAATGACAAACTCTACACTCTCCTCATCATGAGGGAGGTTTTCTAGATACAAGGAATATTTGTTATTTAGAGCATTTGGAATGCTTTGAATTCCATCAAGCTCTGGCTTCTTTGAGCTAAAAATGAATCGTAATGGCCTCTCAATCAACCAACACTTTATTTGATAGTCTTTGGTTCTATCTAGTGAAGATCATCCTCTTTCCAAAGCTCATTGGGTTCATGCTTTGAAATTATTTAATAGAGGAATTAAAACTCTACTTGATTTCCTTAATAGAGCCACCAAGAATTTCATATCTTGGCTTGATGTCAACTTAAAATTCTAGTTATCCAATTCATATCAAGGGACCTTCCAAACTATTATTGATGTCATCTCTCCTCATATGGTTCAAAAAATTGAGGTTAGGTCCTTTAAGTCTTGGTCAAAAAATTGGAAATGGTATCCTAAAATACAATTTCATAATTAAAGACCTTGCAAGGGATACTTATGACTTATGCATCATCTCTCAATGGTGGACTAGTTAAACCACCATTGGCACCTCTAGTCTTCTCTTGGAACTTGGTGTCAATGGTTCCAAACTATTTGGGCAGTCATTCTCGATCCTAAATTGGCTCATTTTGTATGGTACATTTTTTACCAAGGTTTTTTCCTTGGCTCTCACTTACCTCATATGGGAGTTCTCAACCCTTGATATCTTCTAGATAGATAGTTCAAGACTCTCAAGCATGTTTTTTAGTTTGGCACTAGAGCTCAAGCATCTTGGATTTGGATACATGAATTCTTTAATCCTTTTTGTCTTGACCCTTTCTCATGGCATACAATTGTGTTTAGTGATTGATCATGTCTCCCATTTAAATTTATTAAGTGTTCACATGCTTTCAAGGTGGAAATTATCTTCATTATTTAGAAAGAAAAAATCAGCTCTCTTTATAGATTGTTCAACTAATGTTCACTTTTTCCTATACACCAAAGCTATGATTTTCTCTAATGTGCTTGTGTAGATTTAGGTGCAAGCTTGTAAGGTTGTACTTGAAGTTTTGCATCTACAAGAGCTCTTAGATCACTTGTATAATGCTCCCTACACAATTGCTAGATTCCAACACCTGCCTCTTACCCACCTCTTGGGCATAGGCATGGTCTTAGTCAATTTTCTATAAAAGATGAAGGATCCCAATCTCAAGGCTCTCAAGTGAAAGGATTTAGGGATTGTGTGGCCCACAAATGTTCTCAACCTTCTTGGTCATCTTTTGCCTCTTCTCATGGGTGCGGTGCTCTTGGTTGGCTATATTTTGGCATGTTCCCTTTCTTGGATTTGTTCATTTCCCCTATTTATGCTCAACTAATGGTAAATGAAGATTAGGAGGAGGGTGCTCTCACTAGCTAAGAGCCTATTGATGAATTTTCCATCCATGCTGATGTATGGGGTAAATCAAATGATCATGATTCCCATCCTACCAATTTTTCTCTTATTACTTAGCATTTTGTATGTTTATTAATGTGTGGGCTTAACCCTATGTAGATTTCTCTTGTCTTTTGATTTAGACTTGGCCTCACATAGACTCTAAGGGTGTGCCTTTTAACCACCCACATTTTTTGTGAATAGTGTATTTTATCTTTTTCATTCTCAAAAAGTACCAAATGCCTTGTTCATTAAAAAAATAGATTCAATGGTGCTTGAATAACAAAAGCATAGTTTCTTGTCTAGTTTAAATGGTTCTAGAATAATAGAGACATAGTTTTGTCTAGTTTTGTAAGTGTGCACTAACTTAAAATGGATTTCAATAGTTTTTTATAATGTTGTCAAAAAAATTGGCATCACTTTTTCCTTCATTGATGTTATATTTTTTCAACAAGTTCCCATTTCATTTTTCTTTTGTTAGGAGGATAAACATCTCAAATATTTTTTATAGTTCACAAGTTCATAAATTATTTTGGGTCTCTATTGATATTATGATTTGCGCTTTGAACAATTTGAAATGAGGATGCTTAGGAAAGCTCATTTCTAGCATACTTTATCCCTAGTGATTGACTTTTTTGCCCTCTATTATTCCTATAAATTTTGAGAAAGTAGACCATGTTGTGTCTAATTCTAGTAAACTTTGGCTAATTTTCTCCCAACCTCTAGTCCAGAGCCTTGACTAGTTTGAGTTTCTTTTTAGAAGGGTAAATTGTATGGTCATCAAAGGGTTATAGCTTCATAGATGAGGATGAATGTGCACATGATTCATTAAGGTATAATTTTTTTGATGTATGGTGAGGATTAGGTTTTATGCTTTGGTGACTTTGAAGAAATAAATCTCTCTATTCGTGGTAGTTTATTAAAAATAATTTTTTGATATACTAATAAAAGGCAAAGATAAGATTACTGGTTACAATAATAGTATTGGGGAGTTCATTGTTTGTATCTTTCTTGATCTTTGTGATAAATTGTTGTATATGATCTTCTCTTTGTAAAAAGGTTTAGTCCCTCTCAAAAATATTATTTTTCCTTAATTAAAAAATATAGAAATACCAAACATATCCAAATGAATTCCTCTAAACATGCCAATTTAATCAAAGGAAACTTCTAATATATTAATTAAATGCAAAGATGTTAAATATATTCATGTTAACACTATTGTACCATAAAAGGAAATGTCTAAGTGTATATCGATATATTAATTATAGGCAAAGATGCCAAAGATACATATGTTAACCCTATTGTATCTATCAAAAATAAATGTATGAGTTTATATTTCAAAAGGAGTTTAATTGATGTTAGAATAAGATAGGCACAGTTTAATGTAAAATGGATTTCAATAGGTTTCTCATAATGGTTTTATATTCGAAAGGAAGTTTAAATGATATTAGCATACAAGAGTTCTAGTTTTCTATCTTGTTTTGCAAGTGCGTATTAATTTAAAATAAATTTTAGCAGTTCTTTGTAATGATGTTTGAAATTTTGTCAAACATTTTTCACCTTCAATATTGTTATGCTATATTTTTTCATCAAACCCCCATTTTTGAAAAATTGGGAGTATAAACATCTCAATTCATTTTGGAGTTCACTAGGTACCAAATTTGTTTGGAACCTAACCCAATTGTATCCATAAAAAAATTTTGTAATTGAGTGTTAACTTAAAATGATTTCAATAGTTTTCATAATGTTGTCCAACAATTTATCATTAGTTTCCACTTTCATAAGGATCCAATATATATTTTTGTTATTAGAATAAGCATCTCAAATATTTTTAGAGTTCATTAGATACCAAATTTGTTTAGGACAAGCATATTTTGTATAGTCTAATTGTATCCTTAAAAAAAGATACAAACTAATATTCCAAAATAGTTTAAATAATATTAAGATATAGAAACATAAATTTTTATCTAATTTTATAAATATGTATTAAATTAAATAGATTTCAATAAATTTTCATAATATTGTTTGAAATTTTGTCGTCACATTGATGCTATATTTTTATTTTTAAATAGACCCATTTCATTTTCTTTTATTAGAAAGATAAACCTCTCAACCATGTTGTCTAATTCCAATACACTTTGACCAATCTCATGCTAACTTTTAGGAAAGAGGCATGCCTTGTTTTATTTTGATAACAAATTCCCACTATGGCATTTTTAATTGATCAATATTGTGACATTACAACATCCCTTTGGACTATTATAGTCTATCCATATTGTGGAAGCAAAAATGAGGACCTATTATGTTTTAAAGGAGTGGTTTGGGTTTTTGTGGAGAAGTATAAATTATATGTATTCTAAAGTCAAATCAAATGATTTAGAATAATTGGGGCATCTTTGTTTTGTAGTTTTTTTATTAGCGATAAACAGATTTTGAAGGACCCTGAAACCTTGTACAAAAAGGAAAAGAGGCAGCAAAGATTTAGTCAAGTGGCTGCCCCACCAAAACTCAAAAACCGGTTGATTACGAAACAATCAAAAAACAACAACCAACAAAACAAAAAATGAAACAAAAAGAGAACAATATCCATATTGTGGAGCAAAAATAAGGAGTGGCTTGGGGTTTTTTTAATTTTATAAGGTGAGTTAATTATTTTCATCGCTATTAATTTTTTAAATATATTTTTTAAGAATTAATTTAAATAATATTTAACAATTTTTTATTGATATTTAGTGATTTAAGAATTGAATTTATTATTTATTTATTTTATTTAAGGTTTGATTCTTTATTATTAAGGAGATAATTTTTTAATTTTAAAAAATATATTATTTTATTTAAATTTATAATAAATTATAGATAATTTTAAATTTAAATTTTTTTTTTGCATCAAAGGTGTTCCTTATATGAAGTGAACGACCTTCTTTTTAAAATCAATGGTTGAAATTTGTAGAGAAGGATACAAGATTGTTAAAATGATGTCAACCATCAATTTTTTTTAAATATTTAAAAATATAATATATAATTAAATAAAACTACTTTTTTATCTAGTCTTACCTTTAAATCAAGAAAACATAGGATAAGAATTGTTTTTTTCTTTTAAAATTTTTAAACTTAGATTTTTAGATAAATAATAATAAGTTTCTATATATATATTTTTTAATTATAATATTAATAATAATAAATCAATAATTATGAATTGAATTTTTATCTTTCGAATAGGTTTCATTTTATTTTTCACTTTTAAAGTTTAGTGCTCCTTATATAGTTTGTTTTTATTTTTAATATTTTATTTGAAATACAATTTTTCTTTTTAAAGTTTAATTTATTTAATAATATTTTATATATTTCTTAATTTTTTAATATTTAATTTATGTTAACATTTTTTGTAATATATTAATTATATTTTTTTAGTATATATTTTATTAATATTCAATTTAACAAATTTTAAAAAAAAAAACTTTTATATTTAACCATTTTTTAACTTGATAAGATTATTATTTGTTATTAATTTTTTAAAATTATTATGTTTATTAATATTTGAATTTTGATATATTTTGGCTTTCCATTGAGTTTATTTTATTTTAGTTTTAAATTTAGATTTAAGTTTGAAATTTATTTTTATTATTTTTTTTTATGAAATTGCAATAATATTTAAAAAATTATTAGAATTAATTTGATTTATAATTATTTATCTTATTAAAACTTTAATTATTATAGAAAATTCTATTTGGGATTTTTGTTATATAATTTATATAATAAAATGAATTTCAAACTTAAAATAGAAATTAAAATTTAAAGAGAGAGAGAAGGTAACTTTTAATTAGTCGTTTCATGCCAATAATTCAAGGATATCACGTCCCTAGGGAGTTATGCTCAAGGTAGCATGTCATTTGATTAAGGATATAACTCGACCTTAAAACCTCTTTAGTGTACCCATTGCACACTTAGGAGGAAAATAGATAGATAGAGAAAGAAAATAAAGACAAAAATAGAGAAATAGAGAGGGAGACAAAGAGATACAAAGAGATAAAAAGGAGCTAGAGATACCAAAATAGAGGTATCGATATAAAGGAATAAATATGGAGAGGTAAAGAGATAGAGATAGGAAGATAGATAAAGAAAGACAAATGAAAATAGAGGAGTCCATAGACATAGATATAATCACATATATATATATATATATAGAGAGAGAGAGAGTATATATATATATATATATAGAGAGAGAGAGAGAGAGGAGACAAATATATATATATGTTGAGAGATCAAGAGATAAAGAGGGAAAGGGGGAGAGAGAGGGGGATATAAATAGGGATAGAAAAAATAGTAAGGGGAGAAAGATAGGGAGATGGAAATAGATAGAGAGAATAAATGAGAGAAAGATAGATAGAGGAAAAGAGAACGGAAGACAAATATAGAGAGAAATAGGGGAGAGAGAGAAAGATAGAGATTGAGAGATGATAAAAAATATAAAGATAGAGAGGGAAATAGAGATATAAAGAGACCTCTCTCTTTCTCTTCCCATATCTCTCCATATATATATCCCTGTATGTAAAGGTCTCCTTACCTTTCTCTATATATCTCCCTCTCTCTACCTCTCTATATATATAACTTCCTATCTTTATCTTTATATCCCTCCATATCTCCCTCTCTCATTCTCTTCCTCTCTCTTTGTATCCCCCTCTTTCTATCTCTATTTCTCTTTGTCCCTCTCTATCAAGCTCTCCCTATCTTTAGCTCACCAAATCTCTCTCTCTCTCTCTCTCTCTCTCTCTCTCTCTCTCTCTCTCTATATATATATATATATATATATATATATATCAATATCTCTCTCACTAAGACACACACACTCCTTGTTTCTCCTTCCCTATCTCTATATCTATCTCTTTCACTCACACACACACACTCATTGTTTCTCCCTCCCTATCTCTATATTTATCTCTATCTCTATCCCTATCTCTCCCCTCCCTCTCTCTATCTCTCTCCCTCTCTCTATTAATTGTATTTTTTGTCTCCTCTCTCTCTCTCTTATTTACTCCATCTCTCCCTCCATCTCTCCTACTCTCTCTTTATATATATATATATATATATATATCCCTTTCTCTACCTCTCTCTATATCTTTATATTTCTCTCTTAATCTCCCCCTCTTTCATTGTCTTCCTCTTTCTATCTCTATCTTTCCTCCCTCTCCCTCTCTCCTTCCATCTCTCCCTTTATATATTTATCTCTTTGTCTTTGTCTCTCCCTCCCACCCTCTGTATCTTTCCCAAGTTATATTTATCTCTCTATCTCTCCTTTATATTCCTATCTCTCCCTCTCTCATTCTCCATATTACTTCCTATTGTTGTCTTATGGAGACCAATCAGACTTGGATAAAATCTTCATATTAATTTTCATTAAATAATTTGCTGCACTTATTAAATATTTATGTTGCACTTGTATCTAAAGGATGGTTACAAACAAATGTTAAATGCTGGAAGAGATTAGTAACAATATTTTTAATATAAAGTCTATGAATAGCTGGAAGTATTAAATGTAGCTACCCAAAGAAAACGTTTTATTGGGTGCATGAGGCACAGCCTGTTGAACAGTTCGGATAACTAATAACTAAGAGGGGGGGTGAATCAGTTATCACAAAACACTTTTCTTTCTTTACTTAATCTAGAGCAATCATAAACCATTCATGTATTTATTAAAATAAATATGAGCATGCAAGCACTAAACAACACTATGCACAATGAACACTAGAATTTACGTGGAAACCCAAGATGGGAAAAACCACGAAGAATGCTAATTCTCAATAAAATAACACCAATTAAGGTGACACCGGTTAAGGTGATTTTTTTACAAAGGATCACTGCCAAGTTGCTCACTACATGGTGGCTCATTGTCGGTGGGATCACTGGCCAATACAAAAACAACTGATTACAAATAGTCTCACTAACAAAAGTGAATTGATGAAGTTGCATCTATATATGCATGAATTCAGTTCTGGTTAAGAGCACAATCTTTGTCTGCAACATATCCAGTCAAGAATCTTCTGCACACCTTCCTCGCACAACCACTGCAATACAGATTGCTTCTTCCTAACACTTTCCTTCACTTCCTTCTATGTTTCTTGCCGCACACTCCTTCGCACCCTTATCATTGTTCGCACATAACACTTTCTCATTCATCATATCTTCAACCAAAAAGATGTTCTATATATGTATGTATACCCGTAGAACAAAATAAGTCGGCCAAATACAATTCCATTCCATGCTTCCAAAAAAACTCCTAAGTCGGCTAGATACAATTTGAATTTAGATCACCACAAAACATTTTGGCATAAGGAACAACCTTAAAATATTCAATAAGACCTTGCACGCTAGCACCGAACCCAAAAGATAAGTCATACATAAAGATATTCTTACCACGTTACCAAGGGACCAAGAATAGGTCATACATAAGATAGCATAATTTGAACTACATGAAATATATTTTGGAGCCGATGAGAATACCACAACCAAGACCAAATCTTGATTATCATCAATTTCAGTATCAATCAGAGAAACACAATTCGACATTCCAAAAATTGTAACATGCAACATGAATGTTTGGATAGCAAGGTTACCCGAAGTAACCTTTGAGCACAACAACCAACATCAAAAGATTAGTCTTCATTATTTTGCATTAGCGGTCCTCCACGAATGTCACAAAAAAGGAGTACTGCCACATCCGGATCAAGAATAATTGTCCACACTACACAACATCATAGCATATGATAGGATGGATCATTTATGTATATCATCCAGAGCACAACCTTCTGGATCAAGGTTTTGACATCAATGACAATAATGCTAAATCATCTCAACAATATCCCCCTTTGGCATTGATGGCAAAACAACAAAAGTTCAAAAACACAAAACTCCAAGCACTCCCCCTTAGTCAAGCAATTCAATACCTCTTCTTGTTTTTGTTTTTTTCTTCATTTTCTCCCCGTTTTTACCATCAAAGGCAAAGGGCCAAATTACGAACATTTAGTAACTCAACTAAAAATAACACTTCACATCAAAAATCTTCTTGTACCTTTCTCTCACAGTTGGAAGAATCCTCTTTTAAGTTGGCACTGTAGAATCCATTCTGCTACACATGATATCCAGTAGAGTCAACAACATAAATGGGGATGACCAGTCCAAAGACAGGCACTATCGTTCACAATCTTCTGCATTATAAAGTATCCCGGAGAGATGATCCAACCGAACCTCAACAATTTCTTTGGCCAACCAAAAAGTTCTAACCACATCTTCCCTTTGTCTCTAAATAGACAATAACCCAGCTTGCAACTCTCCAACTCTTATTCTTTATTTCCATCTTTATCTTTGAAGAAATCAAAATGCTTTCCAATCTCATTCATCTCAAATTCAATAGCTTCAATTCTACTTCTAAAGTTATCAACCGCAGTAGGCCACTGGAGACAATACTTGTAGATGTCATATATTTCCTTGTTGCATTCTCTTGTCTCACCAATGTGTTTAGATAACTTTTTTTTGGCTTTAACACATCTTCTCTCAATCAAATCTTCGAACTTGTGTCCTTCAGGTCCTTCTAGCAACACCCTTTCTTTAACAAAATCTGCTAGATCATACAGTAATGAGTCAGAAATATCTAAAATAGTAATACCCTTTTTGAGAAAATAATCAACCAAGGCATCATCAATTCTAAGCCTATCCATCGGAGGTTAGGCACACCACATTTCACCAACCTTCTTCATATAAGCTTCATTCAACACCAACCGAATTTCATCTGGATTGAAAGAGTCAGATCCAGGCATAGATTCATCTTACTTCCCCTTTTCTTCTGAGACATCTTTTATGTTAAATCCTCCTTACTGGAGGAGGAACCCTCCTCAAATTGGTTGCATGACATAACACTAGACACTATTACACCGTAGCACATATCCCTCTATAAGGATGAGAAATAGAATTTGCATGCACTTTCTTTATCTTCCATACACTCCAAATATCTATAAACGTGCTTTCTGACAGGGATGTCAGAATTCCACTTAACATTTTCCTTTGATAGTAGCGAACTCAGAAAGTGTAATACTAAACATATGAGCAAAGACCCAAACTGGAAAGGATAAATCTCAACCAAAGACATTCTGACATTCTCAACTAGGTTTTCCATTATGGGGCTACACAAGTCAAACTGCTTATTTTCCCTCACCATTTTATGTGCAAGATATACAACAATATCCGAAGTAGAACCTTCAAAATTTCTGAAATATATTTTATAAGTGATTTCGTAAGCAACATACCTTACTGCAGGATCAACAATGGTTTTATATCAGTAGAGCTTGAGGGTCTTTGTCGATACAAGTAAGTTCCTCCACATCTCTGTACTTCACCATTTTCTTCCCAGGGAGGTCACCAATACTGCACAAACCGGTAATAGTTTCTATGGCTTCCTTCATGATCAAATAGGGTTTGTCCAACACAATCCTTCCATCCTTGAATCAACTCAATAGGAACAAGATAGACTCTCTGGCAGAAAACCAGGGAAATTCTCCCCATAAATCCATACCTAGAGTACTTACATTTTATAACTCATATGTCTTCAACCCTAGTTCCATTTCTTTCATTTTTTGATGATCAAACTCATCCAACTCTACTTCCTTCAGGCTTAGTGGAATACTACAACATGATTCTCTATCAACGGATTCCATCGTCGCACTTACCTTCTTCAAACTTGTATTGCTCAATGAAAAACTCTTCTTCTCCTTCTTTCCAAAATGTGAGAAATGATTTGAAAGACTATCTTTTATCCTTAATTGCTCATGATGACTTCATCGCCAAAACATGTATCGATGATGCCAACAATTATACTTCAATTTTCAATCAGTCAGATTAACCTTCATTATGCAACATCACTTGGATCCAACTTAGTCATGCCAGAAACACATCAACCTTTCTTCAAAGAAGGTGAATTGATAGGATATGCATTACAAAACTCCCCCTAAGCCAAGGTAGTTTAGCTCAGATATTGGTAGGGCTCGTACCAAAATCTGGTACCGCAGAAGAGTTCTCCACACTCATTTCCTTTTTCTTCCACAACATGGTTGCCTTATTCTTAGATTCATCTAATTTTGCAACCTTATTTTTGTCTTCGGGCTTTTTCGAAGCAACATATCTACATGTGTTTGCATAATGTCTGGGTTGACTGCACTTGTAACATCTTTGTCCTAACTTTGTTGAGTGAACCCTAGGTCTGCACCGATTAGATTTGTGACCATAACCATAACACAAATAGCAATAACCATGAAAAAGATTTTTCATTCCATTCCTTTTACCTAGATTAGATAATTCACTTTTACAATGACTTGCTTTGTGACCAAACTTGTGATAATTAAAGCATTGAATATCTGGTTCCTTTTTTCTTCAACATTCTACAGCCTTATGTCTAAAATTCTTGCATAGAAAATAGTAACCATTGAAAGATAAGTACCTTTAAGCATTTGGTTGTCTGATCGGAGATCTTTTTGTAGGTGCATTGGAGTTTTAGACCTTGCTTGTTATGACTGATCTTGCTTCAACTTCAGTTGCTTTGTCTTCATCCTTAGTGTTTTGATTTGAGCTTTCACCGGTGAATCCGAGTCCTCCTTTATCCTTGTGAAATTTTTGTAGGGACAAGAGTTGATCCAAAATCATGCTACTTTCACATACTCTTGCTTCAAATTTCAACCTTCTTATCTCTTGATCTAACTTCTCATTTTCTTTTAATTTTTGTTTGATGGTGTCTTTGAGATCTTCTTCAATCTTCTTGCATTCATCCAACCGTAGCTTTAACTTCTCAATAATTTCCTTTGACTATTTTAATTCTTGGCTAACCTCTTTGCGTCTTGCTTTGAATTTTTGGATTTTCTCCCTTAGCTTTGAGATGCAAGCATTTTCCTCCTTGAGGTTTTCTTTCAATTCTTCATTCTCAGATTTTGTACTTTCCATATCACTTAATATTGACTTCATTTCTTCCTCAAAGTAATAATCTCCCGCCATTTTTTCAAACTCCCAAGATCTCCCTCAAGTAGTTAGGCTCTATTTGCAAGGGACCAAGCTTCGATACCAATTATTGAACAACCCGGATAACTGAGAGGGGGGGGTGAACCAGTTATCACAAAACACTTTTCTTTCTTTACTTAATCCAGAGCAATCATAAACAATTCATGTATTAATTAAAACAGATATGAACATGCAAGCACTAAACAACACTATGCACAATGAACACCAGAATTTACGTGGAACCCCAAGATGGGAAAAACCATGGAGAATGTTAATTCTTAATAAAATAACACTGATTAAGGTGACATTGTTTAAGGTGATTTTTTTACAAAGGCTCACTACCAAGTTGCTCACTGTAGGGTGGCTCACTGTCGGTGGGCTCACTACCCAATACAAAACAACTGATTACAAATAGTCTCACTGAAAAAAGTGAATTGATGGTTGCATCTACATATGCATGAATTCAGTTCCAATTAAGAGCACAATCTATGTCTGCAATAGATCCGGTCAAGAATCCTTTGCACACCTTCCTCACACAACCACTACAATACAGATTGCTTCTTCCTGACACTTTCCTTCACTTCCTTCTTTGTTTCTTGTCACACAATCCTTCTCACCCTTATCACTGTTCACACATACCACTTTCTTATTCTTCATATCTTCAACCAAAAATATGTTCTATTTATATATGTATACCCATAGAACAAAATAAGTCGGCCAAATACAATTCCATTCCATGCTTCCAAAAAAAATCCTAAGTCAGCCAAATACAATTTGAATTTAGATCACCACAAAAAATATCAGCATAAGGAACAACCTTAAAATATTCAATAAGGCCTTGCACGCTCGCACTGGACCCAAAAGATAGGTCATACATAAAGATCTTCTTACCACGTTACCTAGGGACCAAGAATAGGTCATACATAAGATAGCATAATTTGAATTACATGAAATATATTTTGGAGCTTATGAATGCCACAACCAAGACCAAATCTTGATTATCATCAATTTCAGTATCAACCAGAGAAACACAATATGACATTCCAAAACTTATAACATGCAACATGAATGTACAGATAGCAAGGCTACTTGGAGTAAGCTTTGAGCACAACAACCAACATCAAAATATTAGTCTTCATTATTCTACATTAATAGTCCTCCACGGATATCCCAAAAAAAGAGTACTACCACATCTGGATCAAGAATAATTATCTACCCTACACAAAATCATAGCATACAATAGCATGGATCATTTTTGTATATCATCTGGGGCACAACCTTCTGCATTTAGGTTTTAACATCAATAACAACAATGCTAGATCATCTCAACAACTTTTCAACACAACCAATGTCCACACTTCACTGGTAATTAATGGGACATGTGTGGGAGCATATTAGAACACTCAGTGATGATTTTTGATGGCAATAGGTCATGAAAAATGTTAGTGGAAAATCGTAGAGTAGTGGCTAGAGAAATGCAAGATAAGTTGTGGGTACCCATAGCCATGGTTGTGTAAAACCAGTAAGTGAAAAACGTGGAAAAAATGTTGTTGCATGTTGATGCATGTCTTTGCATGTCATTGTAAAGGTTATTTGTTGGGAGATTAATATATTTTTGGGCCCTCTTGTTGGTGGATGTAGCCCGGATTTGGGTGAACCACGTTAAATCTTTGTGTTCTTTTGCTATCTATAATTTTTGTGTATTTTATTTCTCTATTTTATTAATCAAATCTACATTTAACTTATTGAAATATACCTTATAACCCTAACACCTCTTTCTATATCTCTCTACTTCTCTCTCCTATATCTATTTCTCTACCTCCACATGCCTCCCTCTCTATCTATTCTAGCTCCCTCCACATCTCTCTCTTACTCATACACACACTCTCTCTCTCCTTATTTCTCCCCCCTTATCTCTCACTCTATCTTTATCTCTATCTCTATCTCTCCATATTTAAATTCATATCTCCCTCTATCTCTATCTCATTAACTATCTATCTCTCTCTACCCATATATCGTTCACTCTCTCTACCCCCCTTTATATATCACTTCTTATCTCTATCTTTATATTTATATATATCTCTCTCATTCTCTCCCTCTCTCCCCCTCACTATATATTTATCTCTTCCATATCTATCTATCCCTTTGTCCTCTCTCTTTATCTTTCCCTCTCCTTCTATCCATATCCCTCTCTATATATATATCTCCTTATCTCTCTCTCTCTTCCCCCTATATCTCTCCTTCTCTCTCCCTCTCTCCCTATTGCAAACATAGCATGAGCCTATTGGTAATGAATCCTTCTTATCTTCCTGATTCAGAGGTTTTGTTTTAGTTGTGTTGGGATCCATATAAGTGGATGCATAATTGATTTGAAGCTATCACTTCTCCATTGAGACATTTTTTGCACAAACAACATCATTTTCTATGTATGTAAAAAATAGACCCAAAAATTCACCAATTGACCTTCCACACTTCTTTGTTGTACCCATTGCATACTAAGGTGTGATTGCTAGTATATTAAATTTGAAAGGCTTAGGAAATGGAAAAAAAGGGCACCATCATATAGAAGTTGACATGTAAACATAACAAGCGCCATATCCAAAAAATCATTATAGATCTTTGATAGTAGCAATTAAATCGATGAGGTATTTGTTGGGACTTAATCTTGCCATGTCACATTTTTCTTCCTTTTTGCTTGTCTAATCCTTTTTGACCCACTATTTATAATCGATTTGATAAATCTTTATATGGGTCTTCATTTGCAATTTTTTCCTTAGTGTGGTTCTTTGTTATCCCCTCATGTGTTATAAAATGTCAAAATCCATAAAAGCCTAAGTATGAGGGCTTTGTGCTTAAATTCCTAAGTATTTTTAGTCTTTCAAATTTGTGGGCTTTTATAGTTTCCCTTGATGTCATGCCTTTCCCCTTAGCCCTAACCTCCCAATCCATCACATTTAATTTTTTTAAGTCTTTTGGGTTAGACTATTTGAATTTATCTTCCTAGAGTACCATTTACTTGTTAAACTTGATATTTTGGTCTTCTACGCTTTGAAAGTGTTCTATGTCTTTTTTTTAGACTTTATAACTTCCCTCTTCTTTCATACGGTCTCCCATTATAATTTTGTCTTTCCTTTATATTTATCAATTCATCTAAATTCTCTCCGTTCATTTTCCTTGAGGGATGATTTCCTCAGCACTCATTATCCTCAAACCCCAACAAAGCAAAAGTGTCTAACTCAAGTTCAAAGGTTGCCAAAATCTCCAATATGAAAGAAAGTAAAAAATAATTAGTAGTGTCAAACCCTTTGAAGTTTCAAGAACCTCTTGAGTCTCCAACATGGTTCTATGGAGGCCAAATAAATTGACCTGAAGACTATGTGTGAATGGGTGTTGACAAGTTCACAATTTCTTGAACTTGCTAACATGGTTATGCTAAGGTTTAAACTATTGACAAAATGAAATGGAGGGACAAAGGAGAAAACAACTAAGTTTTAAATCTTACATAGTTCATGAGATCATGAACCTTACAAAAAGGTGATAATAGTTCGAAACTTCAATATTCTACAAACAATGTGACATGGTTCGTGAAAGGTGAAAAGATCGGACATTATAGGTGAGGGAAAATAAAATGAATATTTTAATCATGGAAATGACACAATAAGCCCTACCTTTCCTCTTGCAACATGCCTAGAATTCCATTTATGAGCAATAAGCCTTTAAAACCACTAGGTTAATTTTGTAGATGCCCAAAGAGTGTACTTTTATCAAAAGGGCACATATTTAGGCAATAAAATGAATGAAAAGTGGTATTCCCTAATTATTGTTGTGGTTAAATTATTCCAGAGCTTGATATACTCAAGCTATGTCTAGATCTCATTTGCAACATATTTCTTGGGTTCCTTGCGTCATTTTCACACCAAATCTTGAGGTGTCATCAATGTAGAAAATATTTACAAGTTTGAGCTCAAAATTCCTCCATGATGGCTGTGTGGATTTCAAAACTTTTCTCAACAGTTTTCATATGTTTTGGAATGTGAATGTTAGAGGATTAATTATTGCAACTAGAGAATGATCTAGGTATTCACACACTATCATAATTTTTTCATCCTAAGGCTTCCTTGGAAAATTTGAGTACCAAAAAATTACATTTTATATACATGTTTGATGTTCATTCAAAGGGTGGTCATTTTGTATTTTCTTACAACACATGTGTAGGGACTTTTAGGGTTAGATCTCAAACTATTGTGGTTTTTTGTTAAGGCTTCGTTGATAGGTGGTTTATGAGCTTGATTTAGTTGGGTTGTTTAGACCTCAAATATTATAGTTTATATATTATAGGCTAGGTGTGTAATTTTTTTAATTGTTGTGGTCAAGGTTGTTAGGTCCTGAAATAATAGGTCCAAAATCATAGAGCTTTTCTTCACCTTCAAGTCTAAGAGTTTATCTTCAAGAAGGTAAATAGAAGCTCATCTACAAAATTAGGATGGTTAAAGGGTAACAATGAGAGTAGATAAACTCTCTTATGTGGGCTCAACTTAAAACTATACCAACTCATCTTATCCTCATACACTTTGACAAAATCATACCTATAATTTATTTTAAAATTTGTTTCATAATTTTAAAGCATAAATTATAAAATAAAATAAATTCAATAATAATTTAATTTTTCATAATTATAATAAAAATACGTTTAGTTAATTTAATAATTTTATACATCATTTCAAATTAAGAATAATAAATGATTATCTTATTTCTATTTAATTTTTTTTTAATAAATTTGAAAATAATCATTACTCATGATTAATAGCTACAATCCCCAACCTTTAATTTTAAATAGCATATACATTTATTAATGAATTATATTCCTTACTTTTGAGTAATTTCTAGCATGCACAATTTGATCTAAATAATGCCTAGAGTCATTGAGTTCATGCAAGATCAACGATCCTTAACCATTCTTCTCTCAAAAGTGTTTCCATTTTTTTGTAATAACAATATACAAATATTTTAAAATAAGACTTGATAAATAATTTATTTATTTATTAGTTGTGTGGATAGGGGAGAAAGCCCAATAGTGGCGCAACTTAATTTTATGTGTTCACGTGATAACACACAAATTTATCTAAGTATGCAAGGATTTAAAAATTTATATATTTTATTTCACCATCATTATGACCCTTCAAACTTATGTCATCACATTCTTTTCATTGAGGTATCCTAATAAACCCCAAAAAATGTTCACAAATAATTGTAAATGAGGAGCCACATTTTCTACAACCTATGATAAATTTGCTTCATAGTTTCTATATTTGACCATGTAAACAATTGTTTCATCGTTTCGAATCATACTCCATGATCCATCATCAATTCTCTTTTCTAGCTAGATCATCCTGATGATGGATCATGGAGTGTGATCTAAATAAATGAAAAAAACATTTATATTGTAAAATCAAGAAACTATCAAGCTATTATTATTAGTGTTCAATGATCAATTCATCTCTTTGTATTGTCATAAATAGTCAACCCTAACAATTTCACACTACATGGACACCCTATTTTTCTTATGGATCTAAATATATTAATAATTTATTCATTTCGAGACTAGATTGAGAAATTAAAATAAAATCTTCGACATCTTGAAAATTTTGGGCCTATTTAGCACCTAGTCAAGGGCGAGAATTCCCTTGACCTTAAAGGCAACCTATTTTAATTTTAATGCATTGTTGTTGGTCCTTGGAGAATTAAAAAGGATACCAGCTGAGCCTATAATCAAAAATATCAATTGGGAGGCATAAATAAACATTTTTTCTTCTCATTTGAACATTAGAAGCAATCATTATGAATAAGAAGCTATTGTGATCAATCATGCACTATCATTAAGATGTATTTAGTTATCCTCTACATGCTAGCTATAACAATCTATTATATTTTGTGAACGAATATCTTTCAATTCTTCAAAAAATTCAAGCATCCATCAAACAACCTTTGGTGCAAACTTATGGTGTGAACAACACTTCGACAAAGATTTCATATCCAAGGTAAAATTATCCATTTTTATTTGTCATTTCAATCAATTATTGTTATTTGGCCTCTTTCTGACCTAGGGTAAGCCCTCTTGATCATCATCATTTATTGTTTGTGGAGGTGGGAACACCATAACAAGGTTTGACTTAGGAAATCCCATATACAACACAATATTTCCCTCTTTTTTCATGTGTGCGGGTCAGACATAGAAGTTTCATTAGCAACAAGTCACAAGAAATACAGAGCAAAGTGTAACACAACTTTTAAGTGTTGGAGATCTCAAAAAGCATCCTTTCTAGTCTAGGGAACCCATGGACCTGACCCTCAAATTTCAAGTTCAGGTTCCTCTTTGTATCCCTTTCCTAGATTTGTGTTTGTTTCACTAGTTTTCATTTTCGTTTGTTTCACTAGTTTTCATTTTCGTTGTGCGATAAATTACATTTTCAGATCTAGGGTTTATGTCAAATAGGCTTATTAAAATACACATCAAATTTATCATTTTTGCAACATAAAAGAACCAAACCCTAGCAGATTGACTCTCCTTTGAGGCAACTAGCCAATCATCAAACCCTAGTTGGTTTTTGTTTGAATGTAAAGTCAAATAAAAAGAATAAGTCCTAGTTAATCTACTAGTTAGATCTAGTATCACTTTTTCTACTTCACATTTTGGTGAACCCAACATATCCTACACTTGCAATTTTCTTAATTTCATAGCATAAACTAAAAATTGATCAAAAAATAGGTTATGTGGATGTCTTATTATTGATTTGCATTTATTTCATTCTCAAAATTAGGCATTTGCACTCTTTGTTCATTGAACATTAGACACCTTGGTGAAATCAATTTACATCGAAATAGAAAAACATTTGGATTTAGTTGCATAATTTTAGATATAATTTTCCTTATTTAAGGCTTAGATCTGAGTTATTTCATACATCAATTTGCAAATGTTGTTTATTTAATTTGGGAAAATAGAGCATTTAATACACTTTGTTCCTCGTAAAAATATAAACATAAGCACATATTTCCACCATTTCATTGGCATATTTTCTTTACCAATGCTTTCGCCTAACTCCTACCTCTTGGGGGTACTCATGTGTGCAACTAATTTCATCCATTAGCTCCTTCGAATGCTTAAAATCCCTCATTTATGCTTTCATGTGCCTCTAATCATCAAATTAGGGCATAGTGATTTTTTGAACTATGTTAGTTCTCAAACCTTGGGTTTTCACAAAAAAAGCTTTTGATTATTACACACCTATACATGTTTTGAGATTCTAAAAACCCTAATTTGCAGTCTAGGGCATCCACGCCCCTGACCAAGCAGTTTGACATCAATTTTTTGTGTAAAACCTTGCTTTGTGACCTCTACTCAAATCTAATCCTCATTTCTGGTAATCTTTCTTGAAGCTTCCATATTTTGTTGTACATCACTAGTTTGGCCCTAATTCACCTAATTTATTGCATTACTCTAAAAAATGACATAGCAGTATGTTTTTTTCAAAAACATGATTTTTTACATAGAAAAATATGGCTTGTCTAAAATAATTAGGGTGTTACCCTGAACCCCATCCATGCCATCAAAAGAGATATATGTCAACCTTTGACTAACCAAGAGTTTTCCTACCCATGAGAATATCTTGGAGCGAAAGAATACAATCATTGATACCTTTCTTAACATCACTTTACCTAATCTCCATTCTTCAAGTGATTATGAAACTCATGTTTGTCCCTCTCCTAATATCTCTCCTACTTGTGAGGATATCTCAGCACAAGAGGATACAATCATTGATAACTTTCTTAACACCACTTTACCCATTCCTCCTTCAAATTCTAGCAAGATGTATTACATAGATGGGGATTCAAAACACATTGGATCCCTCATTGATTGAGGATGGTCAATAAATAGTCAACTCAATTGAAGTTATAAACCCACAACTCATCATCTTACCTCCTTCTCATAAACCTCAACCATAAAACCAACTTATCTTCATTACAAGAGGTCCTTCAATTCAACCTAAACCTCCTCTAATCATTGGACCTCCTTTGAACCAATCTAAACCTCCTGGTCATATATAAATTTATAAAAAAACTCACTCAAAACAACTATGTACAACAAAATGTTTCATAGCAACCACATATCATTTAGTATCTCACACATATAACAATAAAAATAATAAAAAACCAAAGAAAATGAAAACATCCATTCCACTTCCTCAACCATATCTTCCCCCCACACCTCATCTGAACAAATTCATAATACTCTATCTAATACCTCCCTTTGGGACTTAATTCAAACCTCACCTACATATCATGGTATACTCCAAGAGGCTTTGTAAAATATTATGGTATCACCTTCTGCTAAACTGAATGGTGTAACAAGATCCTTGTTAGATGGTGTGAAGACAACAAACATAGATATTATATTCCATCAAAGTGAATTAATTTTTCTTGAGATTCAAAAATAATATGATGCTCTAATTATTATGGTCATTATAAAATTATATGGGGTTAGACATACTCTCATTGACAATGGATCAGGTTTGAATGTTGGTAGCATTGACCTTAATGTAAACTTCATGTGCACGAATATCTTATCAAACCCGATGCTCTTTTTATTCATGGGTTTGATAATGTTGGTAGTAAATCATTGGGTACAATCACACTATCCATTAAGTTATGAAACATGAATTTTCCTACCCTTATCCATGTCATGTCGAACCCTCTTTCATATAAGCTTCTTCTTGGTAGACCGTGGATTCATGATATGAAGGGAGTCTCATCTACTCTTCACCATACAATGAAATATAAATATAATAGCAAGATATATACGGTTAAAGTAGATAAATAAATGTATTACATGCCCAAGCAGAACAAAACATTTCCAACTCTATTAGTACTTTGATTCCATCTTCAAAATTAAAACCGTTGCCTTCAATGATAATGATACTAAGAATGTGCTATTTGGTGATGGTTGGGGTTTGTTATATTTTATGCCTACTTTTATTGGGGAGTATAAAATATTTCCATCAAATACTAAAGAGTTGAAGGTTGTTTTGGTAGCTTCAACACAATCTTGTCATTCCTCTTCTCAAATTAAAAATAATGATCAAAAGAATGCTTCATATACCGGTACATGTTTTGGTGGTGATTTGGGTTCATTATATTTTACACTCTCCTTTGTGGGAGAGTACAAAATCTCACAATATAAACCTAAGGAAACCCTTGTTTCATTTTTCTCAATCCTCTATGATATCAACAAATTTAAAAACAACATCATCCCAAGATGGCAATGGGAACTCTTTAGCTTTTGTCCCTCGTGTGTTGGTCATATCCAACAAAGATCCTCCTAATCCTGACATTTCAACACCTAAAAAGGATTTACATTCTTGCAAAATAATTAATTCTTCTCATAATCATTTAAACGAGACTTCCCCTCCTCCATCTAAGTTGGAAAATCGTTATGGGGTTGGATATAAAATTCTTTCTAAATTAGATATAATGAAAACATAGAACAAAAAGTCAAGAATAATGTGAAGTATACATTGTACCTTGCTAAAAGGGGTTTAGGTTTCCAACATTCTCATTTTTCTACATCTCATCCTCCATCATCTACTATATTTATAACTTCATGTGGTAAGCGAGCAAACTTTTCTTCACATGAGAAAGGATTTCCTCCTACTCCTTATCCTCTATTTGAGAAAGAGTATTTTTTTGAGGCTTCTCAAATCCTACTTGATTATCTTCCTCCTCCAGCACATAACAAGTTTCATAAAAAACACTCTTTTATGCATATCATCGAGTGCATGGTCATTCCTCCAATGAATGTTAGGCCTTGAGAAATAAAATACAACAAATTATTGATTGTGGTTCTCTTCCATGTGTTGATGCACCTATTCATTCTAATAATAAACTCTCTTATATGGTGTTTCTCTTCACTATGTGACATTTGTAGCTCTATGTGTGTGCTCATTGCCATTCATGGTGGTACAATCTTACGTATGAGCATATTTCATCAATGGTAGCAACACGATAGTCTATAACATTGTTGTCCTTTCCTATACACTTGAGGGGCAAGGATAACTAATTTTGGAGGTGTGTATTCTTCTTGAGGATCCCCCTTCCTCTTCTTTTCCTTAAAATATTAGCAGAGCAAGTATGTCAACATTTTAAGGGGGCATATCATCCTATCAATTTCATATCTCCACACATTGTCATCTTGTAAGATCTGACTTGTTAACATACCCTCTTGGTGGTGGTGTTTTTTATAAGATGCCACAAAGCATGGCTAACAATTCATCCCCTGTGACGTTAAACATTTATTCATCCCCCCTGATATTAAATGTTTAGGCACCCCCTGAGGTTTGGTTGCCAAATCTGTCCCCCAAGACATTAAAATGTCCCTCACGAAATTAAACATTTGTGCATTCCCTAAAGCATGATTGCCAAATAATCCACAAACTTAGCATAATAGAATTTTTTAGCCTCTGAATTTGAACATTTTACATGGACACCTAGCATCAAACAACTTTCTATCCAATATATTTATATATCCTTGAGAGAAATTTTATTTATTATTTTAGAATTTTAGATGTGTATGGTGCACATTCAATAGATGACACTTGGTAATTGAGACAACCTTAAATGTTGAGGTCTCTTTACCTTGCTGACTTGAATGTTTAGTACTAACCTTGTGTTTTTGAAAAGGAAGAACTAGAGAAAAGGTCACTACAAGTTCTAGCCAAGAGAAAATTACTAACCATACCACCTCAAAAGGGTAAAAAAGGAGAAGGTCAAAAAAAATTACCCATATGGGAGGTCATGGATACTCTCCTATAGATGAGAACTAGAAAGAAGAAAGGGGAATCCTCACAAAAAAAGTAAAACAAAAACAAAAAGGGCAATATACCCCATTTGAGGTTGAAGAAGAAGGATAAGGAAAGAAAGAAGAAGAAACCACTAAGGAGGTTTTTTCACAAAATAAGAAACAAAAAATCACATAACATAAGAAACTACCAATATAGTTAGCCCCACCAAGCTCAGAGAAAGAGGGAAAAAATGGACGTCCACCAACTCTACAAGTATTTCACACCTTGCTTGCCAGTGGACCCATGTGTTTCATGAGTCATGAACACCCTTAACATGGCTACCTAGCATAACACACCTTGCTTGCCAATGGAGCCATGTGTTTCATGAGTGATGTGGCATAACACAACTTACTAGTCCTCATGTGAGCTAACATTTATTCAATGGATGACATTTGGTATTTGAGACAGTTTAAGACTAAGGTCTTTTTGCCTTACCGATTCAAATCTTTAGTACTAACCTTGTGTTTTTTTGTGTGATTTTATGCATTTTCTTCATGTTTGCACTATATTTTCATTCACTTTGTTATTATCTATATGTTATGTCCTGTTTTTTCATTGTGTATGCTTTGTTTTTTTCGACATGTATGTTTGTGTATGTTGTCTTACTACATATCATACATATGTGTGTTCCTTTGTGCATATGTTGTTTTCCCATGGGATCTTGGATATTGGGGGCTTGTGCACTACCCCTAGATCCTTAGTCATCCTATCTCTTCAACATTTGGACAATGGAACCCCTCTTGATATATTGTCTACTTTAGTGAGTCTGCGCATAAGGTCATACTCTCACTAAAGTGGGGGCTAAATGTACCATCGCAAATTGTCACCCTTGACAATTTCACCTTATGTTTTCCCCCCCTTAAATTATTAGACCTAATTGAGTATTTAATTTCCTAAATTAAGCATTTTATGACCCATTTTTAACAATTTTTGAGGAATTGTAACTAGAAATCAGATGCATATATCTAAGACCTTGCCCTCGACACTTAAAATCCTTTAAAATAGGGCAAGGACACTCATGCCATGGGCGTGAGTGTCCCCCTATTTTCCCTCCAAATTCAAATA
Source organism: Sequoiadendron giganteum (assembly GCA_007115665.2). Lineage (NCBI taxonomy): Eukaryota > Viridiplantae > Streptophyta > Pinopsida > Cupressales > Cupressaceae > Sequoiadendron > Sequoiadendron giganteum. The sequence goes on from CM021109.1 coordinate 593,516,173, forward strand.
TGTTGGTTATGGCAATTTAATATTTGAAATTCAAGTGTCTAAAGTCGACCATAAGGATTAAATTTTTGGGAAATTGAATAAATTCCTATAAATACCTAGTTATTGCATCATTTCAAATCTATCTAGAAAGAACAAGAAAAATATTGGAAAAATTATTATCAAGAGCATTCAAGAGCAACATTTTCAGAGTTTTATTGTAGCAATTCAAGATTCTAACATCATGTAAAAATTTATGTGAGTTTATGTGTGTTCATGTTATCATTGTTTTGTGAAGGCTAACACTTTTGTAGGTCTCCAAGAAATTCAAGCATTCAAGCAAATCAAGCAAGAAAGATCCAAGACCTTGAAGTGATGTGCATGACTTCAATCCTTCAAGGAAGCCATTGAAGGGTGGTGAGTTGCAACACTTTGTTATTTCATCATTCCTTCCCATTCACTATCATTTTATCATTGACATTTTTCATTTTGGAAACTTGGAAACACTTACATGGGGTTTGAAAGAGGCATGCCCCTAAAATGGCCCAACATTTCTTCTTTTTGTGAGTGTGTTGATCTCATATTGAAACTCAGTTACAAAAATATTCAATAGTGTTTCGATAGATTGTAGGTAGGAATCTGAAGCCTAGATCTGACATGAGAGGATTGCAAAAATAGATCCGAAAAAGCATTACAAGGACACTCACACCCTGGGCATCTGTGTCTTCCATTTTCTACTCCAAATTTGAATCACAGGTGCATAATGTCTTTCTTTTCTCATTTTTGTTGTCTGAATTTGTATGTGAATTTTTGTGTCTTCTGTATTTGCATTAGAACAGTAAATTGCACTATTACCCTAGTTAGATCATTGCATTTCATCATTAGGACATTTTTAGATTTATTCAAGGGCTAGTTGACTCACTTATCAGGTTGTAAGTCAATAACATACCTTATTCAAATCCATCAAACCCTTATCCCACCATTCCAAATCAATCCATACATACATTATGTACACATATTTTACAAACATTTGAGAAAGGTGTCAAACCCTAAGGTGAAAACCCAAAGGTTTTAGGTGCAACAAAAGTAGATCCAACTAGTGATCACATCTCATTATTCCCTCTATCTAGATCTAGATCTCGACTAGATGTATCATGTATTTCTCCTCTCTAGAAGTTCCAAATAAGAGATGTTGTACACACCAACACAAGAGAGGATATCCTCAAACAACATACAAAAATCACTAAATACATTGAACATTATTGCTATAGTATACACACAATTACTAAAAATTAGAAAGGATGCCTCCATATCATTGGATCAACAACTATGACAAATGATAGGGGGTGCAGCTAGAAATTGAAAAATAAGTTACACTAGGATACAATCAGATAGAAATTACTAGTGGAAATAAAGAAAAAAACAACTTGAAGATATAAGGAAAAAATGTGCCATTACACAAACCAAGCTAGAAGTTGAAATCAAGAATATGTAGACAACTGCAAAAAAAAACATCAACACATATTATTTTTGTCTAAGGTGGTCAACATCTACCAAAGCACTCAAGATCCATATGGAATACATTGAAAATCAAATCATGCAAGCATATGCTACTTATGTTGCAATTAAAGACCTAGATGGGAATATTTGTGTACAAATTGTAACTCTACATAATCAATATCAATAATTTTAGGATCAACGAGAGGGTGTGGGAGTTCAAACAAAAATATTAAGGGGATTTATCTTGCAATTAGCATTTACAATAGGTTTATTAATAGAGGCTATTAAAGTTACAAACTCTGTTGAGATTTGAGCATCCATATCAGAAGGTGTGGATACATTAATGAATATTAATAGGCATATCCAACTACTACAACAAGGTATGTAACAATAAGAAAACAAATATACACAATTTAAGGCAATCTATAGGCATATCCTACCTTGAGAGGACAAAAACAAACACAGTTTTTAGTTTTGCGATAGAAATTTTGTGTGGTTGGCTCAACACTCCATATTTTTTCTTCAGCCTAGTAGACAAATCCAACATGTCTTGAGGACAAGACATGATTTCAAAGGGGGGTGATATTGGTAGGACAAAGCTAAACTTCTTGGATTAGGTTGAAAACCTGAAAAGGCGGCTTAATGGAGGCCAATGGTGAAAACCCACAAGGGCGTTAGAGGCTAGTCGAGGACAAACAAAACCCCTATAGAATAAACTAAGATAAACCTACTATAAGTTAAGTGTAGTACATCTAGCTGACCTACAACATGTTCAAAAGGAATATCAAGAGCAAGGAACACATTCCTCTACATAATTACATGCCTATATGAGTAGAAGATATGAAAAGATAGAGATATAATAGGGAAAAAAGGGAAAAATTGTAAGTAAAGAATGATATGTAATTAAGAAGATTGTGTTTGAGATATATAATATGGGTTAAAGATAGATATATCCCACATAATGATATATTAAGTATATGTAAGAGTTATGATATCATATGTGTATATGAATGTATGGGTTTGTTAAATTTTGCATGTTTTATTCTACATCATATGTTTGTAATCTATTACATGAGCCTTGAACCTTCTCTTACCCCTCTTGTTGGGGTAATTCTCTAAAAACTAAAGCTCACATCTTTGATTTGTGTTTTGTTCTTGTCAACAAAGATACATAGAGGAAATCCATTGATGCAAAAGGAGAACCATCATGAGATGTAGAAATAATATTATCACTAGTTACAACATCACATGAAGTCAAATCTCTGGAATTATCATCAAAGATAAGGTTAAATGCTCGTCATCATATGTCAAATGAGATACACTATGAACCAATGCAAGCATAGAATACAGAGCATCCTCCATATGTTGAAAGGAGACTACATCCTTGAGGATTCAAGGGTAAGATGCAACAAACAGTGGAACTAAAAAAGTACTCTTGATATACGAATGGATATAGGCTAAGGATAAGATCTGAGTAAATCCATGATAATCCATAAATTAGGGTAGTTATGTTGCATTCTAGCCATCTGTAATATGAATGTAATGAGTTCTCTCTCACTACTTCAAGATGCACCAACACCACCTTTAATGGATGCCAATCACTAGGACATGTACTCATCAACGACAACCGTAGAGAGTAAATCATGTAGAAACAAAACACCCTTGCAATCACACACCCATGCAAAGATAGGGTTAGCTCTAGAGAAACCCTAAAAAGGGAACAAAACTCTAGGAAAAGTGAGCAACACTCTTCATGCCACTAATCCATACTCTTACATCATGAGTTTTGTAAAATATCTTCAATGACATGAAGCTACAACAATATGTCCAATAGTGAAAACGAAGGATTGAAATCTCAATATAAGGGATAGATGAACAATTTCTACCATTGACTCTAGGATGGGATTTACTACTCCACACTTGCAACAATCCAATAGCTCTAGTTGGATTAGCCCCAATGGCTCAATATGTAACATATTGAAAGTGATTTACTACCACTACCTAATGGACAACAATGGCCACTCATTTAGATGCATAAAGGGAGCTTCTTTGCCACACTTGCACAATATTTTTCCTACTTTCAAGTCTCTTTGCTAACTAGCCTCAACTAATCAATCAATTTAATTGATGTTAGCTAATACAATTAACCAACCTCTTTGACACAAACTAACACTTCCCAACCAACAAACCCCTAAAAGAATGGCTCCCCACACCATAAGACATGGAGGCTTCTCTCTTCTTCCAACTCTTCCCCTTCCACTTGGGTCCCTTCAATTCTTTTTTCCCATAAACATTGTCACTAGCAATGGATAAACAGATGGCATTCATAAAGTATAATAGTCACTTCCTAGAGAACCGTCACTACCTGGCCATGGGAAATAGATGTGGCCCTAGAACAGGGGTGAATAGTCATTGCCCTGGAACAAGGAAAACGATGTTAGTAGTTAGGAAAATGATTGCTTGTGGAAAGATGAAATGCATGCTTTCCAATGAAGAAGAATGGGCATGCCCAACAAGGAAGAGGACTGAGAAAGGTCACACCAATGAATGGTTAACACACCACCTTGATGGAATGAATGAATGGTCATATGCCAATAGGAAAACATGTCGCTAAGACTAAGGGAAATGATCTCTATGAAGAACAAGAACGTAGTCACCATCAATCGATGGAAGATAGATCTTGCCTGTAAGAGGAATCACCACCGTGGAAGGAAAACAATCATAATCAATTATCAATAAGGAGCTGTGTACTCAGGCAAAGGAAGACAGATCCTGGCCCACTTTGTCCCCAGTGATTGACTCAAAGATTCGCCTTCCATTATTCATGTAATTTCTGGGAAACTAAACCATATTGTGCCCAATTCCAATGAACTTTGACCAATCTGCTGCTGAGTTCCAGGAAAGAGACCTGATCTAATTACAACCCACTTCAAGGAAATTTCTGAGAAACCCAAGACGCCCTGCTCTGATCTTCTGATGTATCCCATAATGGCGTTTAATTGTAAAATATTCTGGCATTGCAACATCCCTCTGGACTGTTACAGTCGACCCATATTCTGGAAGAAAAAATCTGCCATTATTGTAGTGGCAGATGAATCAGAGAGCCTGCTTAAAATTCTGTTGGTATTGCTGGTTGCAATGATATTTTGCATGAACAATCCCAGACATCGTCCACGTAGAGTATATCCGGTTCGTCTGGTCATATGGTATGTTGCATCTTCCTCCTGATTTTTCTTGGCATGAAGAATAATGGCTTGTGTTTTTAGAATCCGACTTCTGTTGTAGGGAGGAAGTTTGGGTTTCTGTTGAGAACTGTGAATTGTATGTCAATGTAAATGATGTTAGAATAACATAGGCATATTTTGTTTTTAGTTTTAATAAGAAAATATTAATTTAAAATAGATTTAAAATATTTAAAAGAATTATTTTAATGATGATTCACTAAATGTGATTGAAAATGGTATTAAAAATTAACTCATTTATAAAATTATGTTTTCATTCTCGTAGATTTGATAAAATTATTTTCACAATTTTTTAAAACATCTTTTTGATAGTTCTAAAGTAAATTAAATCAATTCTTGTTTATAGTTAGAATTTAGCTCTTTTAATCAAGACTTGTTTAGTCAATAGTAATTTTATACTTATATAGGTTTAAAATGATAAATAGTTATCTTATTTTTATTGACAAAATTTTACAAACTATAGAATATGGAAGATTAAACATTGAAACAATAAATTGAAAGATAAAAAGCCCTTCATATTATATATTATGTCTACATAATGATTTCATTGTTTCTACTAATAGGTGACTTCAAAATCATCACAATCATCACAAATTTATCATTTGTGTTAAAGTTGCAACAACTATAGTTGAAGCAATGTTTGCCACCTAAAAAATAGATGATTTTGTTGTTTTAGACGTTTTACTAAGTTGAATACCTAAACATATGTTCCAAGTCATGGTAGCTACAATGCTTCATATCATTGCAAACATGTTTTTAATGTAAGAAGAGATTTTTGATGATGAAACAAACAAAACTCACATCTCCAAGGCTTCTAGGCATCATCTAAACTAAAAGTGGCAACTTTGACTCAATGGTTAATAGCTTTGATTTTTTTATTACTTTAATAAGATGTGGAGAAGATGTGTGCATAACCATTATGTCCTCAACTTGTACCACCACCTTTTTGATAAGCTATTGAATTTTATACTTGAGTGTTATGCATTTAATCATGGTATGTCCAACCAAGTATACGATGATAAGCACACAAGTAATAAATAGTATAATTCTTTGGTGCATGACTTGATGGATCAACATGCTTGGTAGGAGGCACAAGTGATAAGTTGAGAATACAAAATTTTTTAATGAATCCAATGTGGAGAATCCAACAATATAGTGGATTTCCTTTGATGACTTACTTGTGGTGGAGTGATGTGCCCATGCTCAATAATCATAACACAATGTGTAAGCCCTTGCTCATATTGAATGAGAGAATAAATGTATAGAATCACATAACAATCTCTTGATGTTGAAAGATGAGGATGATCCTATAAACACAAATGAAGAGTAAAAGTGAAATATTTTATGAATAAATTGATAAGCTCCATAAATGAATCATAAGAATCATGATGTAAATCATACCATAATAAAGCATCATTAGTTAAAGTCTCTAAATACGTGAATTTGAAACATGTCATCATAGATATAAGCATAATAGATGGGGGGGGGGGGAATTAGAATGTATATATATGCATTTTTATAATAACCATCTCTAGCATCGCTAAAATATTCAATCCATATATCCCTAATAATACTAGTAGAAAGTATATGATCCAAAATGTAACATGAGATGTAACAACACTTTCAATGTGAATATCATAAACATTTGTTAGTGGAGAAGAATGGTAATCATTTGTAGCATCATGTAAAATACCATCAGTCAATCAAGCAATGCAAAGATCCCTATAAGAAAATCATGAAGAGAATAGGAAGACACATCATTAGTTACATTAGAAGTGGGAGTGTCATCGAATGACTTAGAAACCTTGGATGCATCCATAGAAGTTAGTGTTAAAGAACTAGATGTAAATATCATAGAATCACAAATAATGGGTGCATTAGAAACATGAGTATACTATCATCATATAATAAAAAATTATTAACATTAATAGTACATCATGAATCAAAGGGTCATCAACCACATCATGAGGAAATAAAGAACAAGCATGCTCATGTAAAGGCACTTCACTAGTATTATAAATGCAAACATCATAAGACTTATCACTAGGATAATCATCATAAATGTAATCTCCTATCAAGAAATAAATCACTAGGATCATCAAAGAAGGATGTAGAAAGAGATACTATTGGTAGGAAAATTTTGAACCTCTCCCATTAGGTTTTAAACTTGAAAGGGCAACCTAATAGGGGCCACTAGTAAAAACCCACAAAGGCACTAGAGATTGGTTGTGGGTAGAAAAAACCCCTATAGAATAGAACAAGATAAACCTACTAGAATTTAATTTCTACACATCTAGTTGACCTACACCATGCCCAAAAGGAATATCAAGAGAAAGGGGTAAGTAAAAAGAATATATTTGAGATATATAATATGGGTTTAAAATATTTATACATTGCATAATGATATATTAAGTATATGTTGAGTTATGATATAATATGTGTCTATGAATGCATGGGTTTATTTAATTTTGTATTTTATATTATGTTGTATCCTTTTGCAATATATCACATAATCGGGCTAAACCTTATCTTACCCCTCTTCTTGGGGTATAAATAAAATTATCAAGAAACTAAAGCTTAGATATTTGATTTGCACTTTATTGTTATCAACAAATATGTGTGGAGGAGAATTTATTGATGCAAAAGGAGTATTGTGTCCTAAAATAGTTGTTCCACTTCCTAGAATAGAATTCCACTCACAAAGCCAAGGTTGTCATGGAGCACGTGAAATTTTTCCATCAACTAAACAATAGAGGCTTTAAGTTCAACTCTACAAAAGTGGGTTCTCTCTCCTATGCTTCAAGCTCGGCTTAGACTCGGGAGGGTATTCCTAGAAGTTAGGATGCATAAATTGAACAAATGAAACTAGTAGTTAAACCCCAAACTCTTGTTTCAACTCCAAAATTTATCATTGAGTTGAGAGCAACTAACTACCTTACTACCTTTGTATAGATGATTCAACATTGTTGCAATGAGTGCAAGGTGGGGGCAAGATACATTATTCACAAAGTTTACTATAACTATTAGTCCATGTATACCTTGATATCATGAACTGCATAACACTTTAATTATACTAGAAAAGATTATTTAAATTTTATTATTTAGGAGTTTGATATTGGTGACTGGAACAAGTACATGCAAGATCGATGCCAATCCTAGGAAAATAGAATTCACAAATAAAAAGGAATCAATTGCAAGGGAGAATGTCAAACACCAATTGATGGAGTAATCCATCAATGAACTGCATAAATTCATATATAAACACACAATGATTTGTCGCATACAATGTGGTAGGTTTAGAATCTTTGTATGTTCATCAAAGAGTATTTACATTCATAGAAACAAATGTGTTGAGGAAATATCTTGTAAGACAAACATATTTATGAACTAATTCACACATTCATGGAGAAATAAAATTGAATAACAACCTCACAATAATTTTTGTACTTATCTGACACTATCTCTACCTTCCTATAGTTGAACAAAGAACCAAATCTCTCTTTAAAACGCTTTCTCTAAGTTATTCCTACACTCTACTCATTCCCAAGTATTTTCTAATGATAAAAAATGATGACAAAACTCAATAACCCTAACAGTGTAAAACCCTAGATTGTGGAATTTTAGCAATGCTTGATCCATTATTAGGGATAAATCCTACTCAAAATGGGTGCCTCAAATCAAAGGAGGGGTTGAGCATTGATTTCTTGTAGCTGGGTGACCTTCTGCATTCATGGCTAGCATAGCTCGAATTAGAGATCACCATTATGACGAGTTGGTGGCGAGTAAATAGATAATGCCACTTTATTTGGTGCTTAAAACCCTTTTGAAATTCCTTTGAAACAACACAAGTTACCTTTTCATGTATACATCCTTATCACAAGACTTTACCTACGTTATGTGACACTATGAATACCAATTGACACTATGGACAAGGTTCACAACTCAAACCAAATCCTCGATGAATTTCACAAGCCACCATTTGGCTCTTTGGAATTTCCTTCTCGCATGCTCACACTTGGCATCAAAGCTTGAGATACCTTTGACAACTATAAGTGGTTACGAAACTGACACAAAACTCTATTATATGAAACATTTCTTATTCATTTATCCCTTTTTTGGAGGTTCAATGGGTACTTGGAACCATGTTGAATCTCACCTATGGTTATAGAACCACTTATAAACTCTAACACACAAGCCTTTGAGCCACTTCATTTGCATTCCATAAAAGTTATAAATATCTTGTCAATCTCTAAAAAGACTGTGAAAACCATGTCAAGATCCAATGCAAATTTTAGAACATGATCCAATCACCGATACAAAAATATTTAACATAACACTTAAATAGAAATGAAGAGGTTAGAAAACCAACATCAAGCCTCGAAAAGGTTATGAAATTTGTTTGGATCTCGATAGAGGTTTTAAAACCTTCATAAAGTGTTGACAACCAACTTAGACCTTTCACCTGAACAAAGAAGAAGTTAGAAAAACTACATTGGATGTTGATGAGGTTATGAGAACCCTGTTGGCCATCAACACAGGTTTTAGAACCCCTTCAAAATTTTGACATCAAACTTTCTAACTCCTTTACACTTTCAAAAAATGGCCAAATAAAAAATTGAAAACATCAACAAAACCATCTTGGAACACAAACCCAAAGAACAATAGGGCTCAAAAAGGATCCAATAGAATTTTCAAAACTCTAACAATTTCTTAGAACCTTAACAAGGAGAACTATCATGGGATGTAGAAATAATAATTCACTAGTTACAATATCACATGAAGCCAAATTCCTAAAATTAACATGAAAATATAGAGTTAAATTGTATTCATCATATGTCAAATGAGATGTATAATCATTTTGAATCATGGGGATAAATAAAGAAAAGCCTTTTAAAATGGAATGATATATGTTAAAAGATCTATGAAAGATGAAAAATGAGATTCCTTATGAGCCAATACACACATAGAATGCAAATTATCCTCCATGTATTGAAATAAGACTGCATCCTCAAGGATTCATGGATAATATGCAATTTAAACAATAAAAATAATTTAGGATCCTTGATATATGAATGGATATAGATTGAGGATAAGAACTAAGTAAAAGCCATAATTATGAATAAAATAGGGTTGATATCCCACACTCTATCCATTAGTAATACAAATTTAATGAGATACTCTCCCAACTACCTCAACATGCACTTACACCTTCTTTAATAAATGCCAATCACCAAGAAATTTGTAAATCAAGGATAAATGTAAAGAAAAAATCATGTACAAATGAAATAACCTTGCAACCAAAGACACATGCAAAGATAATATTATCTTTAGAGGAACAATAAAATGGGAATAAACTCTAAGAAAAGTGAGAAACATGTTGCATACTATTGCAATAGTTGTCATTCAGGCCAACTAAGTGGAGACTGTTTTAGGTGTTATCATGGCTTGCAACATAGTGGTAGCATTTTGAGGGTTGCATGTGATGCAATCAATATGTTCTTCAAAATGATTGTGAAGTATTGAGCATGTTGTTTCTCATGAATAAGTGAAGTATATTTTGATATGAAGATTAGTTTTCTATGGTGTCATGAATGTTGTAAAGCATTGCATAAGGTGTGAAAGAAAGCATGAAATATTTTCATGTAGTCAACGACTTAGGAAGGTGTACTGAAAAGCTTTGGAAAATGCTTTGTATTCCTCTACATTTAAAGATATGGTCCTGTGGTTTGGTAGTTTTTCATATGAAAATGTGAAGCATGTATGTTCCTGTGTTCAATGAATGAAAGTTACCATAGAAGTTTCTAGTGCTAGCAAAGTAAAGATAGTGTTGGTGCAGTCAAGAAGGATTAGAGAAATGCTCTGCATTTCTCCACAATTGATGTTGTGCTCTTTTGGTTTGGAGGATGAGTTAAAATTGTCTATATGTTTCCTTATTTCAATTTTCAAGTGTTATGGTGTACCACAAGTCGGGTTTTCAATGTTCTATCTCAAGACTGTGTTTTTTGGGTTTGCAAGTAATATCGCATTCAATGTCTATTTGATTGTGTCAGCATAATGTTGTGTAAAGTTGTAAAAGGAGGGCATGGAAATGTTTTTGAATATCATTTAATGCTTGTAATTTGATCCACATGATGTTATTTGGTCTCTCTAGTACCGCTTGTGTTCTGGAGTTAATGTTTTGAAGGGTGAGTGTTTGTTGGGACAACTTGGTATGCTAAGTCATTTGTGCCAAGTTTTTGAGGTGTGCACCAACATGGGGATGTGTGCTAAGGTGGAATTGGTCCTACTTATCTCCTGGTTTGGGTCATATTTGATTCCCTCTTACTGTGGATATTTTGGGAGCTGATAATCATGACCATTACATGTTTCATGTTATAAATTTCATTTTAGCCAACAAGGAGAAACTTTTTGAAGCTTGTGGAGGATATAAATGAAAGTTAAAATGTGTTGCAAGTAATAGTGTGTGTGAACATGTGAAGAAGTATATGTGGTGTGTTGTAGGTAGTGAGCTGAAGGACAACAATATATGTGAGGAATTGTGTTGTAGGCAGTGAGTTGAAGAACAACAATATATGTGAGGAATTATGTTGTAGGCAGTGAGCCAAAGGCAACAGAGGTTGTTGAAGTGTTTTGGTGATGATTAAATAGTGGGTTTTGTCAAGTATGTTGTACTGAGGCAATTGCCTCCTTTTGTCAGTGTTGTTGTTTATAGGGAGTTGTAAACTTCCTTTGGTTGATGCCATAAAATTGTGTTTCAAGGATTCGTAGCTTCCTTTGGGTTGCAGGCCATAAAAGTTGTAAATCTTGTTGGATTTTGACAGTAGCTCCAAGCAACTTGCTCACCATGGTTTTTCCCTTGTTGGGTTTTCCACGTAAATCTAGTGTTATGGTTGTGTGTTGATGCTTTGAATTGCATAGTTTTGTTATTGATCTATTAAGGTAGTAAAAAAAAATTGGTTGTTAAAGTCGAATTGGATTAATTGTAGGGTATACTAATTGACCCCCCCTCTCAATATATCATTGTGTTCTAACAAAACACTCTTCATGCCACGAATCCATAATGGTACATGTATACATCACTTCATGAGTTCTTTTTAAATCTCTTCAATGATATGAAGCTACAACAATGTGTGCAACAGTGGAAATGAAGAACTAAAATCTCAATATAAGGGAGAGATGGACTTCTACCATTGATTCCATTAAGGGATCTAATAATCAACACTTACAACAATCTAATAGCTCTAGTTTTTTTATCCCCAATGGATCAATATGTAACATAATGAAAGTGATAATTTATTTCCACTACCTAATGGGACAACAATGGCCACACATTTAGATGCTTAAGGGTAGATGCCTAAGGGGATCTTAATTTCCATGCTTGCAATAATATTCTTCCTCCTTCCAAGACCATTTCCTAACTATCCTTAGCTAACCAATTAACTTACTTTGTGTTAGCTAGCATATCTATCCAGCCTCTTTGACATAAACTAACACTACCCAACCAATAAACCACTAAAACAATGGCTTCCCACACCATAAAACATGGATGCTTCTCTCTTCCTTAAACTGTGCATATTCTACGTATGTCACTTCAAATTATTATTGCACAAAAACATGAACAATCACTAAAAATATATAACCAATTCCATCCATAAAAGATAATAGTCACTTCCTAGAGAAGCATCATTACTTGGCCATAAGACAATAGATTTGAACCTCAACCACCAATACCTAGCAAGGGTAAATATACATGGTCCTAGACAAGGAAAATGATGCTACTAGTAAGGGAAAATGGTTGATTGCCAAAATATGAAATACATGCTTGCTAATGAAGAAGAATGGACATGCACGATAAGGAAGATGAATGGGAGAGGTCAGACCAATGAATGGTAAACACACCATCTTAATGGAGTGAATGAACACTCATGTGTCAATAGGAAAAAATGTCACTAAGATTAGGGAAAATGGTTTCTATGAAGAACAAGAATAATCACCATCAATTAATGATAAATATATGTTGCTAGTAAGAGGAATCACCACAATGGAAGGAAAATAGTTATCATCGATAGAAGTACCAATGAGTGATTTTTCACCTAAGAAAAAATACATATTGCTAATGATAGGGAAAATGATCACCACCCAAGATAGGATACACAATCACCACCTATATCATGTACATTTGACTCTCTCTTCTACCACTTCAACCCTTTACTATCATCAACTAAAGCGCATGTGGTGGTTTCATCTTTTGTGCAACTACTAGTCTTTATTAAACTTGGTCAAATATTTGACCTATTTGATCAATCACATCTATGACATTTTTGCAAAAAAATTATCACCCGAATTGGACAATTTCTAGTTGTTGAGTGTATTCTCTCAAATAATTGGAGTAGAGAGGAAACTGCAAATATCCAATTATTGGATTTAAAAAAATGATTGTGTCCCATTGCTACAAGTGAACTTGCAATACCGCTTTAAGCACTAACAATTTTACCACAGGTAAACTTGTAACATTACCATATATTTTCATGCAATTTTTTGCAAGTGACTTGTAGCTTGACCTCACTGATCCACCTAAACTGATCCAGTTTTGAATTGTATAATGAAATAATTGATGATGAAATATTTAGTCCAATGGTTCTACCAAAGGACACATAATCATAGTTATTGGTTTTCTCTTATCCTTAAAGGGGGGGCCCTCACATCCCCAATGGGACCCACAACTGCAATATCCAACTCCTTACCCTTTTTCAAAGAAGAACTAGGAATAACCAAAGGAACAATATTTATTTTTCTATTGTCCTTAAAGGAAAACCCCTAAGGTTTTCCTACAGGGCTTACAACCAAAAGTTCCAAAAGCCATAATTTATATATAATTATTAATCTAAATCTAAACCATTTAGAATTAGGTCATAGATTTGATGGTAGAGATTATTTTGGCTTTTCAAGTACCTTAGAAGGTAACCCGTTCTTGTATGAGGGCATTGTATTATGGATTAGTATTAAATTGTATTGTATTGTGAGAGGAGACTACAGTAGAGAGAAGAGGAAGTTACAATGAATGTGTTGTAGGTTGTATCCCTTCATTTCGCTAGACGAAAAAATGAAGGAATAGTTGTTTCTTCGTGGACATAGCCCATATTGGGTGAACCACATATTTCCATTTCTTTGTGTTTTGTGTTGTTTTAATATTTTTATCTCTACATTCATTTTATTGTATATTGCTTTGTGATCCTATTCCTAACATGCCCTTGTATTTAAATGCATTTAATTGCATCATTTACCATCTAACTATTTTGAGCATTATTTGCATATGTTTCACAAAATACATGTTAGGAACACTTTAATTGGTGTAATAAAATAAATCAAAATCTATATATTCATCTAGAGTATCTACATATTTGAAGATTGTTGTTCGTGATTATTTCTATGACCATAAAGTTGATCCTATCAAGAGGGTCAACCTAGGAGAGCATAACACTTGGGATATGATGTTTTCACCTATGTTTGAAACACCGCCAATCTATAGCACTTAAAGAAGTAAGGATAATACAAATAACAAGTGTATATTATATTAGATCAAATATTTTAATCTCTAAATTTATTTTTATTGTATATTGCTTTGTGATCCTATTCCTAACATGCCCTTGTATTTAAAAGCATTTAATTACATCATTTAGAACTATTTTGAGCATTATTTGCATATGATTCACAAAATGCATGTTAGGAACACTTTATTTGGCATAATAAAATAAATTAAAATCTACATATTCATCTAGAGTATCTACATATTTGAAGATTGATTTCCTTGATTATTTATATGACCATGAAGTTGATCCTATCAAGAGGGTCAACCTAGAAGAGCATAACACTTGGGATATGATGTTTACCCTTATGTTTAAAACACCACCAATCCATAGCACTTAAAGAAGCAAGGAAAATAAAAATAACAAGTGTATATTATATTAGATCAAATATGTTAAATTTTAGATATTGAATCCACCCCATAATAACCCAAACCCATTTATATGACCCTTCATAGAGGTGACCGATTGGCATGATCTCAAGGAAAACTATAGACATAGGTCTATCATTTCCAATCCTAAGACATATAGGTTCCAATAAGTCAAAATTATTTTCATCCATCTTCAATCCTAGAGTTAAATGCCTTAACCCTCTCATCCTCTTTCTACAATTGACAATTTAATATTTACTATTCCTAAGATTCATTACCAATAACTCTATTATCTAACTTAATGTGTATATTTATTGCTTATAATAATTAATCTAGATAATATATTTAGGAAAATTATTTTTCAATTAGACCCCACCCACATCATTTCTAAACCAAATAAATTATCTTTATTGGTTCTTGTTGAAGGGAATACTAATGCATTCATTTGGTGTGATTTTCTTAACTTATTTAGTCAATCATCATATAAAATTTAAAAAATTGAGTAACAATCCTATGGTCTATAATTAATTTTTTATTTAATACTTTTGAAAATATCATTATTTATTTTCCTATTGGTTCATGTTGTGAACACTCGGTGCATAAATAAAATTATCATTTAAATTTTATTATATTTTCAATGCATTAAATTCTTGTGATAAAATTTCAATTATATCAATAATGTAAGTTATATTAAAACATTAATTTGAAGCTCAAATTTCAACTCTATTAATGTTTTGTTGTTGGTTGAATGACATTGAAGACTATTAGAGCTATCATTATAGCCCTTTTATATTCTGAGGTGGCAAAGTAAATAAACATAAAAATTAATTATGCCTTCAATAAAATCCTCTTTTATAAAATTATGTTGTTAAAATAGTGTGCTATTACCTAATATCAAATTATTGCTTCAAGGAAAAAATCAGAAGAAAGAATGTAAGCAATAGAACACTATTTATGCAATCTAATAGCCACTAACCTTCATTCCAACTACACTTTTAACTATTACTTTCCTAGTATGAACCAAATATAATGTGGTCAAACACATTGTTGATCTTCAAATCTTGGTGCCACGACTTTAATTTGGATCTATTTAAGTTCACAATTGAACATATTCTAACAACTCTATTATCCTCAACAAAAACAATTACTATTTTATAATCATTATTTCCACTAAATGCTCAAACTAATCAATGACAATAATTAGATGCAATGCATCTCTTATTCATATTATGAGTTGGGCTTTTAATACTTGAAAATAAGAATGATTAGAAAAATCTATTTTAACCCACTTTATTCTCAACAACTATTAAATGAAACTATTAGGGTCCCAAAGATCTCTAAAGCTTTGAATTCATTTTTTAAATAAGCATTACCATTGAGATGTTGGATCTTACCTAAGGATGAATGTGTCTATTCTACCAAATGGATGAAGAGCCAAAGCTTAGACCATGGTAGAAGTCTATTATTGTTGCTTGAATGACATTGAACATTATTATAGTCATCATATGTATTATGAGGTTGTTGAGTAAATTAAAAATTAATTATGCCTTTTGAATTATTGATTTTTTTGAAAAAAAGACTTATACTAAATATAATTATGTGTTAAATATAATTAATTGTATATTTGCAAAAATTGATTCTCACTTATTGGAATAGTGCACTATTATCTAATATCACATTATTGCTATCTACGATTAATGACTTGCTATCTACGATTAATGGCTTGTAGTTACTACAATAGTGCACTATTTATGCAATCTAATAGCTACTAACTTTCACTTCAACTGCAATCTAATAGCCTCTAACTTTCACTTCAACTATGTTTTTAACCATCAAATCACTGGTATGAACCAAATAGAATGCGGTCACGCACACTACTGATCCAAAAATCATGTTGCCATGACTTTTATTTTGAGCTATTTAAGTTTACAACTAGACATATTCTAACAATTCTATTGTCCTAGACAAAAATAATTACTATTTCACAATCTTTATCTCCACTAAATACACAAACTAATCAATGAGAAGAATCAAACACATATCTTATTGATATTGTGAAATATAAAGAAATAGGAAAAGCTCACTCTCAGCATACTATACATCGATTTCATCAAATTTTTAGTTGCAGTTAATTAAAAATTATGGTCAATTAGTATCCTGTCCATTGAATAGATGTTACTAACAAAAAATGAGCATATTAACTACAATGTACAGCTATTTAATATGAAACATGTCCTACGAAGTCATCACCAGCTCTACCCCTCAATGGTTGACTCTGACTGGTTCTCAGCTATTCATATGGGAAGTTTCTGAGAAAGAAAAACTATTCTGTGGGTAATTATAATAAGCCTTTGACCGATCTGCAAGCAAGTTCCAGGAAACAGACTTGATTTAATGCCAACCCACTTTAAGGTAACTTCTGAGAAACCCAAGACGCCCTGTATTGATTTACTCTGATATAACAAATTCCCACTGTGATTTAAAATTGATCAATGTTCTAACTTCTGACATTATAACATCCTTCTGGACTGTTATAGTTGATCCATATTGTGGAAGCAAATGGCGACCTATCACATTGTTAAGGAAGATGAGCCGGGGAACGAGTTTAAATTTGTGGTGGTATTGGTGTTGGCAATGCTGTTTATGATGATGTGTATGAGCAATCCAAGGCCTCGTCGTAGAGGGCATTTTGTCATGCACTGCACACCTGGTCATGTGCATTGACAGAAGAAAGAAATTTCAGGGTATGCAGTATTTTTATCCTGATACTCTCTGTTCTTTTGGCCATGAAGAATAATAGCCTAGGGTTTTTAGATTTTGACTTTTGTAGCAGGGGACTAGTTTAATTTTCTGTTCAGATAGGTATGTTGAATGGGTGTCGAAGGATTATAGCTTAATTGATGAGGGTGATTATGCAGTCATTCATTAAGTATACATTTTTCGATGAATGGTGAAGATTTGATTTGATGAATTGGGGATCTTGAAGGAATTGATTGTTTTAATTATAACAGTTTATCTGGAAGGAATTTCTGATATTTTAATGAAAGATAGAGATCAGCTGTTAGTTACAGTCATAGTGGATAATGGAGTGTGATCCAAAACGTTGATGCAAATAAATTCACACAATTGAACCCAAAAAAAATAGCTCTTACAGTCATCGTGTTGTGGGTTCTTATGATTGTATCTTTGCTGATCTTTAGGCTTCATTCTTGTATGTGATCTTTTCTTTGTAAAAAGGTTTGGACCCTTTCAAAAATCCTTTTTCCTACTTAATAAAGAAAAGACAGAAATAACAGGTATATCGAAATGTATCTCATCAATCATGAAAATTTAGTGGAAAGAAACTTCTACTATATCAATTAAATATAGAGATGTCAAATTTATCTATGTTACACCATTGTATCTATAAAAGAAAATGTCTGAGATTATTGATATATTAATTAAGAAAATATGTCAAAGATATCTATGTTAATCTCATTGTAACCATCAAAAAAAATGTATGACTTTATATTTCAAAGGCAGTTTAATTGATGTTAGAATAAAAGAGGCATAGTTTTCTGTCTGATATTAATGTAAAATAGATTTCAATAATTTTTTAGAACGGATTAATATTCCAAAGGCAATTTAAATGATATTAACTAAATAGAGACATAGTTTCATGTGTTGTTTTGCAATCGGACATTAATTTAAAATGGATTTAAATACTGTTTCATAATATTGTTGTTTCATAATATTGTTTGAAAATGTGTCAGCAATTTTGGCCTTCATTGCCATGATTTTGTTGTTTTTCAGGAAGCCCTCACTTCTTTTTTGCAGTTGGGAGGATAAAAATCTCAAATCTTTTTGAAATTCATTAGATGTCAAACTAGTTTGGAACCCCAAATCCAATCTGTATAACCCAATTGTATCCACCAAAAAAAAAAAATGGATATATATTTTAAATGATGTTAGAATGACAATGATAGTTTCATGTATGGTTTTGCAAGTGGGTGTTAACTTAAAATGGGTTTGAATAGTTTTTCATAATGTGATCTGAAAATTTGTCATTAGACTCATTACTTTTAGTTTTTCAAAAAATTCAATATATATTTTTGTTATTAGATTAAACATCTCAATTCTTTTTACATATCATAGATGTCAAATTTATTTGAGATTCAGACCCATTCTGTATAATCTAACTTATATCTATAAAAATATGTAAATTTGTAATCCAAAGATAACTCAAATAATATTAAAATAATAAAAACATAATTTTTTATGAAATTTATTACATTTACAATTGATAAAAATAAATTTCAATAATTTTTTATAACATTATCTCAAAATTTATTATACTTTCATTAATGTTGTACTTTAATTTTTTAACAAAGCCTCCATTCATTTTTCCTTCTGTTCCAGTAATTTTACAGATAATTAGTTCTCGAATTATTTTGGGTCTCTATTGATATTGTGTTTTGAGCTTTGAACGATTGGAAATGGGGATGGTTAGGAAAGCCCACTCCTGGTCTGGTTTGTCCCCACTGATTGACTCAGACTGATTCTCAATTAGTCATGTAATTTCTGAGAAAGAAAAACAATGCTGTCTAATTCCAATGAACTTTGACAAATCTGCTGCTAACCTTTAGGAAAGAGACTTGCCCTGTTTTATTCTGATAACAAATTCCCACTATGACAGGTCTAATTGGAAAATATTCTGACATTACAACATCCCTCTGGACTGCTATAGTAGATCCATATTGTGGAAGAAAAAATGAGATCCCCCTCGACTGCTACAGTGGATCGGCCTATGACTGTTTTAGTAGTGATCCATTTTAATTTTATTAGTCTATATGGAAATGTATGTATAATGTATTTTGTTGAGGTATCATAATAGAGTTTCAAAAAATGTTTCATCAATAGTTGTAAATTAAGAATCAATAATTGTGTATTAAATTATTTTTTGTTGGTGTGTCAATTTGGTATCACATGATTTATTGTTTTTTTAGATCTAATAGACACATTTTATTCAATGATTAATATTGGTGTTTAATCGGGGTTCATCCCATAGTGCGATGGTAAAGTGGTGGTGTTGTTATTGTGGCCACCAGGGTTCAAACTTTCATTGAGCCATTGTGATTGCAGGCACTATGTCCTCATTGATCCAATGTGCTTGCAGGTTTGAACGGAGGGAAGCGTTCAGGGTGCTAATGGTGTTCATACCATGAGACAAACATTCATGTTTGTGTTGTTCCAATCCCTCGCTAGGTTGGTGTGCTCACGGGCTTTGTGCCCTTGCTGGGCTACTATGCTCGCGGGATTGGATTGGTCACTTGCATTCATGTCAGGGAGGTGGTCCTCCAATTGTGGCCTCCATGCTGGTAGGCTAAAAATTCCTGATGTTCCAATTAAAAATATATATTGGTGTTCAATCATTGAGTCATCTCTCACAATTGCATTATATTTTTCAAAATAGTAGGGGTGGTTTCACAATGTTTTTTTTCCCTACTATTTTTTGGATATGCTTAATATTTTTTGTATTAGAAAAAAAAAGATAACATAATTTGTTTCAAGTCTAGCTTGAAAGAATACAGAGCCAAAGACAAAATTCTTGTGAACAAAATCATCATATATTAACGTACATTGATGTCTAGAGTACACATTTTTTCTTGCGTATTTTATTTATTATTGTTTAAATTGAGACTAACTACAATTTAGATTTTTTTGTTCAAAACAGGACATCAATAAAAATGACATTTGTATTTTTTAAAACCCATTATTATTTTCATGTATGTCGAAAGAGTTCTTTATATTTGGGAAAAAACTTATGTTGATTATTGTAGACATGGAAAATATACAAGTCAATCCGACGCACTTGATCCTGACTACTAACATTGTTTCATCCTGAATCACCTTCTCAGTCATCACAATTCCTCTCTTAATTAAATAAATCAAATTTATTTGATTAAGTCATACTCTTCCATTAATTAAATAAATAATTTTGTTTAATTAATCCTATAGTCTATCTTTTAATTAAATAATTCACTTTATTTAATTAACCTCTAAGGTCACATCATTTAAATTAAATAAATTAATAACACCACCTTCTTTAATTAAATAAATCAATATTTATTTAATTAAATCTAAAATCATTATTCCTCTCAACTTTGATTTATTTAAATCCTAAAATCTAAGTCAAAATTGTCAATTCATCTAACTTCTACTTAAATTGATCAAATCATGATTAAATTTAATCATAATCATTTCATTCCTCTAGATTTTGCAACTTGCACAATAAATCAATTTATTTGATTTATAAATTCATCAATTTTTATTGAAAAATACATCTTTTGTGAAATGTTTTTCCAATTCAAAAATCCCTCCAAAAAGGATGGGTACTTCCAACAAGGCATTTAATGCCTCTTACATGCCTTTGGCCTTGAGCCAAGTGACATTAACTCCATTTCCCTTCCCTCTAAACATGTCACATTCAAATTTCAAATTTGAATCCAATGGCATTTATCATGCACATTGACCAAAATATGTTCATTCCTCCTCCAATCACATGTGGACAAGTGGCATCTTCTCATTGGTTGGTATTTTGTCCCAAATTCACCCAAATCTTTCAATCTTTCATTCTTTCATTCTTCAAATCTATAAATAGAGGTCTCCTCTATTGCAATATCATCCATAATTTGAGTAAACTTATTATATTCAATTTCATCTTCAAGCATAGCCATTTTCATCTATCTTTATCAAGTTCTTAACTAGGTTATGTAGGAATTCAACCAAAGTGGATCAATCATCATCAAGCTTACAAAGGATTTGGGAAAGGGCCAATTTCTACACACATTTGACACCAAATCCCCCATGAGATTGAGTGTTTGCATTGCTTAATTAGGATTTCATTTATCTTTTATGTTTTGTTCTTCATTTTTCCTATTATTGAGCATTGGAGATGGATTTCATGGGGAATCTTTGTTCTAACTTGCATTTGATCTAATAATGTGTTTGTTTTCCATGTTTGTGCAGGTATAGGATTGGGGTTCACAATTATAAAATAGAAAATAAATTAAAATTTATACTTTTCATAAAGCTTACTCATTTTGTGCAAAATCTTGTGTCGTGACAAGTTCACCTTATCATGACAAATATTCTCCAAATAAATAAAATGTCCAACAAATATTAATATGTAGAATCGAGGGGGATAACTTTCCATATAGATAACTTCTAATGAAAGTCCTTCAATTGAAGGTTGTGTGACATCATCATCATATATATAAGTTGTCATTTATTTAAAAAAACACTTAAAAATACCTTTAATTGAAGGTCATCTTCTAATGAAGGACCTTCCATTGAATATCATTTTTTCCATCAAAGATCTAGTGAATGTGGCAGCCATGTGGGTTTGCCAAGACCTTCATTTGACAGTCATTCTATCAAACAAAAAATGTCAATTGAAGGTTGTCCAACTTAAACAACACTCACAAAACTCATTTTTTATTTTGGCCCACAAATGAGATAGGTTTATCAATGTTTTCATTGGATGGTAGTTACTCTATATTACTTAAACATTCTTCAACATTTGAAATTCAAGAAAAAAATTGATTTCCTGTCTTATAAAATATTTAAAATTTTGAGGCATTGATTTTCTAACATAATGAAATATTAAAAAGGTAAAGGCCTAGTAAAATGGTCTAAATATTTAAACATAGTTGATCAAATTGAAGACAAAAATAGTGAACAAATCATGCAAAAATAAAAATAACCTTGCAATTACACACACACACATGCAAAGACAATGATAACTAGAGAAACTCTCAAATGGGAACAAACCTCAAGGAAGAGTGTTGTGCCACTTTTGAACATTAGTACATATGTATGCATTGCCTCATGGGCTTCACAAAAGCTTCTTCACATTATTGAGCTACATCACATCCATATGCCATGTTGAAGATGAAAAAGACCTACAACAATAGAAATGGAGGACTAAAGTCTTTGTGTAAGGAAGAGATAGACTTCTACAACAAACTTCATGAAAGGATCTTCTACTCCACACTTGAAATGGCCCAATAGCTTTGTTTGCAACATTAGCTCTATTGTCTTAGTATACAACTTGTTGAAAGTGAGTTATTACTACAACCAAGGGGACAATAATGGCCACTCATTTGGACTTCTAAAGGAATCTACTTTATCATAGTTGCAACAACATTTTGTTTCTTTTCAACATCATTTGCTAACTAGCTGTAGTTTCCTAGTAAGCTTCTTTGGCTTTAGCTAACATAGCTAACCAACATCTTTGGTTCTAGCTAACACTAAGCAAATAACCTTTAAAATAATCGATTCCTACACCATAAAATAGTGAGAGTTCTCTCTTCCTCCAAATCTTCACTTTCCACTATGTCACTTTAGATTCTCGCCACTTAAAAACATGAAAGAATAGTGTCAACATTAAAATCAATGTCATCCATAAAGGATAATAGTCACTACCTAGAGAACCATTACTACCTAGCCATGGGAAAATAAATATAACTTTTAGATCATTGTTGCCTAGCAAGGGTAAATAGATGCAACCATAGGGTAGGAAAAATGATTGCTTACTGAAAGATGAAATGCATGCCTATTAATAAAGGAGAATGGAAAAATGCCCAAAAAGGAAGATGAAAGGGAATGATTGTGCCAATAAATGGTAAACATGTCAACTTCGTGGAATGAATGAATAGTCACACACCAACAAGAAACATATAGAGAAACATATATAATGCATGTATTTTAAAAGTTATTGGAAATAAGAATAGGGGAAAAGATCTAGTAGTCATTCACCCTAACTTCATGTATTCTAAGCTCATAAACTGTACATTGGATTTTTATGAAAATATTTGGGTTTCTTCGTATGTGACTTGAGAGCTTAAAGCTATTGTTTCAGCTACTAGGTAGTTATTATGACTACAAGACAAGTCGTTATGTGCACAAAAGTTCAAAAGTGGTTATTTGGAGGTATCACCCAATACCTATTCATAGACACCCCAGTCACCATGTGCTACAACCACCAAAAAAATTGCACAATTGCTCTAATACATTTTCCTCTACAAAGGCTGCACAACTCATCTAATTAAATATTGAAGCTTTAACTACATATGCACAGGTGAACAACTATTTATACCTGTGGAATATTTTGGTAGGCTTTTAATTTTCATATATTGATTATTCGTAAAAATATTAATTGCAAGATTAAATGTACAATAGATAAGCAGTTATTTTTACGTTCAACTAATAGATCTTTTCCCCTAATTAAAGAAATAACTCACTTTCCACATATTATATATCTATTCCCTCATAATTTAATTAATTAAGAAATAATAATTTTAATTACAGTAAAGTTCTAGGAAACATACTTGATATAAGGCCAATCCACTTTAAGGTAATTTTTGAGAAAGCCAAATTTCCCACTGTGACTTAAAATTGATGAATGTTCTGACATTATGACATCCCTCTGGGTTGTTATGGTCGATGTATGGTGAAGATTAAGTTTGATGATTTGGAGATCTTAAAAGGAGTTGATTGTCTTATATATGATAGTTTAGTTGAAAGGAATTTCTGATATTTTAATAAAAGACGAAGATAGAGCTATTAATTACTGCTATAATGTTGTGAGTTCTTATGTTTGTGTCTTAAGTTTTTAACTGATCTTTAAGTTTCATTGTTGTATGTGGTTTTCTCTTTGTAAAAGAGTTTGGGTTCTTTCAAAATCTCTTTTTATTTTTAATTAAAAAAAGACAGAAATAGCAGACATATTGAAATGAATCATTCTAATCATGACAGTTTAATTGAAGGAAATTTCTGATATATTAATTAAATGCAAAGATGTCAAATATATCTATGTTAGCATCATTGTATCCATAAAAGAAAATGTCCAAGATTATATTGATATATCAATTAAGCAAAGATGCAAAAGATATCTATGTTAATCCCACTGTATCCATCAAAAAGAAATGTATGAGTTTATATTCCAAATGCAGTTTAACTGTTTAATTGATGTTAAAATAAGAGGCATAGTTTTCTATCTGGTTTTGTAAGTGGGTATTAATGTAAAATTGATTTCAATAGGTTTCTCGTAATGGGTTTATATTCCAAAGGCAGTTTAAATGATACTAACATAACAAAGACCTAGTTTCCTATCTTGTTTTGTAAGTAGACATTAATTAAAGATGGATTTCAATAGTTTTTCATAATGTTTTCTGAAAATTTGTCACCCATTTTTATCTTTATTGTTGTTATACTGTTGTTTTCAGCAATTCCCCACTTCTTTTATTCAGTTGAGAAGATAAATATCTCAATTTTTTTTTAATTTATTGTGTGCCAATTTTTTTGACTCCAACCCAATTTTATCAACCAAAAAAATATATGTGGGTTTACATTTTAAATGATGATAGAACAACAATGACAGTTTCCTATCTGATTTTACAAGTGGGTGTTAACTTAGAATAGGTTTCAATAGTTTCTCATAATACAATCTGAAATTTTTTCATTGCTTTTAGCTTTCATAAAAGTTCAATATATATTTTTGTTAAGGATAAACATTTCAGATCTTTTTGCAATTCATTAGATATCAAATATGTTTGGGGTTCAAACCTATTCTGTATAATCTGTTGTGTAAGTTTATAGTCCAAAAGTAGTTTAAATGGTGCTAGAATAATAGAGATAATTTTTTATCTTATTTTATAAATATATAATTACTCAAAGTAGATTTCAAATAAATTTCCATAAGATTAAATTCACATAAAAAATATTTTTCATGTTAACATCATGGTATCCAAAATAACAAAAATAACAGACATTGAAATGAATATGTCCAATCATGACAATTTAGTCAAAAAAACTTCTAATATATTAATTAAAAGCATAGATGTCAAATATATATATGTTAACACCATGATATCCGTGAAAGAAAATGCCTAAGATTATATTGATATGTCAATTAAGCAAAGATGCTAAAGATATCTATTTTAATCTTAATGTACCCATCAAAAAGAAATGTATGAGTTTATATTTGAAAGGCAGTTTAATAAATGTTAGAATAAGAGAAGCATAATTTTCTGACTAGTTTTGTAAGTGGGTATTAATGTAAAATGGATTTCAATAGGTTTTTTATAATGGGTTTATATTCCAAAGGCAATTTAAATGATGCTAAAATAATAGAGGTCTAATTTCCTGTTTCGGTTTGTAAGTAGACATAATTTTAAGATGGATTTGAATAAATTTCATGATTTTTTTGAAAATTTATCATCACTTTTCGCTTTCATTGTTGTTATGTTGTTTTTCAACACGCCCACACTTCTTTTTTTCTCAATTGAAAGATAGACATCTCAAATTTGGAGTTCATTAGATGCCAATTTTTTTGGAACTCCAAGGCAATATGTATAACCCAATTGTATCTGCTAAAAAAAATAATATAGATTTATATTTAAAATGATGTTAAAATAATAATGAGAATTCTCTATTCCATTTTAGAAATGGATGTTAACTTAAAATGGGTTTTAAAATATTTCCATAATATTATCTTAACTTTCATAAAAATTCAATATATATTTTTGCTATTAGAATAGACATCTCAATGGTTAAAAATGAGAATGGTCTAAGAAAGCCCAATCCTAGTCTGCTTTGTCCCCATAGATTGACTCTTAGTGGCTCTCAATTAGTCATGTAATTTTTGAGAAAGAAAAACTATGCTGTCTAATTCCAATGAACTTTGACAAATCTGTTGCTAACCTTTAGGAAAGAGACTTGCCCTGTTTTGATAACAAATTTCCACTATGACTGCTCTAATAGTGGTGGGTATAAATGGTAATAAAATAAGGGTAGTTAGAAATGTGGAACATTTTAAATATTTTGTTTTATCATTATTATGATTTTTTAACCGTATATTATCACATGTATTTTATTGAAGTGTTATAATAAACTTTCAAAAATGTTCTATCAAACATTGAAAATTAGGAACAATAATTGTGCATTAAATTACGCTTTGTTGGTGTGTCAATTTCACATAATTTATTGTTATTTTGGATCTAGTGGACACATTTTATTCAATTAGTAGTGTTGGTGTACAACCATGGAGTCCTCTCTCACAATTAATAGTACTATATTAATCAAAATATTGGACTTTAAATGTACAAATATTATTACAACTATTCTACTGCTCAATTGGTGGGCCCTCTCTCTTAAATGTTTCATACTTTTTTAGGTGTAGGAATGAGACTCGATAAATTATTGATCTTTTCAGTTTCAAAGTAAAAAATTAAATTATTGATTTTTTAAAATTTTAAGTGGAAGATCAAAAAAATAATTTATGTATATTGATTTGTCATTAAGACTATATTATGTATAAATTTTGGAGTGGACTTTGAAGTGTGATTTTTTTCATCTATTATTCTTTGGATATGCTTCATATTAATATTTTTTATGTAAATCCTAAATATTTTATTTTTTAAATTAACAATAATTTATCTCATTTTAAAAAATATTTGTTAAAAAATTATTTTTATACTTTTTAGTATTTTTAATGAGTGATAATTCCCCATAATACTAACTTGAGCTAGATATGTTTATAATTTATTAAAATAGACCTAATGTTTAGAGCACATATATTATTTGTTGCATATTTTATTTATTATTTTATAAATTAAGATTAATTACAAATTACAATTATTTTTGGTATGTAGTAAAGTTAATTTTTTTGTTGAAACAAAGACATCAATGATATTCATTTTTTTTTAAATCCATTGTTATTTTTCATGTGTGTTGAACATAGTTCTTTTTGTTTAGAAAAAACTTATGTTGATTAGAAAATAAAAAATATATTAAGACCTATACTTTTCATAAAGCTTACTATGAAGATTGCATTTGTGCAAAATTTATTGTCATGACAAGTTCATTTGATTATGAAAATTGTTGTCCAAATAAATAAAAGTCCAACAAAATGTTAATATGTGGAATGGAGGGAGATAAGTTACCACATAGACACCTTTTAATGAAAGACCTTCAATTGACGGTCATGTGACATCATATATATATAAAAAAAGTTGGTGTTCCTTTAAAACACTTTAAAAAAAATTATTGAAGGCCACTTTCTAATGAAGGGCCTTCATTCTAAGGAGACTTTCTTGATTGAATATTATTTTTTCATCAAAGATCTAGTGAATGTTGTATCCATGCGGCTTTGTCAAGACCTTCATTTGAAGGTCGTTCTATCATACAAAACCTTCAACTGAAGGTTGTCACACTTAAATAACTCTCAAAAAAATATTTTTTTAAATGTGTCACAAATGAGATAGATTTTATCTTGATCTTGTTATTGGATAATAGTTACTCTATACTTCTTCAACCTTGGAAACTCAAGAAAAAGAATTGATTTCCTATCTTGTTATTTTTTGAGGTGTTGTTCTACTAGTTTAAGGAACTATTACAAAGGTGAAAGGCCTAGTTAAATGGTTTAACTATTTTTAAACATAGTTGATCAAATTGAGAACAAACATACTAAACAAATCATGTGAAAATAAAAATAACCTTGCATTCACACACCCCTACAAATACAATGTTAATTGGAGAAATCCTTAAATGGGAACAAACCTTTAGGAAGAGTGCAATGCCACTATTGCACATTAGTCAATGTGTATACATTGCCTCATGGGTTTCACAAAAGCTTATTCACATTATTGGGCTTCATCGCATCCATATACTATGTTGAAGATGGCAAGGACTTGTAGCAATACCTACAATAAGAGAAATGAAGGACTAAAGTCTGTGTGTAAGGGAGAGATAGAATTCTACAACTAACTCCATGAAAGGATCTACTACTCCACACTTGAAGTAACTTCCAATGGTTTTTATTTTGTAGCATTAGCTCTAATGGCTTAGTTTACGATTTTTTAAAAGTGAGTGGTTACTGCAACCAATGGGATAATAATGACCACCCATTTGGATTCCTAAAGTGATCTACTTTGGACAAGATCGCAATTGCAACAACATTTTGTCTCTTATGAACGCCATTTGCTAACTAGCTGCAAATTCCTAGCCAATTTGTTTTCCTTTAGCTAACATAACTAACCAACTTCTTTAGCTTTAGCTAACATAGACCAACCAACCCCTAAAATTATAATGGATTCCCACACCATAAATGGGGAGGATTCTCTCTTCAGGTCCAAATCTTCACTTTCCAAAATATCCCTTTACATTCTTTCTAGTTAAAAACATAAGCGAATAGTGTCAACATGCAAATCAATACCATCCAAAAAGGATAATAGTCACTACTGGAGAACCATTACTACCCATCCATAGGAATATAGATGCAACTCTCAAATCATCATTACCTAGCAAGGGTAAATAGCTGCAACTCGAGGGTAGGGAAAATTAATGGCTTCTCTATCCAAGGTGTGCTCACACATGTGTGAGCACACCTCATCTCCTCTCCCCTTCCCCATTATGACACTTGTCACAATGCTAATAAGCCACCCAACCTTGATCCAAGTCTTGCCTTCTCAATCAATCCTAGCCCTTCATCAACCAAGCAATCTTAGCCCTCCATTTCTCCCTTCCAATTTCTATAAATTGAGCTTCATCTCCTCATTTCATCATCTTGAATTCACATAGCCTTGTTATGCTATAATTTTGGTGAGTAATCCACATTCATAAGCAATTGAGAAAATCTTCAAGACTTGGGTGCATTCTTGAGCTCAATCCATGTAGGGTTATGGGTAAGTGCACCAATCTGTGACACAATTTTGGCTCTTAAGATGCCACTTTTTTTCTGAAATCAGCAAAATCTAATTTGCACGAGAAAATGAAGATAGTTACGCTCAAAATTTCATGATGTGGCAAGAACAAAAGTTGAAGTGCTCCAAGTCTAGTTTCTAAGCTACTATTGTTTTTTGAAATTAATGAAGATTAAGGGTCTCAAAAAGGGGGGGGGGCAAAATAGGTCCTCTTTTTATCAAAAAAAATAGCATAGCGCCTGAGGGCTCCCCCCTTTTTGGTTAACTTTTTTTTAGAATTTCAAAAATCCCAATGGTGAGAAATTAGCTAACACCATGTAGTTTATCCTCCTTCTTTCGGATAATTTTTTTAATGAATATATAATATTTTATAAATTTTCAAAGTGGACACACCCTAAAAAGCTAAAATTTGAGCGTGATCCCCCCCAAATTTTTTGCAAACTAATCGAAAATTGATTTATTTTTTTTTCATCATGTGTAGAATGGAGTCTAGTTTCAAAAAACGTAATTTTTTTCACGTTTCGATGAACATGTAAAAATCTATCCTAAACCTAGCACATGTTGGTTTTTTACCAAAAACGAAGGCATTTACAATAGAAGCCATGGATCAAAACCTTAACTAAATCAAAATGAAAAAAGAATTATATATTTAGATAGCTGAGATAGAGGTTAACGCTATCACGGTTTTTTTTATAAACTTTCATTGAAAGACGTGCAAATGAGATGGGGAGCACGGTCAAAAATATGAGAAAATTTAGCAAATCCTGTTAATTAACACGTCTAAAGCAGGCCTTTTGGCGAGCACGAAATGTGATGAGTAATTTGGCGAGCGCCAAATGGCCTGCTTTGCACAGAACTAGATTTTCGCTTTCTCTATCAGGGAAATTATATACATCAAATAAACATTTAAGTATAAGATGAAATTTACATATGAAAATTTACTTTCTTATACTTTAAGTTATATTTCATGTATATATAAGCAGGATGTTTGAGAGTGGTTTCAGATCTCTAAGAGTTATAATGCAAATTCTAGTTTTTGGAAGATCTTAAAAATTTCAGACTTAGTTAAATTTCAGTAATCAGCATGTCAAATTTCAGTAATCGGGAGGTCAAATTTTAGTACTCAGGAGGTCGAATTTCATCTATCTCATTCATTTTAATCTCTTATTCTCTAGACCTCTCTCTCTCACTATCTCCATCCCTTTATCTAACAATATCTTCCTTGAGCTCAAGAACTATGTCTCTACATGTCCATCTCTCTCTCCTTCCCTCTCCAATATCTATCTCCCTCCCTCCTTCCCTCTCTACATTTTTCTATCTATCATCCCTCTCCTTTAATCTCTATGTATCTCTCTCTACTCTCTACACCTACCTATCCCTCCCTCCCTCCCTCCCTCTCCTCTCTTTCTCTCTCTCTTTGCTTCCCTTGCTCTCTCCTCCCCTCTCTACTCTCTATCTTGTCATTCTCTCTCTCCTTCCCTCTTTAGTTCTCTCTATCTCACTTCTCTCTCCTTCCCTCCCTCCCTCTCTAATTTTCTCTATCTCCCTCTCTCTCTCCTTCCCTTTCTACTTCTCTTTATCTCACCTCTCTTTCTCCCCCTCTCTCTCTCCCTCTCTCTTCCTTTCACCCACCTTTGCTCTCTACTTCTCTCTATCTAACCTATCCCTCTATACATCTCTCTCTCCCCCCTCCTTCCATCTCAATCTCTCCACCTTCCTCCTTATCTCTCTAATTTTAAGCTCCATCACACATCTCTATCACCTATCTCACTTCTCTCTTTCCCCTTCCCTCTCTACTCTCTTTCTCTCTATCTCACCCCTCCTCTCTCTTATCTCTCTCACCTCTATCTCTCCATCCCTACCTCTTCCTCCCTCTCTCCTTCCCTCTATTTTTCTCTTTATCTCCTCCTCCCTCTATCTACCTAGACCTCTCTCTATTTTTGTCTCACCTCTCTCTCCATCCCTACCTCTCCCTATATCTCTCCTTTCATATCTACTTCTCTCTACCTAGTTGTCCCTCTATACCTATTTCTCTCTCCCTCCTTGCCTCATCTCTCTCAATATCTCTACCTTCTTTCCCTCTCTAATTCTCTCTCTATCACCTATCTCTGTCTCTCTCCTCCCTCTCTACTCTCTCTATC
>CM021109.1:593547830-593746831 GCA_007115665.2 Sequoiadendron giganteum
ACTCATTCCCTCCTTCTATCTCTCTCCCCTCTACCCTTAACCCTCTACCCTCTACCCTTAACCCTCCCTCCCTTTGTCTCTCTCTAACTCCCTCCCTCTCTCTCTCTTTCAAGTCTCTCCATCCTACCCCCTCTCCCTCTCTCAGGTCTCCCTCTCACTCACTCAATCCATCTATCTCTCTCCCATCTCCCTTAAACCCTATACCTTCAACCCAATACCCTAAACCATCAACCCTATAGGTCCTCAACCCTACACCTTCAATTCTCAACCATCTAACCTATAAATTGGATCCTCAACCCTCATCTATCTTTGTCCCTCCCTCCTCTTCTCTCCTTATCTCTATCTCACTTCTCCCTCCATATCTCCCTCCATACATCCCACCTTCTCTTCCCTAGTCCCTCAACCCTATACCCTCAATCTTTAAAACCTTAAACACTCAACCCTATACCCTAAACCCTCAACCCTTAAATCCTAAACCCTTCTACCCTCTACCCTCTACCCAATAACCTCAACCCTAATCCCTCAACACTTAAACCCTTAAACCCAATTAAACTCTCTACCCTAATCCCTCTCTTAGGTATGTCACTCACTCACTCCCTCTATCTCTCTCCCATTCCCTCTCTCACTCACTCTATCTCTCTCCCTCTCTCTCTTACTATCTCTTGGGTATCTCCACCCACCCTCTCTCTCTCACACACACACAAACACTCCATCTCTCTCTCCCACTCCCTCTCTCTCTCTCACTCTCTCCCACTCTGTCTCTCTCTCTCTCCTACACTCTCTCCCTCTCTCAAGTCTCTCTCTCTCTCACTCACTCCATCTATCTTTGTCCCCTCTACCCATAACCCTAAACCCTTAACCCTTAATATAAACCCTTAAACCCTCTACCCTTTATCTCTCTCTCACTCCCTCCCTCCCTATCTCTCTCTCAACTCTCTCCCTCCTACCCCCTCTCCCTCTCTCAAGTATCTCACTCACTCACTCCTATCTCTCTCCCCTCTACCTTTAACCCTCTACCCTCTACCCTTAACCCTATACCCTCTATCTCTCTCTAATTCCCTCTCTCTCTCTCTCACTAAATCCCTCTATCTCTCCCCCGTATGTACCCTTAACCATAAACCCTTAACCCTTAAACCCTAAAACCTTAAAACCTCTACCCTCTCTCTCTCAAGTCTCTCCTCCCTCTCTCAAGTCTCTCTTTCTCAGTCACTCCCTCTATCTCTCCCCCCTCTACCCTTAACCCTTAAATCCTCTACCCTCTCTCTCTCTCAACCATCTCCCTCCTACACCCTCTCCCTCTCTCAAGTCTCTCTCTCTCTCACTCACTCACTCCTATGTCTCTTCCATCTACCCTTAGCTCTATACCCTTAAACCATCTATGCTCTACCCTCTATCTCTCTCCCACTCCCTTCATCCCTCTCTCTCTCAAGACTCTCCCTCCTATCCCCTCTCCCTCTCTCAGGTCTCTCTCTCACTCACTCCATCTCTCTCTCTCCCCTCTACCCTTAACCCTAAACCCTAAACCCTTAAACCTTCTACCCTCCCTCCCTCTATCTCTCTCCCACTCCCTCCATCTCTCTCTTTCTCAACCCTCTCCCTCTCTCAAGTATCTCTCTCTTAGTCACTTCCTTTGTCTCTCCCTCCTTGTATCTCTCCCATCCCTCTATCTCTCACTCCCTCTCTCTCCTACTCTCTTAGGTATCTCCTTCCCACCCCCTATCTCCCACTTTTTCTCCCTCTCCTTCTCTCTCGGGTGTCTCCCTCCCAACCTCTCTCCCTCCCACCCTCTCTCCCTCCCTCTATCTCTGTCCCAATTATTCTCTCTCCCTCTCTCTAATGTCTCTCCTTCCCACCCTATCTCCCTCTTTCTCTCTCTCAAGTATCTTTGTCCTACCCCATCTTCCTCTCTCTCTTTGTCAAGTCTCCCCCTCCTATATGCTCTCCCTCTCACAGTGACTCCCTCCCTCTCTCACTCTCTCTCCCTCTCCCTCTCCCTATGCCTCTCTCTCAAGCGTGTCCCTCGCACTACCTCTCCCTCTCTCTCTCAAGTAGAGGGTTTAGGGATTAAGGGTTGAGGGTTGAGGGATTAAGAGGGTATAGGGGTTGAGGGATTAGGGTTTAAGGGTTGACATGGTATAGGGGTTGAGGGATTAGGGTTTAAGGTTTGAGGGGTAAGGGTTAAGGGTTGAGGGATTAATATTATAGAGGGGTTGACTGATTAGGGTTTAAGGGTTGAGGGTTGAGGGTTGAGGGTTGAGGGTACACCTATGTGTATGTCATTATTTTTAGCTTAATTTCTTAAAAAAAGGTAAAATAATAGTTCATCTTTCTAAAAAATAGGCAAAATAATAGTTAATTTCCACTTTTCCTAAAAATTCGTCAATAGTATTTATAATATAATAATAATATAATATAATATAGTATAATATAATAAAAATATAATATAATAATAATATAATATACATAATATAATAATAATAAAATTATAATAAAATTAATATAATATAACATAATAACATTAGTATAATAATAAAACAATAATTTAATAATTTAATACTACAATTAATCATATTTTATTAATAATATAATATTAAGGATAAATATAATTTACTAAGTATAATATTTCAAAAATCATATAATAAGAATAATAATAAGAATAATAGAATATTATAATAGTAGAATAATATAATAGTAATATCAAATTAATAATACAATATTATGGTTTATTTTAATCCCCGTCCATTTCATTATTCATTTTATACCATTACCGCTCCTTCTAAAAAATAAACAAAATCATCATTTTAACCCTTACCGCTATATCGCGGGGGGACATTGTAATGTCCATGGTAGCGTGGTGGTCGGGTAGTGGTCAATGGAGCCAGCATGATGTTTTTACCGCGCTACCGCATGCGGTCAATTCATTGACCACGATAAACGGTTAGTCATTGGCGAATTGACCGCGATAAACCATTAGTCATTGGCAAAGCGGCTAAGGAGCTGGCAGATAATGTTCACCACAGTACCACATGCAGTCAAACCACAGACCGTGGTGGCCGCAGTAAATAGGTAGCGGTTAGCTGATGGTTAAGGAATGACTGAGGAAGTGTAAAATACATTCACCACGATATCGCGGGGGGCTCCAAAGAGGACCGCGGTAACGTGGTAAGCTATTAATGGAGACAGGGAAATGGATACTGTAGTACCACTGGCCGTTATCAAGGTGCTTGCGGTAATGTGGTAGATGGGAGCGGATACAATCAAAGTCAATGACCGTGATACCATGGGAAGTGGAAATAAAGGCCACAGTAGCGCAGTAAGGAGTGAAGATCGAGTGGGAAAAGTACTTCAAGCAAAATCAAAAGCAATTATAATTAAAATATTTAATTTGCCGATAAGGCAATGCAATTAAATATTTTAATTTCTGCTAAAGAATACAAACGACCATAAACATGAAATTGTAAATGGATGTAATTGTAATATGAAGGGTCACGACCCTTGGCATGTATTGTATAAATAATTTGAAAATTAGTTGAAGCAGGGGGTTCAGAGGTTAGAGTAGGAGAGAGATTTTCTGGAAAAAAATGTAAAATAGATAGGGCCTTTCCTGAAATAATGCAATGGAGAAGATGTTTTAAATTGGTGAAATTTTTTCAAGTCTCTCCATTCTACCCCCTCTCCCTCTCTCAGGTCTCTCTCTCACTCACTCAATCCATCTATCTCTCCCCCATATCCCTTAAACCCTATACCCTCAACCCTCAACCCAATACCCTAAACCATCAACCCTCTAGGTCCTCAACCCTATACCTTCAATTCTCAACCATCTAACCAATACATTGGATCCTCAACCCTCATCTATCTTTGTCCCTCCCTCCTCTTCTCTCCTTTTCTCTATCTCACTTCTCCATCCATCTCTCCCTCCATACATCCCACCTTCTCTTCCATAATCCCTCAACCCTATACCCTCAACCCTTAAAACCTTAAACACTCAACCCTATACCCTAAACCCTCAATCCTCAACCCTTAAATCCTAAACCCTTCCACTCCCTTCCTACCTCACTCCCTCTATCTATCTTTGTCTACCTCTCCATCTCTCTCAAGTATCTCCCTCCCACCAACTCTCCCTCGCTCTCTCAAGTCCCCCCTCTCTCTCATGCCCTCTATCTCTCTCCCAATCTCTCTCTCCCTCTCTCTCTCTCAAGTCTCTCCCTCCCACCCACTCTCCCTCCCTCTTTGTCTCTCAAGTCTCTCCCTTCTATCCCCTCTCCCTCTTTCAAGCATCTCTTTGTCTCTCTCACTCATTCCATCTATCTCTCTCCCACATCCTCTCTCTCTCTCACTCCCTCTCCCTCTCCCTCTCTCA
Organism: Sequoiadendron giganteum; assembly: GCA_007115665.2. Lineage (NCBI taxonomy): Eukaryota > Viridiplantae > Streptophyta > Pinopsida > Cupressales > Cupressaceae > Sequoiadendron > Sequoiadendron giganteum. The sequence continues at coordinate 593,552,191 of CM021109.1, forward strand.
GATATCTCCCTCCCACCCTCTCTCTCTCCCTCTATCTCATGTATCTCCCCCCCACCCCCTCCATCTCTCTCGAATCCATTTATCTTGAGTACTCCCTCTCCCCTGAGTACTCCTTCTCCCTCCCACCCCCTCTTTATCTCTCAAGTCTCTCTCTCACTCCTTGTATCTCTCTCATCCCTCTATCTCTCACTCCCTCTCTCTCCTACTCTCTTAGGTATCTCCTTCCCACCCCCTCTCTCCCAGTTTTTCTCCCTCTCCTTCTCTCTCATGTTTCTCCCTCCCACCCCCTCTCTCTCCATCTCTCTCACTCTCTCTCTCTCTCTGTATCTATTGATTAGGGTTTAAGGGTTAAGGGTTGAGGTTTGAGGGATTAAGAGGGTATAGGGGTCGAGGGATTAGGGTTGAAGGGTTGAGGGTTGAGGGATTAAGAGGATATGGGGGTTGAGGGATTAGGGTTTAAGGGTCGAGGGTTGAGGGTTGAGGGATTAAGAGGGTATGGGGGTTGAGGGATTAGGGTTTAAGGGTTGAGGGTTGAGGGATTAAGAGGGTATAGGGGTCGAGGGATTAGGGTTGAAGGGTTGAGGGATTAAGAGGGTATGGGGGTCGAGGGATTAGCGTTGAAGGGTTGAGGGTTGAGGGATTAAGAGGGTATGGGGGTTGAAGGATTAGATTTTAAGGGTTGAGGGTTGAGGGTTGAGGGATTAAGAGGGTATGGGGGTTGAGGGATTAGGGTTTAAGGGTCTACCTATTTGTCCCTCTATACCTATTTCTCTCTCCCTCCTTGCCTCCTCTCTCTCAATATCTCTACCTTATTTCCCTCTCTACCTCTCTCTATCTCTCTCTCTACCCTTAACCCTAAACCCTAAACACTTAAAACCCTCTACCCTCTACCCTCTATCTCTCTCCCACTCCCTCTCCCACTCTCTCTCTCTCAATTCTCTCCCTGCTACCCCCTCTCCCTCTCTCAAGTCTCTCTCACTCACTCACTCACTCACTCCTTCTATGTCTCTCCACTCTACCCTTATCCCTCTACCCTTAAATCCAATGAACCAAATCACATAGAAACAAAGAATGTGTATTGATAAATCAAATATATACTTGATACTTCAATTTAAACAATCAAGAAAAATCAGATTGGAGACAATCAGATAATCACAAGAATTCAACAAATAATTGATGCCAGAATGAAATCACCAAATTAACAGTTTTTCATTATCTTCCTTGAAATTCATACACGCAACATAGCCTCCTCGAATGTCATCATTATGAAAATATAGTACTTACAGCAGTCTATCCTATCCTAATTTTTTTTATTTTTTTAAAAATAGATTTTCAAATCATTTATACATTATAATCGAAGAGTCATGCCCCTTCATTTTTTGGTTATGACTGTTTGTATTTTATGGAAAAAATATTTGATTATATTTGCCTTTATCGGAAAATCAAATATTTAGACTATAGTTCAACTTTTAATTTTTCAGTTTATTACTTATACCGCCCTTAACATTTCTTTTCCCGAGGCTTCCCTTGTGTTTACCGCTCTACTGCGGGCTTTGACTTTTCTATCCGCGATATGGCAGTACCCGGCCCCATGTTGACCATTGCGCTCTCCATTGTTGCTTACCGCGCTACTGCGGTCTTTGCATTTGCTATTGGCGGTACCGCGGTAACCGTTAGCCACTTCTCCCAAAAGTTTGTCGTAGGCACCACGGTCTTCGTTTTCATGGTTACGGTACTGCGGTGTGACCGCTAGCCATTTCCTCCCGTTTATCACGGTCACTGCGATCTTTAAGATAACCCTCTACAGTACCGAGGTAAGATGTCTTGACTGCCACATCATTGAAGACTTACCATCCACCGCGCTATCGCGGTCTATGGTTTGACCACCAGCGGTACCGCAGTGGGACCTTGACTGCCTTCTTTAACCGCTCGCCACTACCTTCATTGGTTGCTAACGGTTTACTATGGTCAATGAATTGACCGTGTGCGGTAGCGCGGTAAACACTTCATGCCCGTTTCAAACTACTACCGCTATACCGCAAGCCCCTTAGTGGGAGGCCGCGGTAAAGCAGTAAAGACTTATAGAGTGAAAATGAAAGGGGTGGTAAGGGTTACAAGTTATTTTTTGGACCTTTTGAATGGCGGTAAAGCTAATTTTTTTATGAGAAGGTAATGAAATATAAGAAAATAAATGGGGGAAAAGTGTAGAAGGCGGTTAATGAATTTTATGGGAAAGATAGTGAAAATGTAAGGCATGAATAAATAAAATATCTTAAGGTTTTGATGGATTTTCATGGAAAATAATAGTAAAATCCTAGGAATTCTTGTGGAAAATTTTAGTTCTAACACCCTTAACCCTTAACCCTAAACCCTTAACCCTTAAACCCTAAACCCTCTACCCTATACCCTTAACCCTCCCTCCCTCTATCTCTCTCTCTAGTTGAAAAAATTCATTAAAAAATTCATTAAAAAACCCTAAGGTTTTCCCGTTTAAATTTAATATTTTTCATCAAAATATTAATTTTTTATTCATTTATACCCTATACTTTCCTTTACTGTCTAGATGGAATTAAAAGGGGGGAATATGTGAGGACGGATAATGACTTTTATGGGAAAGATAGTGAAAATATAAGGCATGAACAAATAAAATACGTCAGGGTTTTGATGGAAATTTATGGAAAATGATGAGTGATTTTGCAAACCACTACAAGAATCTAGAGTATCTTTAGTAGAGCAAACCAAGCAAAGCCATGAAAAATGAAGGCGATGACAGATGGAGGGAATGAACAAATGAATAATATGAAAATGGAGCAAATGGAGAAGTGGAAAACCCTAAACTATTGTGCATGGAAGATAATTTTTTAAAGAGGCATTGCTAAGAATTGTCCATGCAATGGGAATCATTAATCCTCTGTACCTCCTTTGGTTTAAAAAATTAAACCATTAGGGATGGCCCCAAGCCACCTTAAAAATAAAAACCTACACTTTCCTCTGTCATAAACTTTGTTCTGAATAGAGCTCATCAGATTTCTTTGGAAACTATCCATTCCACCTACCCTGCAATATGCACTGTCATTGAAAACCTTCAGGAAATCATTGTATTCAATCTGAGTCATATTCATCTCATCAGTTTGCATTTCATTATTCTTACTATCATATGAAAATCTAAATACTCCTTATGGCAACCTGAAAACCTGAGGGATATTCAACAAAACATTCATAGGCATGCTCACTGTCACATGTTGCTGAATGTGCATGCAACTGTACTGGGACCTGAAAATCTGAATACTCCTTATGGCAACTTGAAAACCTGAGGGATTAAGAGGGTATAGGGGTCAATGGATTAGGGTTGAAGGGTTGAGGGTTGAGGGATTAAGAGGGTATGGGGGTTGAGGTATTAGGGTTTAAGGCTCTACCTATTTGTCCCTCTATACCTATTTCTCTCTCCCTCCTTGCCTCCTTTCTCTCAATATCTCTACCTTCTTTCCATCTCTCTCTCTCTCTCTCTAACCTTAACCCTAAACCCTAAACACTTAAAACCCTCTACCCTCTACTCTTTATCTCTCTCCCACTCCCTCTCCCTCTCAATTCTCTCCCTGCTACCCCCTCTCCCTCTCTCAAGTCTCTCTCAACCCTCACCCCGATACCCTCTACTTTAAACCCAATACGCTTTACCATCAACCCTATACCCTCAAACCTTAAACCCTTAAACCCAAGTAAACTCTATACCCTAATCCCTCAACCCTCTACCCTCTACCCTCTACACTATACCCTCTACCCTCAACCCTCAACCCTCAACCCTCTACCCTCTACCCTCTACCCTATAAATTAAACCCTCAACCCTCAATTATCAACCCTTGACCCTTAATACCTCAACCCTAGGTAGGTAGGGGAACATAGGTGAGATACAAAGTGATGAAGGGAGAGGTAGGTAAAAAAAGGGATAGGGGAGATAAATATAGGTAGAGAGGGTAGGAGATGTAGAGAGTGGAGAGATAGAGATAATTAGAGAGGGGAGGGAGGGACAAGTGGGGAGGAGATAGAGGTGTGTGTGTGTGCAAGAGAGAGAGAGAGAGAGAGAGAGAGAGAGAGAGAGAGAGAGAGAGAGAGGAGACATGGTTGAGATATAGTGATGGAGGGAGAAGTGGGTAAAGAGAGGGGGAGGGGATATAAAGATAAATATAGAGGGAAGGAGATGTAGAGAGAGATGATAGATAGAGAGAAGTGGAGAGTGGAGGGATGGTGGGAGAGGAAAGGAGGAGATTGAGGTGAGTGTGTGTGAGAGGGAGAGAGAGTGAGAGGAGAGAAAATGAGGGGACAGAGGAAGGGGGAGAGAGAGAAATAGATTAGATAGGGAAGGGGAGAGAGATATAGAGTAGAGAGGGAAGGAGAGAGTAAGAGAGAAAGATGGGTGAGGCAGAGAGTGGTAGGTAGTTGAGTGAGAGGTAGGTAGAGAGGGAAGGATAGGAGGGAGAGAGGGAAGGAGGGAGAGTGCATTGGAGAGAGTGGTGAGATAGAGAGTAGAGAGGTAAGGAGAGAAATAGGTATAGAGGGACAACTAGGTAGAGAGAACTAGAGAGGGAATCTTAGGTGTCTCACTCCCTCTCTCTATCTTAGGTCTCTCTTTCTCACACACTCACTCACTCCCTCTATCTCTCTCCCCTCTACCCTAAACCTTACCCCTTAACCCTTAACCCTTAAACCCTAAACCATTAAACCCTCTACCCTCTACCCTTAACCCTCCCTCCCTCTCTCTCTCTCCCACTCCCTCCCTCTCTCTCTCTTTCAAGTCTCTCCATACCACCCCCTCTCCCTCTCTCAAGTCTCTCTCCCACTCACTCAATCCATCTATCTCTCTCCCATCTCCCTCCCACTCTCTCTCCCCCTCTATCTCATGCATCTCCCCCCACCCCCTCCATCTCTCTCGAATCCCTCTATCTTGAATACTCCCTCTCCCTTCCCACCCCCTCTCTATCTCTCAAGTCTCTCTCTCTCTCACTCCTTGTATCTCTCCCATCCCTCTATCTCTCACTCCCTCTCTCTCCTACTCTCTTAGGTATCTCCTTCCCACCACATCTCTCCCACTTTGTCTCCCTCTCCCTCCCTCTTTCACACTCTCTCTTTGTCTCTATGGATTAGGGTTTAAGGGTTAAGGGTTGAGGGTTGAGGGATTAAGCCTCACTTATCTCACAATCCCTCTCTGTCAGGCCTCACTTACCTCCCACCCTACTTTCTTAGGTCTCTCCTTCCCACCCCCTCTCTCCCACTTTGACTCCCTCTCTCTGAAGTCTCTCCTTTTTAGAGGAACATATTTGGCGCTCGCCAAATGGGTTTTACCTTGAAATGGTAAAAATAAGGGTTGACCCCATGATTTAGGCCCACATTCTCCTATGTTTGTCTAGTTCAGCAGTTTATCCAAGTCAGAAACGCCTTTTTTTCTGCAGTTGACTTCATATTGTACCAATCTATGCTTGATCCATCACCTTTTTACCACCAATTTGCATGGTAGACAATGTAGAAGAATATATTTTTAAGTTTCTACATCATTTTACATTATCTGAGGTAATATATTCATTTTGGTAAATTGAAATGTTTTTCTTTAGTATATTTGTTTGTTTTTGACAATATAAACTAAATTTCCTTAATGATTTTATTAATCATAACAATTGGACTTAGAATTCAACATTGAATTAGATGGGATTTGTATAAAAAAGTTCAATTTTTAGATTTGCATAAAAAAGTTCAATTTTTATGAGTTTGAAGAACAAAAAAAATAAAAAAACATGACATTTACTTAACATAAATTTACTTATGAATTCTATTTGCATTGCTTATAGTATTCCATTTCTAGCATGGCTAGTGGAATTCACTGTATTTCATTCTTTTTCCAACTAATTTGGAAAACTTTTATTTTCATCTAATTTGGAAAACCTCATTGCCAAAGAAATAGTGAATAATGATAAGATATAGCATCACAGACCCTTCTTTGAATCCATATTCTTCATGACTTTGTTGACAATCAAAAATTTTGTTTTGAGAAAAATAAACACAAGAGTCTCTAGTTTTCAATCGACCTCCTTATCTAGCATGCATGAAGGTGATAGTAGGTCTCGTCAGCTGTATGACTGACATGATTTAGTTATTGCTCTTTTAATGATTTTTATGTGAGTCTATGTCTAAGATTAAGAGGCTTTTGTAGGTTTTTTGTGGACCAAATTCCTACGATACTACACAACCACAGAGAGGCTACTACCCATGTGTTTCATATGGAGCAGGTGATGTACATGTTTTGAACCATTTTGGAATGCAAATAGTTGGGCTAGCTGAGGTGGAATGGAAAAAAGAAACTGGGAAGCAACTACTTTTGTCCTTTTCTCAAGTACAATATATTTTATGATTTGAGTTGGAAATGGGAGGATTATTTCCCTGCATGTATTGCTACAAGTATTGACAAATGGGAGGATTTTCAAGATGTTCTTCCATCACTATTGTAATATTTGTCATTGACTTACTGTATTTTTTGAAGACTCCACATTCATAAGGACCTATTGTTGCATACACAACCATAGCTCTTGGAGTCTTTAGACACTGACTGACATAGACTTGACAGTCATAGGACATTGACTGTGGTGAGTGAATTTCATTTTCAAGCACTTTATAATCATACACTCACTGTACTTAACAACTGATCACTACTCATTTCTAATCTATCCTTTTCATTTGCACATTGCCATGTACAGTGACCCTTCACAGTTCCCTTGTGTTCATACATTCATGATGCTTGTCTTAATGAATAACTTTCCTTTAAATCTATTGTCCTTTGATGAAGTGACAAGGTAGGGGCAGCGTATGCCTTAGAGAAATCGATGCAACCTAGGTCATCTCTAACATACCTTAGGGTATGACATTCAACAAAACAACTATTATGGTTCAACTGACTCGATCCCTTAAGGGTGCAAAGTGCAAAAGGGCAACAATATTTGATAGGGTATTACTCATAAATCGTGGTGATTACGAAATATCTATCTGAACCTATGAGTTCATGTTGGGCCCCTCTACAATAACCTTTCTTGGTTTTTGCTATCTCGGAGGCTTTTTCCTATGGTGGCGAATTTTCACTCGAGGAAAAAGTTGTCAAATGCAAGTAGTTGAAAGTTGCAAAGTGGTGAAACTTTCATTCTACAGCTCGTGTGACCAAACAAACTATTCCAACGTGTTCGGGTGGGTATGTTTACGCTAGGAATGGTCCTCTTTCACACCTAAACACGCGGAATCGCTCTGAGCTACGTTCAACCGGATCGATCCCTTAAGGGTCCAAAGTGCAAAATGGCTGCAAAATTCAGCATGCTATTACTCGGACACCATGATGCTTAGAAAATTCTCATCTAAACCTATGAGTTCACGCTGGGCCCCTCTACAATAACCTTTCTCGGTTTTCGCTATCTCGGAGGCTTTTTCCTATGGTGGAAAATTTTCACTCAAGGAAAAAGTTGTCAAATGCAAGTAGTTGAAAGTTGCAAATTGGTGCAACTTTCTTTCTGTAGCTCGTCTGATCAAACAAACTGTTCCAACGCATCTGGGTGGGTACGTTTATGCTAGGAATGGTCCTCTTTCACACCTAAATATGCGGAATCGCTCTGAGCTACGTTCAACCGGATCGATTTGGTCCAAAGTGCAAAATGGCTGTGAAATTCAACATGCTATTACCCGGACACCGTGATGCTTAGAAACTTCTCGTCTGAACCTACGAGTTCACATTGGGCCCCTCTACAATAACCTTTCTTGGTTTTTTCTATCTCAGAGGCTTTTTCCTATGGTGGCGAATTTTCACTCGAGAAAAAAGTTGTCAAATGCAAGTAGTTGAAAGTTGCAAAGTGGTGCAACTTTCGTTCTATAGCTCATGTGACCAAACAAACTATTCCAACGTGTCTGGGTGGGTACATTTACGCTAGGAATGGTCCTCTTTCACACCTTAACATGCAGAATCGCTCTGAGCTACGTTCAACCGGATCAATCCCTTAAGGGTCCAAAGTGCAAAATGGTTGCGAAAATTTAGCATGCTATTACTCGGACACCGTGATGCTTAGAAAATTCTTGTCTAAACCTAAGAGTTCATGTTGGGCCCCTTTACAATAACCTCTCTCGGTTTTTTCTATCTCGGAGGCTTTTTCCTATGGTGGCGAATTTTCACTCGAGGAAAAAGTTGTCAAATGCAAGTAGTTGAAAGTTGCAAAGTGGTGCAACTTTCGTTCTACAGCTCGTGTGACCAACAAACTATTCCAACGCATCTGGGTGGGTATGTTTACATTAGAAATGGTCCTCTTTCACACCTAAACATGCAGAATCGAGCTACGTTCAACCGGATCGATCCCTTAAGGGTCCAAAGTGCAAAATGGCTGCAAAATTCAGCATGCTATTATTCAGACACCATGACACTTAGAAACTTCTCGCCTAATCCTACAAGATCACATTGGGCCCATCTACAATAACCTCTCTCATTTTTCGCTATCTTGAAGGTATTTTCCTGTGCTTGCGAATTTTCACTCGGGGAAAAAGTTGTCAAATGCAAGTAGTTGAAAGTTGTAAAGTGGTGCAACTTTCATTCTGCAACTCGGTGACCAAACGGACTATTCCAATGCATTCAAATAGGTCTGTTTACGCTAGGCATGGTCCTCTTTTGCACCTAAACATGCGGAATCGCTCCGAGCTACATTCAATCGGATCGATCCCTTAAGGGTCCAAAATGCAAAATGGCTGCGAACTTCAACATGCTATTACTCGGACATCGTGATGCTTAGAAACTTCTCATTTGATCCTATGGGATCACGTTGGGCCCCTCTACAATAACCTTGCTCAGTTTTTGCTATCTCAGAGGCTTTTTCCTATGGTGGTGAATTTTCACTAGAGGAAAAAGTTGTCAAATGCAAGTAGCTGAGGCATATTATCAAACAATTCACTGCCTTGTCTATGGCTTGTCATGGCATTCCATCACCATGAGACTACTTTTCTTTGAGGCATTTTTTGATAAAGTTCAATGGCTTGTCTATGCTATTGCTTACTATTATGCTTTCCTATATTTTTTCAAGCATCCATAGCTTGTTCAAAAGCATCTGTTTTAGGCTTTTAGCCATAGCAAGAAGGCAATGAACTATTTGATAAAATGCTTTGGTAGACATATATGAAAAATGTCGTAGCATAGACAAGGGAATGAATTATTTGAAAAAATGCCTCAAAGAAATGTGGTCTCATGGAATGCCATGACAAGCTAAGCAATTGGCAGCTGCTCCTAGTTATTAGTTATGCAATATGAAGTAATTGCATAACTGCTTAGGTTGACTTTATCAAAAGCTATATTGTAATTGAAATTTTGTCATCTATCAGCATCTAGTTATTCGTTATGCAATGTGAAGTGATGCTTTGAGTTTGAAATATGTGCAATGCATGAATAAAAACTACAAAAATCTATTTTCTACATTTCATTAGTTAAACTCTTTATTTTATTTTCTCTCTATATCTCTATGCTATGGAAATGCCTTTCGATTTCAAAAAAGATAGTTTTTATCTCTTGTTATACAATTTTTTACGTTTTCTAATCTCTTGTTATAAAAAGGAGCAGATATACAATGTTAAAGAAGAGTGAAAGCACAACTAAATTTATCATTTCAAAGCAATTCTTTTGATGCATTTTTTCAAACAGTTCATTGCCTTCTCTATGTTATTGCTTACTATTATGCTTTTGATATATTTTTCGAAGCATCCATAGCTTGTTCAAAATCACTTGTTTTAGGCTCTTAGCCATAGCAACAAGGCAGTGAACTGTTTGAGAAGATGCTTTGGTAGACATGTATGAAAAATGTGGTAACACAGACAAGGCAGAGAACTATTTGAAAAAATATCTCAAAGAAATTTGGTCTCATAGAATGCCATGATAAGAAAATACAATTGGCAGCTGCTCCTAGTTATTAGTTATGCAATGTGAAGAAATTGCATAACTGCTTAGGTTGACTTTGTTCAAACTATATTGTAATTAAATTTTCGGCATCTATCAACATCTACTTATTAGTTATGCAAAGTGAAGTAATGCTTTGACTTTGAAAGATGTGCAATGCAATGTAATCAATGACATGAATATAAACTACAAAAGTCCATTTTTTACAACTCATTAGTTAAAATATTTATTGTATTTTCTCTCTATATTTCTATATGCTATGTAAATACCTTGCAATTGTATTTAAAAGGCTTAATAAGTCAGTTAGGTTGTATTTGCAAAATCAAGTTGTGAATGAATGGTAATTAAGAGCAAAATTGGCAAATTGCCATCTTAGAAGTCTAACAAAGGGTGGTTATGGTGGTTTATCGGCTCAAGGGGTAGTTGGAAGGTGGTATCAAGATATATTGTTGTAATACCCCGAGTTGAGGGTTGATTTTGTTCAGTTTCTAATAACAAAATATACTTGAAAATGTTGATCACTGGTTTTCTTTGTTTTCCTGAATTTTCTTTGCCTTGCATAGGCCCATACAAGTCTATCATGACTTGAGGCTTTGGATACTTGATTGCATATGTTTTTACTCTCTTTGCATCTATTCTAAAGGTTTAAATCCACCGTTGGTGTGTGTGGGATCAGCAAACTTGGTTACTACTCTATTTTCTATGTTAGGGGTTTTGAGGGCAGCACCGTGACACATTAGCCAATCCACCTACTGTTCTGACCCTGTTGCTTAGTGGATTGGCCTGTAGCATGATTAGTTTGGTGTATGAATACTTTGGAGGCTGAGAGAATGAATAAAGTCAGTGGGGTGTGAAGTTCTAATGTTGTTCAGGGGTGTTTCCACCATGAAAGTAAGGAACTCAAGTACTGAATCTGAGAAATACTAAAAGGAATGGGATTGTGAGTGTCCTTTAAGTTAGGGAAGAGGTATTGTGGGGTGTTTTCACCTTTGGAATGATTGGGGGAGGTCTGGAGTTATGAGTTTCTTTAAAACCCTTCTTTTTGTGAAGGTTTAGGACGGTTTGTGAGTAGAGGAATAGAACAAGTTCTTGGGGCTCTTAAAATGGGATAATCCTGAGTTTGGTGAGCATCCCTAAGACTGTTTCAAGTTTCCTTAGTTTGGAGGTGAGTTTGTGAGGGGGTTCCTTTGGAAATTAGGCCTAATTGTGAAGCCTAGAGCGAGGGAGGTGTATTGAAAGTTCATGTTGGTCCAAAAGAGTTACTATTGGTTTTGGCATATGTTGTGTAACCCTAAAAAGGGTATCTTAATCCACCTTTAAATGGTCAGGTGTTTTGGAAAGGTTGGGAGAAATTAGGCTTGGACGAGGTTTTGAGTTTGGTGCAGGAGCACCTAAACCACATCATCAATTTTTTTTTATTTGAATACATCAATAGGGTAATGTTAGTGTCTTTAGGTTTATTTAGTCTAATAATCTTTGAGAGATCAAACATAATGCAAATAAAGGGTGTTTTGTTTCTTAGAAGTCAATTAGAAATCATATAAGTTGTAAAATACTGACAAAGCAACTTTAACACAAACAAATGTAATTAAGGGACCAACTAATACCAAAGTTGGTTATGGGCATTGAGGAGAATATGGTTGTTGGAAAATTATTTTAAAAGCCTTACCAAGGCTTGAATGAGAGAGTGGAAGAATTTTTGTAATAATTTTTCACAATAAACACCACAGTTTTGAGCAATTTTCTAGAAAAATAATGTTTTCTTGATCTTTTTGAGTGTTTTACAGGCACATACAGGTTCTTCATGGTCTAAGAATTTTAGAGGATGTGTCTATATTTTTTCTAATTCATTTATTTTTTATTTTGTGTCTTAACTCTTTGTTTGTAGAGAGAACCAACACAAACAATGACTGTCCCAATGTTGCTGAATCAAGGGTTTGAGGGGAAATTTGTGATGTAACAATCAATCCACCTATTGTTTGCTACTATATCTCAATGGATTGATTGAAAACATGTTATAATAAGTGTTTCAACTCATTTTGGAATAAGGAGTCATAATTATGTGGTGTTTTTGTGACTGTTCTAAGACTGAAGAAGGGTTTTCCAACATGGAAGTGAGGAACCAAAGAGAGGTTTTTAAGAATTAATGCCTATAAGGGTTATGTGAGGATTTGATGAGTCTGTGCAGAAGTATTTTGAGGTGTTTGGGGCTTTGGAAGTGTTGAGAGAGGTCTGGAGTTGTATGTTTCCTTAAAACCCTTGATTTTGTGAAGGTTTTGGAGGGTTTCTTGGGTTTTGTGAGTCAGAGGCTCTATAGACACAAACTAATGACAAAATTTGAGGTTTGGAACCATGACCTAAGACTATCCAAGGCATTTGGATAGATACCTAAAGTTGGAAGGGTGGTCCCTTTGGAAAAAAAGGGCTAATTGTGAAGCCAAAATTGAAGTAGGTGTGTTGAAAGTCTATGTCGGTCCAAAAGAGAGACCACTGATTCTTTGGTATGTTGTGTAGCCCTGAAAAGGGTATCTCAATCCATCTTGTAATTGTCCAGTTTTCTGGAAAGGTTGGGAGAAATCTGGCTAAAACTGAGTTTTGAGTACTACAAGAATAACCAGTCACAAATGTGAGTTTTGGAAACCTTGATGAATCTGACTTAGGGATTGTTGTCAATTGATTCAATTGTCATTGTATGAATGTTGATGGTATTTGTAGGGACTTGGTGGAGTTTTGTTGTTCATTTGCAAGGTTGAGGAGTTGAGACCCTTGAGGGTGGGTTGATGCCTATTAGGCTAAATCATTATGAAGAAGAGATCTTGATTGAGAATTGACATTTCCATTGTTGTGAGTCTTCTCCACCTTGGCTCTGCATCAGAGTGCTACAAGGGTGGATTGTTGGGTAAGGTTTTTAATGAAGATTTTGGTTTGATGGGGCTTTGAGGTTGTGTAGATTGCTCAAAATAGGTTGTATTAATCTTGTTAGGAGCCCCTTGAAGGCAGGTTGTCAGACTGATTGGGTTTGAGCCTCCTTGTCTCTCCATTGGTGAGGCACAAGTAATTGAAGCATTCCAAAGGATAAAAACCACCACGAATGGAGCTTACTTATACAATACGATTTAAATGGGGCTTATTAAGCATTCCACGGTAATTAATTAAGCATTAGATGTAAACAAATTCCATGCCTACAACATTCAAGCATACAACTTACATGATACGCATGATAACATCATTCAAGAATGGCAGTAGAAAAATAAGCGTTTCTTTAATCAAAAATCCGAAAGGCTATACAATGATATATATTGATAAAAGTATATAAATATATCCAAAAAAACCATATAGGCTTAGTACAAAGGAGCCATTTGGACAAAATATCATGTATATATATCAATAGTACAAAACATATGTTCCAAAATGCCACATAGGCATACAACAAACAACACTAATACATAGTCATTTCCCTCTAGGGGAAGGAAATAGATCCCGTGCTGCCTTCAAAATTCGGGTGGATGGAGTGACTGTTGCTTGTCTTGTCTTTCGAACACGCCCGCTACTCCTCCTCTCTTCACTCTAGACCTTCAACTGATACGATTAAAAGTAAAGATGTTAAAACATAGAAATTGAATTATGGAATGGCATATAACAAAATATAATCACTTACCGCATAGATATAGTCATCATGCACATTTAAAGCATCACCATGTCCACGATCTGGAGTGACAACCACCTGTAGCAACCATGAAGATAGAAATTAAACTACATAAAATTATCGTGAAAATTTTCTATAATAGACCATAAAAGAGAAAATATAATGTCAAATAGACTAATCTATTCCATACCTCTCTCAATGGATCAGAACTGGCTATTGTTCCAACAACTCCATGGTCCATCGTGCCACCAACATCACCAAGGCTATCTCTTGTCAACAGCTGCAAATGAAACAATATCTCAGGTATCATGTTGATATAGGAGAACATAATGTGACATGATCAAGGAATACTTGAATGCAATGTTTGTGTTTCTCATCAATTTTTTAGATTTGTATATATGCAAAATTATGAAAACTAGCTAACATAGATTTACAACCCTATTAATGAATCAAGGCTACCTGAGTGTACGTTGTTTGAGGATATGAATCATGAGGTGTGGAGGAAGAAGGTGCACCAGGAAATTGTTTAAAATCCGAAGCATGTTATGAGACAAATATTCAAATATAACATTCAACCGTTCAAATGCAATAATAATATCTGTAATACTAGTTGCATACCTGTGGAATCATCATCGAGAATGTATAAGGGTCTATAGGAATAGAGCATCCCTCATGAATAGTGCGACCCTGAAATTTCATCATATCAAAATTCTACTAATTTAGTTATTCTTAAATTTCAAAATATATTTTAATAAACAACATTAAAATAACTTGCTAAATTTTACCTGAGTTTCAATGCCGAATGTATCATTCAGAATATCATCTGTGAAATCCATCACCTCTGCAATTGACATAGCCTGTGTAGCTGCATCACGAGCACCCTGATAATCGTACGTGCAAATAGCACCACAAGCGCCACAATGGTGGGGTGGAGCTCAGGGCCTACACGTCTCCTCCACACCAGGCTCTACTAGAGGACTCGCACACTGTAAAATGGTCTGGGTGAGTGAGCCAATTGACTTCATCATGTCCACCTCTACACTGTAAAATGGTCTGGGTGAGTGAGCCAATCGACTTCATCATGTCCACCTCTACACTGTCCTTAACAATGGAAGGAACAATGACATGCTCCACCATGGGTCTGCCCAAGGTTCTCAGTGCCAACTGTGGATTACGTCGTGCAGTAGGTCTATCGTGTGTGGAGCCCCCACCTCTACCCTGAAAGTCTAAGATGTCAAAATAGTTTGGCATTTTATTGAGGACAAACTCGCAATAGAGTTTCCTCAAAAATTATTGCGGCACCTCATGGTTATTGCATGGAGGTTGGTCAAATACCATCCACCACTGCTCCCAAAATTTGTTTCTAATTAAATCATGGTGGCACCAATGGATGGGGAACCTCCTGCATGCATGGGACAAAGGTTCATTGGCTTTTGGGTCTTTAAATAGGGCATACAACTCAGCTTTGCTAATTTTTAGTTTTTTGACATCTGCATATGACAAACCTTTAGCATAAAATTGCCTCAACTCATCTCTCTTAGTTGACGAAAAATTCATTTGCTCGCTCATTTCTCCTACATGAGTTAAAATTGACTTCAATGATTCAGCAATCCCTCTCCTATAAGGGTGGGTTTCGGCATGCTTGGTTAATCTTGCAATTAATTGTTGAATGTCTCTTTTATTGTTTTCAATTTGATTTTGAATATTTTCTTGTGTTCCTTGAGGATTCCTATAAATTGATGGAGGGGTTTCGGGTTGTTTTTGTATAGGAGGCTCTTGATGAGGGGGTGATTGTGAATTCTCAATGTTTTGAGGTGGAGATTCATTCCCTGAGAATTAGAACAAAGTTTTATTATAAAAATCTATTTAAAGTTTCATTCCAAATCAAATTCAAAATAAATAGAATAAAAATCCACACCTCTTTGCAATCTTTGACCTCTCCGACGTGTTGGCGGAATTCTCGTGGAAAATGGCAAGCTAAGGATACAAATAATGGAGGAGATTTGGCGAGCACGAGTTGCAGGCTTTAAATCTTCCTTCTCAAGCCACGGTTGAAGACAAAATGAGGGTTCCAAACCCAACTTTTGCATTTTATGTCTAGAAATACATTTGGCGTGCGCCAAAGGCCTTATTTCAGGGTTTTTTTGATCATTTTTTCAATTTGGCACCTAAATTGTGTCACAAATTGGTGCACTTACCCTTATTGAA
Source organism: Sequoiadendron giganteum (assembly GCA_007115665.2). Classification (NCBI taxonomy): domain Eukaryota; kingdom Viridiplantae; phylum Streptophyta; class Pinopsida; order Cupressales; family Cupressaceae; genus Sequoiadendron; species Sequoiadendron giganteum. The sequence continues at coordinate 593,567,994 of CM021109.1, forward strand.
GGTATTAGCTTTGATTAAGCATTTGAATTCATGTTATTTTTGTTTCTTTTATCTTTCATGCTAATTTATCCCCTCACATTTTGGCATGCCCGATGGGACCCACATCCCTTTTTACCAACTTTTTGTTGAAGTTTGCAGGTCTCTGTCTCTATATAACAACGCTTTTGTTTCAACTAGTTATGCTTACACCTCACATTTCAACGCCTACACTCTAAATCATTTTTCCCATGCTCAAACTCGTGGCGCTTGTGTTGTGATCTCCAGCACCTGCGCTCACGATCGCAACGATTTTGTTTATCGTCACTAACCTTTTGATTTACTAATGATTGTTAATATTGCAGGTCTTTGTTTGGGTATTGTGTTCTTGCAAATGAGTTTTTATCTAACTTAAAATCTTGTTTTACTGGCTTTTGTGCAATCTATATTTTCTTTTGTCACAACTACAAACTTCACTAAGCCATAAGATAAAAATTTACCCACAACTTAAAAACAATCTAAACTCTACCTAGGTTAAACACGATCACTAGTTTTCACAACTCACATTTCAATTTGGGATTTTAAAATTAACCCTTAAAGGTCAAAGAATTCACATTTTAACTCAAATTTTTGAATTTTCAGTTTTCCTGTTCGGGGACCCCAGTTTTTCTGTGGTTGTGCAGAAAATTGTGGCACTTTTGTGCTAACTTGCAACGCTCTTGCTCTGCATTTTGGTGCCTACGCACAAAATTGTGGCACCTCTGTCGCAACCTGATGTGTTTGTGCATCGACCTGCTACACCTTTGTTTCATAGAGTGGTGCTTCTATTTTAAGGAAGAAGGGTTAACACATTTAGGTTCATTTAAATTTTTTGACTTTTTGCATAATCAATTAATCTAGAAAAAACTAGCAAAAAGCATTATTCAAATAGACATAATCAGTACAATCAACATATAGGCTAAAATTGTGCAAACTTGTTTTACAAATGTAGGAACAATTTTCTTTGTTTTGGCGCTTTTTCTTTTTGCATAAAATCTATTTTTTTGCAATTCTACACTTCTTATTTGGTCTGACTATGAAGTTGCACTTTTTATTTTGAGGTTTTTTTGAGCTAACAAATTGAACTAACAAGTGGTGCAACTGATCGAATTGTCCAAGATTAAACAAATCAAACTACTAATATGTGGTTTTGTAGGACATTTGTAGAAGACTTTATTTTCCACTAAATTAGGCACTAAAGTTAGAGTAGTGGGTTAATGAACTTGTGTGTTGTGTTTTGAAGGGTTAAATAGACATATGCTCTCCCCTCGCACTTAGAGTGATCTTAGGGATCAAAAATCTTTACATTTTCTTCATTTTGTTTAAATTGTTTTAGGTAAACATAAGGTGTGCTAGTTTTGTGTGTATGCTCTCCCCTCACACTCCGTGCGACCTTGGGGATCAAAAAACCTAGCATACATTTCCCTTTAGGGGGCCTTCCTAGGGATTTCATCACTAGGAGATGACCTCAACCACATGTTACCGGAAGGGTATAAAAAGGGGGAAGAACGAAATTTGTACCCCAATCTAGTTGTGTCGTAATTGGTGAAGCTCTAATTGCTTAGGGTGATTCCAAGCTAGGAGTGAAGGGTTGGTCTGAGCTTTCCCGTCGAAATTTCCTGACCCATGCTTGTGTAGAATAGTGTTCATGGTTGTGCCTCACACACCCTCATGGTGTTTAGAGGACGCCTTAGAAAAAAAAATTGTAACCTAGATAAGGCCTTTGAATGTAGCTAGTGTAGTGCAAGGGATGTGGATCATACCCTGAAGTTACTCACCACACACTCCCTTAGGTTGAGATATAAATCTTTAGATAGGGCTTGAAAGCTCCCCAAGGAGAGAGAGAAGGTGTGCCCGTGGCATCCGTTGACGACCTGGTGTGACTGGATCTCTACCTATTTTCCTTCGCGAGAAAGGGTTCATCACCCAAGTATCAAAGAGTATTAACCCAAGCTTGCTTGGGTGGTGGGCCTACACTAGTCTATAAAGCCACTTGAATAATTTAGGTTTGTGAACAAATTCTTGAAGTGTCTTCTTGGGCAATACCAGTGGAAACAAATTAGATAAGGGGTTGAGATTGACCATACCCAACAAAAATTGATCAAACTTGGCCATTGTGTTTTATTGTTTGCTAAATCTCTTGCAAGAACACTCAAACTAAAAACTATGCCTATGACCAAAACTATTTTGCTTTTGTCAAAAATTATTGTTCCTATGCCTTAAATACCTATGCCTACATTTTACCTTCTTACCGTTGTCATTTTTTGCTTCTACCAAAAATACCAGGGCTTGTGTCCTCTAAAACTATGCATGTGTTTGGCTCTTTCTACAAAGTTGCACCTGCATTTGGCCATGAAACCTAAGTCTCCTAATAGTAACCTCATAGGGTCCCCTGGTTAGTCTGAAAAATTATGCAACTCAATTGTTTCTTGACCATCATTTACCCCACCATTTTCCACCTCATTACCACACCTAAACCTTGTCATTTTCATCCCCAATCCCCCACCTACTTAGGATAAGCCCCTAATCTCTCCATCATAATCTTTCTATCCTCCTTATTTCCATCACCCTCATCATCTTTGTCATCCTTTTAACATCATAATCATCTTGGACTTGGTACTAATCTCCTTAAGTCACCTTAGAACCTATCTCTCAATCCATTCCTTACCATCCAAAATTATCCCATCAAAATCCCCACCCAATCCCATCATTATCCTTGCAAGTCAAATTTTTCATTAGGATTTAATCTTGATCCTTAATCATCCTCCTAATCTATAGATAGCTTAAGAACTTTCCTATCTAAAGTTACATCCTTGGTTAAACCATCCTTTTGGATTATTTAGCTTGAGGATTTGGCTCCCTTGAGTTAAGTTTTTCAAAAACATCCATTATCTAACCTTGCTTAGGAACTTGTCTATCCTAAGTAAGAAAAATAAAATCCCAATCCACCACATCCTAAGAATATAGGTTATAATCCTTATTGCAAAAATTGATTTTGTATTCCTCATCCAAGGTCTACCCTTGTTACCTAATCATCCTAAAACCCAATCCTAAACAAATCATCCAATCAATCAATCTTAATCACATTCAACATCCACAAAACCTATCAACTAAATCTCATCCAATCATTTATTATTGTCTAAACCAAGTCAAAAATCTAAAAATCTTACAAATTTAAGCCCAAAGTCCACCTAAACACCCACCAACCATCTGAAGAAATCCTTGCCTTGCATGCCAATCACTAGATCACAAGCAAATAAACTTATGGATTCTCAAGGAGAAGCCTTTTTTAACACCAACTCATCCCAACCACGAACACCTCATGAGGAAATGATATATGCACAAGAAGAATCCCCTCGATTAAGGGAATTTACTACCAAACCTCATAACCAAGAAATGATGGAGAGACTCTTTCTACTTGGTAAAGACCAACTTGTGCTCAACCTCATAGCTCAAGGGGCTAAAACCCCCTCTTCCCTTAACATTTCACAACTAATAAATGGTGACCCTTCCAATAATCCCTCATCATCCATTAATTTCTTTAATCATGTCCTTGGTACACAACCTAATGACAATCAACCCTCCTCCACAAACATAACACAACCTAATACCAATCAACCTCCTTCCACAAACACAACACAACCTTTTGAAAATTTATCCCCACTTCCATCACACTTAAGGGTCACCATCCCTCCCAATACCCATGTCACTTACGCGCCCACTAACCCAACTATACCAACACAACCTCTTCCTACCTCATCCATCCATTCCAATTACATTTCTCAGCAAGGACATAATGTCTCTCAACCTCCACCACTAAACAACTTAATCAACAACCCCCCACCCCCACCTCCTAATAATCCCCCACATAACACCAATAATCCCCCAATTTTTAAATCCCAACCTCAACACAACTTAATCACCAACCCCCCACCCCCACCTCCTAATAATCCCCCCACCTCTAACCCCCAACATACCTTATATAACAATCCCCCACTTCCACCTCCTAATAATCCTCCAACATCAAACCCTCAATACAATCAATACATCAAAAATCCACCCTTAACACCTAACCATCAACAATATAACTGATACATTAACAATCCCCCATTAACACCTTCATACCAATACATGTATGACCACTTACTCCAAAACCCCTGCTCAATAGCTTTAACCTAGCCCAAGAGTTGCAGAAAATGAAAGACATGATCCAAGGGCTCCAAACCGGTCAAACAAGGAAGACTTATAGGTATGAGGACATATGCCCTTACCCATTCGACCAATCCATACTTTCCATCCCCTTCCCTAAAGATTATGAAATGGCAAAATTTGACAAATACAAAGGGAAAGGGAACCCCATTGAACATCTTAAAGAATATGTCAAGAAGTCACTTACAATGATGTATATCTCATGAGGTTATTCCCTAGGAACCTTGGTGGTCAAGCCTTAGAATGGTTCACACACTCACCCCGAGGATCTATAACATCCTTTACTGACTTAGTCAAATGATTTGTGATTCACTTTTCATATAATATTGACCAAGAGATAACCTTGGCTAAGTTATGCACAACAAAATAAAATAATGGGGAAGGTTTTGTCACATTCCTTCAAAGATGGAGACACCTTGCAAGTCAATTCCCCCTACAAGTACCCGAAAAATAAATGGTTAACATATTTATCAAAAAAAATTATCCCAAGATAGCCCTACATTTGCAACTATAATGTGTTACCACATTTGATGAAGTTATTGAAAAAGGGTTAACCATTGAAAAAACTTTAATCGTTGAAGGGGAAATCAAACTTTATAAATACCAAAAAGATAACACCCAATCATCTAATGATAAACCAAAGTATTGGTCTAAAAATAAAAATGTCGTGAATGATGGAGTAACTGATAGCAAACATGTTCAAAATATACAAAACACCCCATCACACAATACCCAAATGTCACAACAACAAGGCAACACCAACACTATCACCATCCCCCAAGACAAACACAAACAAATTAATCAAACCAAGCACAAATATACCCCTTTTGGAGAACCTCTTGATGTTATATTTTATAAACTTGCACAAGAAAACTTAATTAAATTTCCAACCACACCCCTTGATGAAAGCAAACCAAAACAAGAATGGTATAGAGAATATGAATATTGCGAATACCATCAAATCAAGGGTCATAGTACCATCAAATGCATGAAATTAAAAAACTACATTCAAGACCTTATTGACAAGGGAGAAATTAAAATTCAACATCAAAACTCCCCAAATGAGCAACTAGGCATGTACACACAACCTTTCCCACAACATAATGATGAAAAATCATCCTCCTCTTATAACAATGTCTCATATAATACATACAATAACACTAATGCATCATCACATGACACAACCATTGGACGTATTGAAGAATGCAACACCATAACCATCAAATAACCCAATTGTGCAGTCACCACCCATCAAGGTCGAGTGACAATACAAGGACCATCATCCTCATCATCCACTTCATCAACCACACATAAATACAATATATTCAAACACATTGGCAAAACACCATCGAAAATATCCATCTTGGAACTTCTTCGAACTTCACCCACACATAAAGAATGTCTTGATAAATCTCTTCAAGAATCTAGGGTACCAAGTGACATAAATGTTAATCAGTTCCAAGCCATAATTGATCACTTATTATCCACACACCACATAACATTCACTAATAAAGACCTTCACTCTGAAATACCTCATAATAAACCATTGCACATTAAATCCACTATCCATAAACATATCAAAAGATTCTTAATAGATGGTGGGTCAATACTTAATCTATGCATGTTGAAGTTAATAAGAAAATTGGGCTATTCAAAGGATGTCATCGATCCCCAAAAGAAACTAAAAATAAAGGTATATGATGATGCAGAAAGAGAATCAAAAGGGACCATCAAGCTACCTATTCAAGTTGGTCCGGCCATTATAGAAAAAACATGTCAAATACTTGGCCTTGACTTACCATATAATATACTTGTTGGACGACCTTGGATACACGCCATGCAATCTATCCCCTCCACCTATCATCAATGCTTAAAATTCTCACATGATGGAAAGGAAATCACCATTCCTGTTGACTCGCAACCTTTCCAATATTGCAAAACATTGGAAGCAAAATATAAAAACTATTATCATTGCCCCATTAATGACGAAGCATCCACCTCATCTACCTAAATTAACCCATCCTCTCTACAACCATCATCAACATCACATTCCATCCTTAAAATCAAGGTCAACGTAACTGATAAAGGATGTGGAGAGTATGGGATCCAAGGTTCCTTTTGCATTGGACAACTCCCTACTTCCCCATGATCATATAGCCGCACACTCAACTTGAAGCCAAAAGAAACCTTCAAGAATTTTAGCAAATGTGGATTGTTAGACAAGGAATACTTGGGCCTAGACATGGATGTCTCTTCATGGCTATATAAAGAAGAAGATGAACAATCACTTCTTGCTCTCAAAATCTAGCAGTATCCTAAAGGGCATGTATTGTGCAAACATTAGGGATACAATGGTAAAGGATTAGGGGCATAGGAAAAAGGAATATTAGAACCTATCCAGCTTCAGGAATATAAATATCATCAAGGACTTGGATTTTTGGCCATTGATTTGGTAACCATAAAACCTCGATGCACCCATGATAAAGGCAATAAAAATTTTACTGCTAAATCCCTCATGAGGAAGTCATTGAAGAATCCTTCCAAACCATTGCCAAAATTTTTGACATAGACCATATATACACCATAACATCCTCCATTGACCTCCCACTCGTATATCCTGAATTAATTGATTGGGACCGACAAGAACCTCTCGTATTAGATACATTCCAAAATGATGAAACAATAGCAGAAATAATGGGAGTCTATGACTACCTACTTCCAAGAGATCATAAGCAAGAACATCAAATCAAGTCACATAAAGATGCCTATTTGGGGGAACAAATCATGTGCCTCGGTCATAAAAATAATAAAAAAGGAAAAAATAAAAAAGAAAGATCCCTTAATGAAAACCTCAATGAGGCACTTTTGGGTCATGAAAAAATAAAAATGGGTGTTAAAAAAAATATCGGTTCAGATGGAGGTATTGAGAAGTACAAAGTGAGGTTGGTTTCAAAAGGTTACTCTCAAGTTGAGGGTATTGATTATGGTGAGATATTTTATCCTGTTGCAAAAATGACATCCATTATATTTTTTCTTTCCATTGATGTTGCTTATGATTTAGAGGTTCAACAAATGGATGTGAAAATGAATTTCCCTCATGGTGACTTGGAGGAGTATGTTTATATGACACAACCAAAGCACTACATGGTGAAAGGTAAAAGTAAATTGGTTTGCAAATTGAAGAAATCTTTGTATGGCCTAAAATAGAGTCCTAGGATGTGGTACCATAAATTTGATACATATGTGTTGAGTTTGGTATTTGAGAATTCTAAATCAAATCATTGTGTTTATTATAAAACTAATGGTGATCATTTCTTGTTCATTGCATTATATGTTGATGATATATTATTTATTGGTAAAGGGAAAGGTATGATTTCATAATTGAAATCCCAACTTGCTACTAAATTTGAAATGAAAGACCTTGGTGCAGCTAGACACATTATTGGGATGAAAATTAAAAGAGATAGAGTGAATAGAAAGCTATGGCTTGGCCAAAGTATGTATGTCAATTCAATTTTACAGAGGTTTGATATGCAATATTGTAGACCATTGCGTGTTCCTGTTTCAGCTGGAATAAAGTTATCTATTTCAAATTGTCCAACATCCCCATCAGAGATGGAAGACATGAGTGAAGTGCCTTACTAGAGTGCAATTGGAATTTTGATGTATGTTATGGTTTGTATTGGACCAATTATTGCCCAAGCAGTGGGGGCTCTTTCTAGATATATGTCTAATCCTGGTAGAGTTCATTAAAATGTAGTTAAAAGAGTCTTCAAATATTTTTGTGGTACCTCAAAGTATTCCCTGTGTTATCATGGTAATTTGATTGAAGATGATATTTCCCTTGATATTCATAGTTATGTGGATTTAGACTGGGTAGGTGATGTTGATAGAAAATGATCCACTGGTGCTTATGTGTTTACTTTATTTGGTGGTGCAATTAGTTGGATGAGTAAGCGACTGGCTGTGATTGATTTTTCCACTACTAAAGTTGAGTATATGGCAACTACTCATGCTTGTAAAGAAGCCATTTGTCTTAAGAGACCTTGTTCAAATATTGGAATAAAACAAGGTACAATGACAATTTATTGCGATAGTCAGAGTGGGATATTTCTAGCTAAGAACCTGACATTTCATGTTAGGACCAAGCACATTGATGTACCGTACCATTTTGTAAGAAATATGGTTGAAGATGGTATGGTGAAGTTGGTTAAGGTAGAGACTTTGATGATTTTTTATTATTATTTAACTAAGCATGTGAGCATAGAGAAGTACAAATGGTGTTTAGAGTCTATGGGCCTTTTTTCCCCTAACAATTAAGAGATGATGTTTATACTCCCTTATGTTTCTCTTGCAAGTTGTTTGACAACTAGAAGATTTTTTTGAAAATGTATCTCAACCTTGAAATTACATAAGGTACTATTGATAGGTAAGCACACTGGGGGGTACCCCCCCATAAGGATCATCCCCCGGCAGAGGGTCTTGGGGTCATGCACCTTAGTGGGAGCTTGGGGAAGCCCCCCTAAAAGCCAAATTTTATGTATGTTTTATTATTATAAATTTGGATTGTTCATCATTAGGTCTCATATTTGATGGTCGATATTTTTTGGATTCTTGCCCTAGAAGGAAACCCTATTTTATGAGGCCATTGTATTATGAATGTGCATTGTGATGTATTTTGAGAGTCTGATAATAGTCATGATGCATTTGGATCTCTAGTTGGTGATACTCCTATGAGAAGCTTGCTCTGCAAGTATATTATAATCTTTGTGGTTTCTGAATAATATATTGGGTGGATTTTGGAGTGTGGGGTTTTTCTCCCAAAAGGGTTTTCCCCATGTAAATCATTATGTTGTGGTATGCATATATTTATGTTTATTTTTGTTTGTTTGTGTAATTGTTGAAAAGATCTACAAAATTTTGCATTATCCTCCTCTCAAAATTAGTGTAGGAAGTTGTTTCGCTACCTCGGCTTCCTTACATGCAGAAGGGTGGTCTGGGGCTGAGACAAGCTAGCTTCATGGGTCAAACCTTGGTTGCTAAGCTCTACTGGAGATGGTGCATTAATCAAAACCAACTATGGGCTAAGATAATTTCTTTAAAATACTCGAGGGGTGTGGTGAGGGAAGATGTTCCTTGGGTTTGTTTGACAAGTAAGGGATCTATGATTTGGGACACTCTAAAAGAGACTACCAATTTAATCAAGAGGGGATTGTTCTGGATATGCAACAATGGCTATGAGGCTCCTTTCTAACATGATTCATGGGATGGTAATCATTTTTACATATCCACATTTATAAGCACTATGTCATTGCTTCATGGAAGTTGGGTGGTCTTTGGTAGAGAACTTCAAATCTACCCAAATATCGGGGCAGGTAGAGGTGTCTAGATGGAAGGATCCCTCTGAATGTAATGAAATAACTTGCATAATAGAAGAATATGATATGAAGTATGCTACAAATACTTGATAATAACTGAGAATAACAAGCCACTTCAAGGGGGAAAACCTCCAAATATCTCCAATTAGAACACAATTCACAATATGATGATGAAATAAGACTCACAACCTCCTATATATACCTATTTATGCCTAGGATACCACCCAAGACGACTTAGATAACCCTATATAAGCCCTAGGCTGACCTAAACAACTAAATAACAATACAATAATGATAATATGACTTAACTAGGAGTTAAGATAGCCACAAGCCAACTATTCATAACACAATGTACTCTAATATTAAGGGCATAGCATGACCCCCTCTTTAGATAAGAATTATCCTCAATGCTAGGAAATTTTGGATGCTTTTGAATGAACTCCTCATCCTCCCATGTGGCATCTTCAATTTGGATGAGATATTGAGTGAGTGTTCTAGTCCTTAGCTTCCTTGTGCATCTCTGAAGAATACATTATGGTTCCAATATGATTCTTCCTTCTTCATCAAGCTCCGATAATATTATTTGAGAAGGGATATTATTCACAATTACCTTCTTCAAACAAGAAACATGAAAAATTGGATGTATCTTTGTTGTTGATGGTAATTCAAGCTTGTAGGCAACACTACCTATCTTCTGCATGATTTGATATGGGACATAATATTTTGGAGATAACTTTTTATTCTTTGACTATTTTTTCAGTGATAATTGCTTGTAACGCTGCAATCTCAAGAAAACCCAATCCCCAACCTCAAAACTTCTTTCACTACGATGTTCCTCTGCTTGTTGCTTCATTTGGTTTTGTGCCATGGATAGATTCTCTTTAAGTATTGAAAGTACTTGTCATTGATGAATCATGTGGTCTTCCATCGCGTGAACTCTTGGTCACACCTTCAATGATGATGTGATGGAAGGAGGATGATATCCATACAATGCCATAAATGGAGACATTTTTTATGAACTATGGAAGGAAGTGTTATACCACCATTTTGCTAGTGGTATCCAATCTACCCATTGAGACGGTTTATCTGAAGTGAAACAACATAGATATCCTTCCAAACACTTATTAATCACCTTTGTTTTCCCATCAGATTGTGGATGGTATGAAGAATTATGAGCCAACTGAGTACCCAAACACTTGAATAAATCTGTCCAAAAGTTACTAGTAAATATAGGATCATGGTCACTAACAATAACCTTAGGTATACCATGTATCTTTTGAATATTCTCCAAAAATGCTTTTGTTCCTATACTTTTTTGTAAAAGGATGTGATAATGCAATAAAATATGCATATTTAGTGAGGTGATCCACCATTGCCATGATGACATTCTTACCATTAGATATTGGAAGCCCTATGATGAAGTCCATGGAGACCTCTTCCCAAGGTTGGCTAGGAATAACTAAGGGAACTACAAGAGACCAGGTGCCTTAATTGTCTCCCCTTTATTTCGTTGACAAACCAAACATTCTGCTACAAATTTTTGCACATCCCCTTTTAGCCCTTCCCAAAAGAAGTTTTTCTTGACCTAATGATATGTCTTCAAAAATCCTGAATGACCCCCCACTGGAGACTCAGTTAGTTCTGTGAGAATATTTTGTTTGAGAGAGGAATTCTTGCAAAGAAACAATCACTTTTTATACTACAAAGTATATCCATTCCAACAAAATTTATCTAAACTATAGGGTCACTCTGTAATTGTTGAATGAGATTACTAGTAGCCACATCATTTTTCCACTCTTATTTGGCTTCTTCTACCCAATCTTCTTATAATATTGGAAGGGAACACAATAAATCTTCATCCTTCTCATCCTTCCTCAATAGTGCATCTACCACAACATTTTCCTTCCCTTTCTTATATACAATCTCAAAATCATATCCCAACATCTTAGTAACCCATTTTTTTATTCTTCAGACAATCTTTGGTCCAAAAAATATTTTAGGCTATCATGATTTGTCTTAACCTTCAAGTGTCTACCCATTAGATAATGCCTCCATTATTTTACTACATGAAGAATAGCTAGCATTTCCTTCTCATTAATAGTTTTGAGTTGATTCTTCCCCTTTAATTGATGGATCTCAAAGGCAATGGGCCGACCCTCCTGCATGAGAACTGCACCTATACCATTTCCAGAAGCATCACATTCCATAGTAAAATCCTTTATGAAATCAAGAGTGGCAAGTACAAGAGTTGTGCACATATCCTCCTTTAACATTTCAAATATTGAATTATTCAATTCATTCCAATGAAAAGAATCATTCTTCAATAAAGTTGTGAGGGGTGTTGTTATACGACCATAATTCTTCACAAACCTACGATAGTATCCAGTCAATCCCAAGAAACCCATCAATTTATTAATGGTTTTTTGAATAGGCCATTCCATGATCGCCTTAATTTTGTTAGGATCTGTAACGACCCAAACCTTTGGTAAAATAAAAATTTCCAAATTTACATCATGCCAGTAAACAAGCATGCTAACAAGTCATTGCAATATAATTTTTCTTTCTTTTATTGATAATATATGAACAAGATATCATATTAAAATTACAATAAAGATTCCATTTCATTAGAATAACTTCACAAGTACAAGTAACAAGAAAACATAGCTTTACAAACATAGCTCCAATGAGCTTTAGAACTAATAGTACGTAAGAAGGTCCAGGAATCTATCCTTTCAAATCTTAGTATTTCAGTAGCCTGCTGCGGAGGAGAAGCATCACTTGGGCATTTTTCCACCAACCATGAACTTATAATCCAGTCCCCCACACATCTATCATTCGCTAGATGGCTCTCCCTTTGATGAAGAGATTGGTAGAGTAACCGATACTATTAACCAACTAAGCATAGTGTTGTATCCTATATAACTAGAACCTTGTAAACCTACAATCTCGAACTATCATAAAGGATCACAATGAATTGACAGTGTAGGCTCAAGCATCACACAGTCTAAGTGTATGTCATACATTGCACTACTTTGGCCAAAGTGTTCTCATTCAGTACTTCGAATGAATTCATCTATCATATACACTACTTAGGGATGATTTGACTTAGGGATATCTTACACTATGCATAGGTTTTTTCCTTCAATGGATAATCCGTACCCCAAAAATCCTACAACAAACTAATTTACTAAGTAATTACATAAGCTAGGTATATCCTTCAATGGATAATGCGTCATCCTAGATAACCTACCTTTAAACAATCTACTAGAAATGAACCTATTAAGCAAGTAAGTTCACATGTTTCCTCCCATACTGGAATACTATCCTAGGAGTGTCTCAAGCTTATCCGAGTTAAACAAATAACGAAGCTATCAGAACTTCAAGTGACTCTTGCAATCATACAATCCTAGTATATATTTAACTAATGCAAACAACATTCCCCTAGTATGGAGATCTTTTTAAAACAATGTAAAACATATCTAGAATGAATCTTTATTCTTTTCCTATTAAACAAACATATTCATTACCTATGCACAAACAAGAAGTATGTATTTCCAACAGCATAGAAAATTATGCACAAAGAGAAAGTATACATCCCTACAGCATAGAAATTCATGTATAAAAATAGTAGAAGAATATCCCATGCATGCTTTCCCTCAAAGTGTTGATAATATAGTCTGCACTTTAAGATCAGTCCAACGATTCCCAACACTTCAGGTAATTGACAACTCCTCAAAATTAACTCCTCACTCAAGAAATGGAAATACAGAACTGGTAAAACACAGATGTATTTAACCAACAGGCATATATTTTGGTATGATACACCCTCTCCAATATTTACTTAATAAGTATGAATGAACAATGATCAAATTGCAAGTGTGAGGAATGATCAAAAACTATGGTCTCTCGGTATATGATGAAAGGTTGTATAAATTATGCAGTCGGTAATTGCAACTAAACAATACAAGAATACATATAAGACAAATAGAAAATGTTGATGGCGAATAAAGAAACTCAAAGTGGGAGAAATTGAAAATGAATAATGATCAAGAAGAAGTGTGAAGAATGAGGAATGGGCAACTATTTATAGAGCCCAACCCCCAACTCTTGTCCTGCGGTTTTGGCATGTGATTTGCCACCACTGAAATATGAACTATTCAACCCAGCATGTGGCGCAAGTTCTCTCCCTTACTCGGTTTCAAATGGTGAGTCGGCTTCAAGTAATTGACAGCATGGAGACTAATTCCATTGCACATGGTGAATTTTACTAAATTGGCACCTACAGGTTCATTTTCTGGATGTGGCACCAATTTCATAATATGGCAAGTAAGATATTTACAGTGAAAATTACTTTGATGTTTTAAGCACACATAGCCTATTAACTAGGCTCAATCGATAGACTCCCAGTTGCATTGCATTTTACCAGCGACTTGGTCAATGCCTTTGTGTTCTGTGTGCATAATACAGGGCGCGCGATTTCCTCACACTGAATGTTTCAAAGTTCAAAAGATAGCAATAAAAATATTTCAACTTTCATAAGATTGAAGAATAAAGTATTTCAATTTTCCATTGTCAAATACAAATACTTCAATTTATTTGATTCCCACAGTTTGATGATTTAATATTTAGTTGGATATGATATAACCTGATTTCCATAGTTAAAAGATTAATATCAAATCAATATGAAAAATAATTCAATTTCCAAAGTTGAGAGATTAATATTAAATCAATTAGGAAATAATTCGATTTCCAAATATGAGAGATTAATATTTTAATTATATATTTTATTATATATATATATATATATATATATATATATATATATATATTATAGCTTTAAATATATAAAACATATATATGTAACTATAATATATATAATCTTTAATATATAATCACATATATATATATATATATTTAACAAATATATTTATTGTGAGCCAATTAGCATATTCGATATGTATATATATATACATATATATATGTATATGTAAATTGTCAGGCAATAATAATATAATATTATTAATATCCACATAATATATGTTGTGTGCATATATACATGTATATACTTGTATATACCTCTATGTACACATATGTATAGGTATACCATATTGATGTATTGATATGAGCATATCCATCTGCCAATCATACGCTTGTATCGATATGTATATACATATGGATATGTGTATATACTATATATATGTATGTATATCCACTTTGTATTCACTTACATCCATTCACGTTACCATCATAATGATCGTAATACAACAAGACAGATACACAGATAAACATCACTCATAAAAACGTAAAGAAGTAGACAAGACTCCTAATGCCAATATACAAGCTATAGATGACTTACCTATAACCAACACAACTGACTTAGTTCACTCAATCTAAGGTGATGTGTGTGTATGCTCAGATAGTTCACTTTATCGGTTAACCAACCAAGATCCTCTCTCGAGTGATACTTCCCCTCCCCCTAGAGAGTGAACATTTACCTGCAACCACTAGCACATACCTTGGCAGTCATTTATTCACAACAATAAGCAGCGTATATAAATATCTTCAAAGTTAGAGTGACAATAATTCAATAAACATCTATTCACATATGTGCAGTATTTCACCATGAATAACATTAATTGAGATAACATCAAATGAGATAACATTCATATTAGAAACAAGGTACAAGCATCTCTAGATTTCACATTACATTCATATTTACCTTATTTAATAATAGTAAAAAGTAACCTCACAATTTGGGGTGTAACAGGATCCACCTTTACTCCTTCATGTGAAACTATGTGTCCCAAGTACTCCACCTCATTAAGACTAAAAGCACACTTGGATGGATTAGCATATAGTTAATGAACTTCGAGAACTTGTAATACTTGATCTACATGTTGCAAGTGTTCTTCCCATGTCTTGCTATAAATCAATATATCATCAAAAAACACTAATACAAACTTCCTCAAGAACTTTTTAAAGATGAAATTCATCAAACTTTGAAAAGTAGATGGAGCATTAGTAAGACCAAAAGGAATCACCAAAAACTCATAATGACCCTCATGAGTCCTAAATGTTGTCTTACATATATCTTCTTCCTTAATTCATATTTGGTGATAATCGAATCTAAGATCTAACTTTGTAAAATACATAGCTCCATTCAATTCATCTAGCAAATCATCAATGAATGGAATCTAGGAAACTTATCGTTGATGGTGTACATATTGAGCACTCTATAGTTTGGAAACATGCACCAAATATCATCCTTCTTCTGCACCATCAAGAACTTTGTCTATGTCTAATAATTCTTGTCTCTAACATCTCCTCAACAATATTTTCTCTCACTTTTTTGTATATGTGGATACTGGTAAGGCCTAATGTTTGGGGGTTGGCTCCCTGGAACTAGTTGTATTGTATGATCATGATCCCTCTTAGGAGGAAGTCCTTTAGGCATATCTCTAAAAACCACTGAGTGATGCTCAATTATTTCTTGTAAATATGAATGGGTAGGAGCATTAGATTGAGAGACTTCTAATGAACATAACTGGGCCACAAATCCATCAACTCCTTTCTTGAGTAACTTCTACATTTGATGAGAACTAGCTAAGATTTTTACTTCAACCGTCTTAGCTCTATTGTCTTTCTTTCTAATTGGAACCTCATAAATAATTCTTGGAAGTTCATCTTAATTTTCCCAAGGTAGTAAGTCATTGTACTCCCAAAAAAAAAATTGTTGCACCCATGGAGATAGCATACATTGGGTATCAAGGTGATAATCTCCCATGGATAATTTAATGCTAAGAAATTTTCTAGAACAACTGATGGTACCACCATCTACAATCAAGACCTAAAATTTTGGAGCTAGATATATAAAATAATTTAGACGAGTAGCCAACTTTTTGTTGATGAAATTGTGAGTACTACCTGAGTTGATCAACACAGTTACTTTATGCTTCTTTAAGAATCCAACTACCCTGAGAGTTTGAGGGGCACTAAACCCAGAGAGTGCATGACAAGAGATGATTGGTTGGGAATCATGTGATTCATCATCTAGATCCCTATCACCCTTTAATATTGGTTCCTTCTCCTCTTCCTCAATTGGTCCTTCAATATAAAACAATTTCTTTTTACTACATCTATTCCCTCGACTATATTTGCTATCACAATTGAAACATAACCCTTTTGCTCTTTTCTCCTCAATTTGTTGTGGAGTCAACCTGGTAGGTTGTGGTAGTGAATGTGTAGATCTCCTTTTGCTAAAATTTAGATTCCCTTGTATCTTACTAGCCAGAAAATTCTCATCCACTTGTCTTGCCATTACTATTGCTTGCAATAAGGATTATGGTTGGAACAATTGTACTTCATATTTTATGTGATCCTTTAAACCGCCTAGAAATAGTTCCTTCATATTTTATTTTGCCACATTCTCCACTCTTAGAGAAAGGGTTTGAAATTGTTGAATATAATCCTTGACCATGCCCATTTTCTTTAATTGGGTGAGTTGGTAGAAGTAGATATCCATAAAGTTATCTCCATAATAGGTAGCAAGTTCCGCTTGAAAAACTGACCATGTGACCATACAACCCTTTTTTCTCTTCTCATCACATAACCAACGATACCAAATAAATTGATTTGGTTCTAGGTATAATTATTCCATAGCCACCTTTTGTTGACTAGGAACATGATGAATATTAAAGAACTGCTCCATTTGGCATAGCCAATTGGTTGGATCCTTGCCATCAAACTTTCTCATATCCAACTTAGGTATGAATTGCCTTGGAATATGGTTATTAAATGAAGTATCCTTCTTGAAACCCAAGTCAAGTCCAAGGAATTCATGTCCAACAAAAGCATTATCTTCCACCTTATGAGGTGAATCTTCACCCTTACACCACATACCTTGAATAAATGATTTCAATTCACCCATTTCTTCCATAATCTTCTTCTCTAATGATGAAATATCACCCTTGACTTTGTTTATTTCACCCTTAGGGTTAAAATCCTCATTTTCTACTCCCTCATTCTTTGAATATTTCCCTGGTGTGGTAGCATTCTATTTGCCTCTTGTTGTAGGCCCCATCATGATGGTAAAAAAATAATTTTGCAATAAATCACACAAATGAAACTTAAATTCTTTGAATTTTTTATTGTAACTTACTAGGGTCAAGATACCACTTGCCAAGGAAAAACTCCAAAAAATTAGTAGATTTGCAGCCTTTAGAGTGAATTTTTTGGAAACCCTAATTTTTTAATAACTCTCTTATTTATGCTTCAATTTCTCCAAATTTTGGACTATATACTTCTCTATTATTTCTTCAAAAACCCACTAAAAATCAAGCTCCAATTCGGCCGAATGTGAGAGATATTTAGCTTCCAAATAAATTGTGCATAAACCCTAATTCTGCAATAATTCGCTCAAATCTGCTCCAATTCCTCAGAAATTTGGAGTGTATCTTCTTTAATATGTTATTCGAAAACCCTTTAATTTTTTTTAAAAAACACCAAAATATGAAAGATATGCGCCTTCCAAAATGACCTCCAAAATTGACAAAAAATGCCTTGTCGTCACAGTGCTAAGATCATGCTATGATATCACTTGTAATGAAATAGCTTGCACAATAGAAGAATATGATATGAAATATGCTACAAATACTTTATAATAACAGAGAATAACAAGCCACTTTGAGGGGGAAAACCTCCAAATATCTTCAATGAGAACACAATTCACAATATGATGATGAAATAAGACTCACAACCTCCTATACATACCTATTTATGCCTAGGATACCACCCATGTTGACTTAGATAACCCTATATAAGCCCTAGGTTGACCTAAAAAAAAATAACAATAAAATAATGATAACATGGCTTAATTAGGAGTCAAGATAGCCACAAGCCAACTATTCATAACCCGATGTACTCTAATATTAAGGGTGTAGCACTGAATGGTATATTTGGGGCTTTGGTAAGGAGTGAGAAGAGTTGAGAAGGATCTTAGTTAGTATAGTATAGTATAGTATAGATTTTATTTGGTTGCCTTTGCTTATTAGGCATTGAACCTACGAAAATATGGGGGGATGGAAGTCACATGGTGGAAGAATGTGTGGAATAAATTTTCTTGGCCCAAATGCAACTTCTTCTTATGGCTTGTAACATGAAATATGTATCTCATCTAGGACAATTTATGAAAAATGGGTTTTCAAGGACATTTGTATGTGTCTTATGTGGCAAGAGTGAAGAAAGTGTATCTCATTTTTTTTTTAGTGCCCCATATCTAGGGACATCTGACATTTTTGGTGGGAAATTTGGAGGTAGCCCTATGTTCATGCCTATTCTCTGGTTGAATTTTGGAGAATTTTGGGGAGGCTACCGACAAAGGCTTTCTTTCTTTAGGTGGCATGGAGCATAGGCCCCTCCTTTATTGTTTGGAAACCATAGATAGAAAGGAATAGGAGGATATTTCAAGGAATTAAATTGGTAGTCCAACAAGTCTAGCAATGAATCGTTGGTATGATCCAAGAGATGGTGAATGCTAAATGTGAAGTGTTTATTCCCTTGAAGAGTGGAGAGAAAGAGGTGTAAAAGGAATTAGGATTTCATGATATTGATTATGGGTCCTCTCAGGTAAGGAGGTGCTACAGTTCCAGAAAGAAGACCTAGAGGGAGGGAAGGTGGTCCTCTCCCGTAGTTGGTGTTCTAAAGATCAATAATGATGGATCTTCTAGGGGAAATCCTAGGCATGCTAGGATTGGTTGAATCAGGAGAGATAGCTCTGGGAATATCATATCTCTCTTTTATATCTATATGGGGCAGAAAACAAATAAGCTTATGGAAGGCTTATCTATTCTTATAGCTCGAGAGAGATCTTGTGCTCTTGGGTGGAGTAAGATTATTTGTTAATCTGATTCTCAAATTTTGATTAATATGTTGAACGAGAAGATGTTGGATGGAGTTAATTGGAAATTGGATTTTGTGGCACAACAAATTCTTTGATTGAGTTTTGTACTAGAGTTTGTTTCCTTTGTCCATATCTCAAGGGAGTGAAACAAGGTGGTTGACTGCTTGGCAAAATGGGCCTTAGAGAATATAGGATACTAGAAGATGGAATATTGGGAGCATTTATCCTAGGATAAATCCCTTAGTTTAGCTAGGATGATTATCGAGGACATGGTTGGTTGATGGGAGTCTTTATTTATTTTGTTTAGTTTCTTGGGGATTTTGGGCTCCCTTTCAGTTGGTGGTTTCTCTCTAATTGTTTGGCCTTTGGCCCTTTTGTGGCAAGTGTTAGGTCCTATTTTGTATTGTTTGTTAGCTTCTTGATGATTCAATAAATTGTTACCCTATTTATTCAAAAACAAGAGAGATTAGTAATGAAGCGTATTATTGTGTACTCTCATTTGAAGATTAATAATATACTTGTCCTCTTTTCTCATGTGGAGTTTTTTTCCTGAAAGGATTTCTCCAAGTAAATCTGTCATATTTTATTTG
This sequence comes from Sequoiadendron giganteum, assembly GCA_007115665.2. NCBI lineage: Eukaryota > Viridiplantae > Streptophyta > Pinopsida > Cupressales > Cupressaceae > Sequoiadendron > Sequoiadendron giganteum. The sequence goes on from CM021109.1 coordinate 593,588,084, forward strand.
TTGATTTTTATATTATGATGAGTGTTGTAATCACATGTTTAAATCTAATTTTTAGATTTGAATTCACTTGCATAAGTTCATATTGTAATATTTTCTTCACCTTATTTTCAACAATTTTTCCATCAACATTTTCATAGAGCATGCCAATTTGCATTAAAAACTCTTAATAGTGATCACATAGATTAAACCCTCATTATGTTGGAATAAAAAATGAAGTTTCCCCATACATAGTATAATCACCAAAGCGATCAAAGCGAAATTGAAATTGTTATATTGTTTTAATCAAAGATGAAGAAGAGTGAAACAAACAATGCCTATATTCATGCAATAAATAACCAAAATATCAAATATGTTCATTACATTTTCTTAGCAAAAATTAAAAAAATTACACATGGCTACCCTTTCTAGTAGCTTCCATCACAATTATTTCATTTTCATTACATTTGAACCACCACTCATTACATTATCTCAAGAACAAATGGGATGGAAGCACAAATTCAATTTAGTTAATAGTAATACACTCCTCATAAAGCATCAATTAAAAACTTTGATTAAATGCCATGTCTTGGATCACAAAATACCATGTAACCCATAGGGCACTCTAGCAAGGAGTTGCACAAACACCATCACTTCTAAATTGAGAGAGAGCATCCATCATCAGAAGCTTGGAAGTGCCTATGATTTTATTGTGAACAAATCCTCAACGATTTCTTCTTCCTTATAATTTATTTATGGTGACTCTTCCACTCTCATCAATTATGCAATGCCAAACTCTTTCACTTGAGCATTAGTTACGTAATGCTAATTGTTGCCTATCATTAAAGTGTCATTTTTAAAAGATAGGGGTTTTTATGTACACAGGTTTTTTAATCCATATGCAACTGTAGAATGCCTCTCAACATAATTAAAAGAAAAAATATATGTAATTAGTTATATATAATTCCTTCCTTTTTTATTCCCTTTTAAATTTTACTTTTAAAATTTTCTTTGTAAATAAATAATTCTTTATTATTATTTTTTAACTTATATAGTCAAAAAATTATAAATTTACAAAATATTCTTTAAAAATTTGAGCAATAGTTATTTTTTATTAAGAGGAATAGAGAGTTTAGCCCAACAACTTGGAGCTTAGCCATGTATAGGGTGAGCCCCCCTTATAACCTCTCAAGCAATGTGAATTGGACCCTAATCCATACTACAAGAAAATTAGGATTTGAACCCATGACTTGGGCTACCTAAAGTGGTTGTTAAGACCAAATGAGTTGATCCTAGGGGTCTGAGCAATAGTCGCTAAAAAAAAAGCTAAACAATCACATGGGACCATGACACTAGAAAATACATATATTATTTTACATTTGATTATTAAATAAAATCATTATTCTTGTGACCTATATATATTAGTGCATGTAATGGATAACAATGTTTTTAACTATAGTGATTCACATTTATTTAGAAGAATGATATTTCATTTTCTTACTAATCATGTAGTATGGATGTATGCATGATGACTATACATACATACATGTATCAATTCACAAAAATGTTTTCAAGGGGACAACTCCCATTATATTAAAATTGAAAAAAATATGCAGAATTTTTAATAAATTAGTTTGGGTCATAGACAACCTATTCCTTATTATATTCCTCAAAACCCTCCTCTTTTCCTTCATACTTTGAGTCATATCCCCCACACATGTTTTTGAACAAGATGTGAATGATTCCTTCAAAGAGTTTTTTGATGTGTGTCTCCATCTCTATTGTTAAGAGGTTTGGATTATCTTTGATGTGTTTCATAGCCTATTATAAAATAACTTGCATAATAGAAGAATATTCTAGGAAATATGTTGCAAATACTTGATAATAATTGAGAATAATAGTCTACTTTGAGGGGGGAAACCTCCAAATATCTCCAATGAGAACACAATTCACAATATGATGATGAAATAAGACTCACTACCTCCTATATATACCTTATTTATGGATAGGATATCACCCAGGCCGACTTAGATAGCCCTATATAAGCCTTAGGCCAACCTAAATAACTAAATAACAATATAATAATGATAGTGTAACTTAATTAAGAGTTAATATAGCCACAAGATGACTATTCATAACCCTATATACACTAATATTAAAGACATAATATAGCCTTTACTACCACTTTTTAGAACCTCATTTGAATATAATTCATTACAACCAACTTTCCCTTGTTTTTCTTGCCCAAGATGTTGACAATTGTTGATAGAAATATTTTGACAAAGAAGTGGTCATGTTTATGACTAGCTAACTCCACACACACATTGAACCCAATTATGACAATTATTGCACTCCTTGCATGATCAAATCAATTATAGAATAACTTATGTAATTGGTAAACAAGAATTGATTTGTTGCATGCATAACAAAAGTCTTTTGAAGAAATTTTAGATTTGATCTTTGTTGTTCATTGGGAAATGAGAGATCTTGTAATAGAGTTCCCATTCCCACATGGGAAGGGAGGATATTTTTAGTTTAACAACATATACCTCACCAAAATTCACCTAGATATTATTGTAACAAAGAGGTAGAAGAGGCTCCACCTATCCCCAATGGTAATTTTGTGAAATGATGATGATTCTTCTCTTTCCTACTTGGGCCTTTCTTGCAACTAAAGGTCACTCTTCATATATATTTGATGGGTATAGATATATTTTACATGGATCTTAACTTTTTCCATTTTTCTCTAATTGGCATACCCTCTACTAATCTTGGACACAAGTTAGAGGTAGTAAAGGCCTTCTACATGGGGCACTTCATATTTTTTGGGCTTTAAAAGTCTGAGGTGGAGGAAAAACACATTAAGTTAATTATTCAAAACTATCATAAAAAGTTTGGGGTGGAGGACAAAAAATTAGGTTAAATATTGAAAACTATCACACTTATATAAAGAAAATGGTTAATACAAATATATTTTTTTTGCCTCAATCAATTAAAAGTGACATTTATGTTTTGAGTTTTAAAATGATATAAACTAATAAAATGTAGAACTCTCAATGTAGTTTATGTTTATAATTTTTTATAAATTAGTTGGATATAATTTTTTATAAATCTAAGAGGATTATTTTACTTGCTAAATAAATTTTTTAAAGTGAGGTTGATGGGATGTCAAAAAAATTCTAGCAAATTTAGATTATTTTATTTGATTTTTTTCACTCTTAAATAACTTGAAAATCTAGTGTATAGAGAAAAATAATAATTTTGATGAACATTTTTTTAAAATCAAATTTAGTCAAAATGTCATAGTTTTGATGGGACATCAACTTTTGTCTAATTTTTTTATAATTAAAAAAATTATATTATCTTGGAGAGGATTCTCTACTCTACTACACTATGTATATATATATATATAATTTCTAATCAATCTCATGTTTGATTATAATAACCTATTTGCAATAACTTCAAAAAAATATTATTAAATTAATCAAAATATCAAAAAAAAATGTAGATTCTAAACTTTGAGCTCTACAAAAAGGTAGTTTTGTATTTTCATGAAAGTATCCTTGGTTGGAAAAATCTAGAGTTAAAGTTAATTTTTTGTTGAATTTTCCTCAAAAGAGGTGTTACACTTCCACATATGGAACTTTGGCCAAAAGGGTTTCAAACAAAACACTTTCACCTAAAAACTTTTGTTCAAAACGTTATCATACAAATTGAACCTAGTTTGATTTTTTAAATCAAATTATTATCTAATAGTTTTAGGAAAAATGATTTTACTTGAAACTCTTTGTGCCACATAAATGTCAAGTAGTTTTGAGTGAAACTATTTCACCTAAAACCACTTTGTTAATTGAAAGTTTGATATAATTTTGAACATTTACCTATTAGATGCATATAATGTCCATATTTTATTAACTTATTATTAGTATGCATTATTTATATTTTAATGTAGAGATGAAAAACATGATGTGAATTTTTAGAGAGAGGTGAATGCATGTACATGTCATCCTACCCTTCTGGACGAGATGCCAAGGTCAAATTTGACCCAAAATGCTCCAAAATTGCAGCTACCTTCTGGATCTGGCAACCACTCTTCAACTTCAAAACCTCATAGATTTGGCCTCATATATTTGATTTGGATGAAACAAAAGGCAAAATCGACTTTCTCAAACCTTCTGAACATAATGGTGAGCTTAGATTTGCACCAACAAGCTCCAATTTGAACCTGCAATAAAGAGCCAAAAAAGGAACCCTCCTAAATCTCTCTTCAGAAAAAGACTATCCAATGGCACCCAACCTGCTCTAATACCAAGTTAGAATTGGCTCTGGCTGCCAAGATCTTGAGACCAAATGGAAAGCACAAGAAGAGAGAATATGAAGTGACAAGAATAAACTATATTCTTATCAATATGATTCAATGATGTGATTGTGATGTTGTACGAAGAGAGAGACCCCTTGGTTATATAGCCAAGGTGAGATACAAGATGTCATAAGATTATGATAAGTGTCTTAATCATATGACATGAGACAACTAATCACACTTACCTAGGTCACATGTAGTAGTTGTCAAAAGATAAGATAACAACTAATGAAAACTAACACCTTCTAGAAAGATTCCTTCCTAGGACCTAAGTAAACTTAACATGTGTAAATAAGTCCTCTTGTGATGAATGAACTAGGTACAAGAGTTTATTTACACCAAAACTAAGGATATTGTATAAAACTCATGTATGTGTTCAATGGGGTCTCCATTTCCCTTGTATTTGTAGAATTTTGGAATAATAAAGTTTGCAGGAAAGGGGGCATCAAATGCTCCTATCAAAAGGGTAAGGACAGAGGTCCTCCACCGAGTAGGCTTTTCAACTCCCAATTACATGCATGCTAGTCATTTGATGTTGCAATGTTTGTAACTACTGAGCCATTAGGTCCATTGATGATGGTAGCACTGGAATCGAGGTGAATGTGATGTATTGTGGGGGACCTTGTGAGGGGTTCCCGAATGGATTTATGTTGTGTTCTGGATTGAATCCATAAATATTTTAATGTTGATGCATGGGTGGAATGTGGTGATATTGTGAGGTGTATGTGGGATTTTGAGTAAATGATGATGGTGGTGGAATGTTAACACCAATTATGAATGATGTACCAAGATTGTTTGATCGTTGTGGAGGAGTTTGAGTAAACCTAGTTGTGTATGCAGACCCATGATAGTTTGGTTTTTGCGAAGGGGTTTGAGAAAACCCAAATGTAGAGTGCGAACTAGGATTGCTTGGTTGTAGTGGAGGTGGGGGTTGATTAAACCCAAATGTATATGAAAAACCATGATTGTTTGGTTGATGTGGAGGTGAGGGTTGATTAAACCCGAATGATGATGACATGGAAACAAGGCTCTCCACCCATTTTGGTGATTTCCCACTTGTGGAGAGGTGAGTTATATCTTGTTTTGTGTTCACTGTTATCCTAGGGAAGGTTTCTACCCGCCTGGAGTAAAATTGATCTAAATTTTGATATACCTGATGAAAAATGATGAAACAAAAAATGAAATCTACTAGAATCACATACACACAAGATACAATAGGTTAAAATATCATTGGTGGTCTGTACAAATTGTACCAAACAACAAAAAAAATCTGAAACAATAGAAAAACACATAAAATTGGCTTTCTTTCTTCACTAAATTGCAAAATCAATTCAACAACACCATATTTTGACTAGGAGGCCTCTTTTTCATACATTACAACTATTTCTAATCATTGGAGACTATTTAATTGAATGCATCTAACAGTTACTTGATTTTGTGACACTTTCTAAAAATTGCATGACAACTTTTTGTGTAATTTGGAAACTTTTTGCAACTTTACACCAACAACCCACTAAGCACTACAAGGGGATTACATGATATCATATGTTCATGAATGAACTTATGAAACACCAAACAAATCCTAGCAACACCAAATAACTTAAAACCAAAATTACATAAAATAAGCAAAATAAGGTCTTGGTGACCCTGCACCACCAGGGTTGAGACAAGCTAGCTTCATGGGTCAAGCCTTGGTTGCTAAGCTCTATTGGAGATGGTGCATTAATTAGGACCCACTATGGGCTAAGATAATTTCTTACAAATACTTGAGGGGTGTGGCGAGGGAAGATGTTCCTTGGGTTTGTTTGACAAGTAAGGGATCTATGATTTGGGACACTCTAAAAGAGACTACCAATTTAATCAAGAGGGGATTGTTCTGGATATGAAATAGGGGCTTTGGGGATCCTTTTTGGCATGATTCATGGGATGGTGATCCCCCAATTATTTTCACATATCCGCGTTCACAAGCTCTATGCCATTGCTTCATGGAAGTTGGGTGGTATTCAATAAAGAGCTTCAAATCTATCCAAAGATCGGGGCAAGTAGAGGTGTCCAAATGGAAGGATCCCTTTAAATGGTCTATTTGGGGATTTTCTAAGGAGTGAGAAGAGTTAAGAAGGATCTTAGTTAGTATAGCTTTTATCTCTCTAAGGAGGAGAGACGCCCTAGCCTAGAGTCTTAACCCTAGAGGGATTTATTCAATTGCCTTTGGTTATCAGGCATTGAACCTGCAAAAATATCGGGGGATGGAAGTCACATGGTGGAAGAATGTGTGGAATAAATTTTCTTGGCCCAAATGCAACTTCTTCCTATGACTTGTAACATGGAATATGTATCTCATCTAGGATAATTTATGAAAAAGGGGTTTTTAAGGACCATCTATATGTGTCTTATGTGGCAAGAGTGAAGAAAGTGTATCTCATTTTTTTTTTAGTGTCCCATATCTAGGGACATCTAGAATTTTTGGTGGAAAATTTGGAGGCAGCCCTATGTTCATGCCTATTCTCTAGTTGAATTTTGTAGAAGTTTGAGGAGGCTACCGACAAAGGCTTTCTTTCTTCAGGTGGCATGGAGCATAGGCTCCTCCTTTATTTTTTGGAAGCTATGGCTAGAAAGGAATAGGAGGATATTTCAAGGAATTAAATTGATAGTCCAACAAGTCTGGCAACAAATCATTGGTATTGTTGAGGAATGAGGATGGCAGGCTCTTAGGTGTGGTGACACTCTCGTTGGAAAATTGGAAAAATCACTGTGTTGAGGCGGAGGTTGTGTTTATAAGTATTAAATTTGTCATGAATAGGGGCTACTCTAAACTATGGGTGGAAGGAGAATCGTTAAACATCATCAACTGCCTATGTGGAACCCAAAAGCTTAGTTGGAGTGTCAATCAACTGATTAAGGATGCTATTATGATGTTGAGATCTTGTGAGGAAACTCGTGTTTCTCACATATATCGAGAGGGCAATTCATTGGCAAATTTTTTCACTAATGAAGCTATTAGAGTTAATGAGTATAGGGAGTGGGAGTAATGCTCACTCCTTCCTGAGGTAGCTAATATTTTAATGCAAAATTATGGATTTGGCTGAGTTTATGTGGTGGCTTTATTTTACCATCAATATAGGCTTTATACTCGCACACTTTTTGGGTATTGTTCAGCTTGTTGGCTCTCAGTCGAACACTTCTCGCCAAGATTTTTTGCTTCTAGTATTTGTGAAAATGGGGGTAACTAAAGTAGAATTGAGCTCCATTCCTATTTGAGTTTGAGAAAGAATAAGAAAATTTGGAGAATCCTCCAACATGGGAATTTTACACCTTTCATGGAAAGGCTGCATGGACATGATCACAACACTTCGATGGAGTTTGTTTCATATTGGAACAATTGTAAAATCCATATTAAGGGAATGGTAGTTGACATCAATGAGGAACTTATAGCTACTGTTATTGGGTTGCCTATGGTTGGACACAAATTCTTCAAAGATAAAAAGAGCAATGAGGAGGCAATGGGTCAATTCTTTAAAGATGATGAATGGAAAATACTCATCAAGATGGAGGCTTGGGGCTATGAGTGGAAGTCTCTCAAGAAGATATGGGTGGATGTTGCAGAGATTATCATGTGGTATGTAAATTTGGAAGGTAGGTTCGCTACAATCCTTGGCCATCATTTTACTCTTTTAAATCATTTTAGGCATGGGATGTTTATTTATTTTCCTTTCTTTCTCTTGTCCTCCATGGAGGTCTCTGTGTATGCGCACTTGAAAAATAGAAGGGCACCAATCCTACATGAGGGCCTCATATTGTTAATTATGGAGCACGTAAAATCCCTAATTCCTACCACCTCAATTAAGGGAAAGGAAAAGACTTTAAGTGATGATTCTAGCTCTTTTGATTCAGATACTAGCATGGCTGAGGAAGAGGAGTGGAATGAAGAAGGTGAGGATGGGTCTCCCTCCCTTGCGGTTGCCCCTTCTAAGAAGAGAAAGAAGGGTAACCCTAAAGGAAAACAGGTAGCCAAGAGGCTTATTATTTAAGAGTCGGAGTCCTAATCTGATGGTAACGACATGGAGGTGGCTTCTAGGGATTCTAGGTCCAAGGACGATGTTGTGATTATTGGTCAAGTTGATGCTGAGGCAAGAGGTAAGAAGGAGGGTTTATAGGAGAATGTTGTGACAGGAGAAGCCTAGAATGGCTTATAAGTGCATTTCCAAGATGAGGAACCAAGCCACAAAATATGTGGCTAAGGATACCACGGTGCATTGCAAGAAGAAGGCTCTTGAGGAGAAGGTGGTGGAAACCGATGACTCCCCAGTTTGAAACATACCAAATGTGGAACCTTTTGGTGAGAAACTTGTGCAAGAGGAGGAGGGTGTTGAGTGGAAGCATGTGAAGCCAAAACCTCTCAAGATTAACCCCCTATCAGAGGACTTATCTTATCTTAATTATGACACCACCTCAATGTTTGAGCTCCTTGACATGGCAAGGGTGGGGGCCACTAGTACTTTCAAAACTTGGCAAAATGGACTCTACAGGAATTCAACAGGGTTAACATCAAAATCAGGGGATTGAAAGAGAATGTGTAGAATATTCTGAAAGGATATACCTTAGATATTCTGATTGATAGAATTGTTGATCTTGAGTGTTCATTCACTAATTTCAAGTCATTATGTGATCATCACCTAGCTGATTTAGAGGCCAAGGTGTTGGATACCAATGCAAATATCAAGAAATTGTTCCATGCTTGTCATATTTCTGTTAAGAATAGTGTGGATTCTTTGGAGGTCTTGTTCCGCAAGATCACTGAACTTAGAGAAGACCAATTGTATTTTTCTAAGCTGATGGAGAACGATCAGGTGACTAAAGGAAAAGGGAAAAAAGGTGGTAAGGATGATGTTAAAGGCCTTGCTACTAGAGGGATGGGTGACTAGAGGAAGTCCTTTGAAAATGAGAAAAAAGAACTTTTGGACATGATTGGCCTTCATAGGAACTAGGAACTTTAGGTGGCCAACACCTTAAGAAACATGAAGTAGTGTCAAGTTCTGTGTTTTTCTATGTTTGTTTCTTTGTTGCTAGTTTTGGTTTCTTTACTGTTATTTTACTATTTTTTTGCTGATGGTTGCTACTGATAGTTTAGTGTTACATCTTTAGAGAAGCTTTTTGCATCTATAGTTGTAAAGGGTTTCGGGTCCCTTCAAAACCTATTTTTCCCATATAATCAAAACAAATCATTGGTATGACCTAAGAGATGGTGAATGCTAAATGTGAAGTGTTTATTCCCTAAAAGAGTGGAGAGAAAGAGGTGGAAAAGGAATTGGGATTTCATGATATTGATTATGGGCCAGGATCTCAGGTAAGGAGGTATTACAGTTCTAGAAAGAAGACCTAAAGCGAGGGAAGGTGGTCCTCTCCCCAATTGGTATTCTAAAGATCAATAATGATGTATCTTCCAGGGGAAATCCTAGGCATGCTAGGATTGGTGGAGTTGGGAGAGATAGCTCTAGGAATATCATATTTCTCTTTTCTATTTATATGGGGCAGAAAACAAAGAACCTTATGGAAGGCTTATCTATTCTTATAGCTTGAGAGAGAGCTTGTGCTCTTTGGTGGAGTAAGATTATTTGTGAATCTAATTCTCAAATTTTGATTAATATGTTGAATGAGCAAATGTTGGATGGAATCAATTGACAATTTGATTTTGTGACACAACAAATTCTTTGATTGAGTTTTGTACTAGAGTTTGTTTCCTTTGTCCATATCTCAAGGGAGTGAAACAAGGTGGCTGACAGCTTGGCAAAATGGGCCTATGAGAATATAGGATACTAGAAGATGGAATATTGGGAGCATTTATCCCGAGATCAATCCCTTAGTTTAACTAGGATGATTATTGAGCAAATGGTTGGTTGATGGGATTCTTTATTTCTTTTGTTTAGTTTCTTAGGGGTTTGGGGATCCCTTTCAGTTGGTGGTTGCTCTCTAATTGTTTGGCCTCTGGCCCTTTTATGACAAGTGTTAGGTCCTATTTTGGATTGTTTTTTAGCTTCTTGATGGTTCAATAAATTTTTACCCTTTTTATTCAAAAGAAAGAGAGATTAGTAGTGAAGTGTATTATTGTATACTCTCATTTGAAGATTAATAATATACTTGTCCTCTTTTCTCATGTGGATTTTTTTCTCGAAAGGTTTTCTCTACATAAATTTATTGTCATATTTTATTTGTTGATTTTTCTATTATGATGAATGTTGTAATCACATGTTTAAATCTAATTTTTAGATTTGAATTCACTTGCATAAGTTCATATTGTAATCTTTTCTTCGCCTTATTTTCAACAAATTTTCCATCAACATTTTCATAGAGCATGCCAATTTTCATTGAAAACTCTCAGTAGTTATCACATAGATTAAACCCTCATTATGTTAGAATAAAAAATGAAGTTTCCTCGTGCATAGCAGAATCACCAAATCAGCCAAAGTGAAATTGGAATTGTTATGTAGTTTCAATCAAAGATGAAGAAGAGTGAAACAAATAATGCCTATATTCATGCAATAAATAACCAAACATCAGTGTGTTCATTAAATTTTCTTATTAACAATTAAAATAATTACACATGGCTACCCTTGCCAGTAGCTTTCATGACAATTATTTTATTTTCATTACATTTGAACCACCACACATTACATTATCTCAAGAGAAGATGAGATAGAAGCACAAATTCAAGTTAGTTAATAGGAATACACTCCTCATAAAGCATCAATTACAAACTTTGATTAAATTCCATTTCTTGGATCACAAAAAGACCATGAAACCTATAGGGCACTCTAGCAAGGAGTTGCACAAACACTATCACTTCTAAATTGAGAGAGAGCATCCATCACCGGAAGCTTGGAAGTGCCTATGATTTTACTATTAAAAAATCCTCGATGATTTCTTCTTCCTTATAATTTGTTTATGGTGACTCTTCCACTCTCATCAATTATGCAATGCCAAACTCTTCCACTCGAGGATTAGTTACGTAATGTTGATTGTTGCCTATCATTAAAGTGTCATTTTTAAAAGATAGGGGTTTTTATGTACACGGGTTTTTGAATCCATATGCAACTATAGAATGCCTCTCAACATAATTAAAAGAAAAAAGATAATTTAGAGAAAAAATATCTAATTAGTTATATATAATTCCTTCCTTTTTAATTTTACTTTTTAAATTTTACAGTAAAAAGTTTACAAATTTAAATTACTCTTTACAAAATATTCTTTAAAAATTTGAGCAATAGTTATTTTTTATTACTTAGAGGAATCAGGAGTTTAGCCCAACAACTTGGAGCTTAGCTCTTTATAGGGTGATCCCCCCTTATAACCTCTCAAGTAATGTGAATTGGACCTTAATCCATACTACAGGAAAATTAGGAGTTGAACCCATGACTTGGGCTACCTAAAGTGGTTGTTAAGACCAAGTGAGTTGATCCCAGGGGTTTGAGCAATAGTTGCTAAAAAAATAAGCTAAACAATCACATGGTACCATGACACTAGAAAATACATATATTATTTTACATGTGATTATAAAAAACACTCATTATTATTATGACCTATATATATTAGTGCATGTAATGGATAACAATGTTTTTAACTATAGTGATTCATGTTTATTTAGAAGAATGACATTTCATTTTTTTACTGGATGTATGCATGATGACTATACATACATGTATCAATTCACAAAAAAAAATTCAAGGGGACAACTCCCATTATATTAAAATTGAACAAAATATGCATAAGTTTCTAATATATTAGTTTGGGTCATAGACGACCTATTCCTTAGTTTTTTTCTCATAACCCTCCTCTTTTCCTTCATCCTTTGAGTCATATCCCCCACACATGTTTTTGAACAAGATGTGCATGATTCCTTTAATGATTTTTTTGATGTGTGTCTCCATCTCTATTGTTAAGAGGTTTGGATTATCTTTGATGTGTTTCATAACCTATTATAAAATAACTTGCATAATAGAAGAATATGCTAGGAAATATTGTTGAAATACACAAGACAAAGGAGAGGGGGATGAATCGGTTGTATCAAATTCTTTACTTCTAAAATTAATCAATCACTTTATCTTCAATCTGTTAGTAAGTGTGAACATGAAATGCAAATAACATAAAGAAAACACCAGAGACACCAGATTTACGTGGAAAACCCAATGAGAGAAAAACCACGGTGAGGATTATCTCACAATATAGTAATAATGTAATACCGGATATAGAGGCTCACTACCAGAGGGCTCACTGCCCAAATACAAAGGTTCACTACCCAGATACAAGGGCTCACTGCCTTAAGAAGGACTCACTGTCCAGAAAGAGGCTCATTGCCTATAGAAAATGAAAAAGAGAAATTATAAATATCCACCACAAGGGTTCCACACACTCACAAATTTGATCAAAATATCGTAGATACCATCAGCTCACTACTTTTAGGAATCTAACACAATAAAGTATTGTTGCCTCAATTTGCTCTTGCACACTCTAATTTTTGCACTTGTTTGCACACTTCACTTGCTTTCTCAAATCGTGGATGATGGATGGATGATCAATTCGCTACAACTTGATTTGCTTGTATACCATCTTCAACCCTAGAAACATTCTCCAAGGTCGGCTATACAATTTCATTTACAAATTCAAACTAGGTCGGCTACTCAACATTCTCGCAGTGGATAAAAATGAGAGAGGACCAATTACATATTTAATTTAGGATCCAAACAACATCTTGGATCAATCACATGCTTCCTTAAATTGATGCAAAACTTAATGTAACGTGTAGACACCAGGTCGGCCAAACCTAATGAAAACACCAACAATCTTTGAAGTACACACATCTTCAGCAAGATGATCATGTGTGGATCATTCAACATGCTTCACCAAACATATTTCCATCTCTGAGAATTCCTCTGTTACATCCGCAACAATTACAACAAACTTCATTCACAAAAAACTCTTCAACAGTCCAACCGGACCAACCAACAAAACACAAGAGCTTTGGAGCAAGTCTTCCAAAGCGCCAAATCACAAGAAAGTTTTTTAGAACACAGAAACCATCAAAAAGAATCATCTCCTAGATCAGCAAGATTTGAAACCAAATATCAGAAGACTACAGAGCCAAAACATTTCTCCCAGTCCACACACAAATAGTTCTACCAAACTAGTTCACACACCGATGAACTTATTTTTTACTCTCCATCAAACTAGAAGCTAAAACTTAGGATATATTATCCATTTAAGCTCATGAACACACCTACAGATCCACACAGGCATAGGATCAACATGGAAGAAATGCAGAGCACACTCAGAACACACTTCAACACCGCTTTCATTATTTCTCAAATTTTCTCAAAAGCACTTGGCAAAACACAACTACAACTTCATAAATATAGCTCCATGTACTCTAGGCACTTCTACAGTATCTCAAATATACAAGTACCATCTGCAATCAACCTAAATTGTGTTGAAATCAATGACAACGCCATCAAACACATTCATACTTGCAACAAATATGTTACAAATACTTGATAATAATTCAGAATAATAATCCATTTTGAGGGGGAAACCTCTAAATATCTCCAATGAGAACACAATTCACAATATGATGATGAAATAAGACTCACTATCTTCTATATATACCTTATTTATGGATAGGATATCACCCAGGCTGACTTCGATAGCCCTATATAAGTCTTAGGCCAACCTAAATAACTAAATAACAATATAATAATGATACTCATATGACTTAATTAAGAGTTAAGATAGCCACAAGATGACTATTCATAACCCTATGTACACTAATATTAAGGGCATAATATAGCCTTTACTACCACTTCCTAGAACCTCATTTGAATATAATTCATAACAACCAACTTTTGCTAGTTTTGCTTGCCCAAGATGTTGACAATTGTTGATAAAAATATTTTGACAAAGAAGTGGTCATGTTTATGACTAGCTAACTCCACATACACATTGAACCCAATCGTTACAATTATTGCACTCCTTACATGATCAAATTAAATATATAATAACTTATGTAATTGTTAAAAAAGAATTGAGTTGTTGCATGCATGACAAATGTATTTTGAAGAAATTTTAGATTTGATATTTGTTGTTCATTGGGAAATGAGAGATCCTATAATAGAGCCCATTCCCACATGGGAAGGGAGGATATTATTAGTTTAACAACATATATCTCACCAAAATTCACCTAGATATTATTGTAACAAAGAGGTAGAAGAGGCTCCACCTATCCCCAATGTTAATTTTATGAAATGATGATGATTCTTCCCTTTCCTACTTGGGCCTTTCTTGCAACTAAAGGTCACTCTTCATATATATTTGAAGGGTATAGATATATTTTGCATGGATCTTAACTTTTTCCATTTTTCTCTAAGTGGCATACCCTCTACTTATCTTGAACACGAGTTAAAGAGGTAGTAAAGGCCTTCTACATGGGGCACTTCATATTTTTTGGGCTTAAAAAGTTCGGGGTGGAGGAAAAAAACCTTAAGTTAAATATTCAAAACTATCATAAAAATTTTGGGGTGGAGAAAAAAACATTAAGTTAAATATTGAAAACTATCACACTTATATAAAGAAAATGGTTAATACAATTTTTTTTTTGCCTCAACCAATTAAAAGTGATATTTATGTTTTGAATTTCAAAATGATATAAACTAATCAAATGTAGAACTCTCAATGTAGTTTATGTTTATAATTTTTTTATAAATTAGTTGGATATATTTTTTTATAAATCTAAGAGGATTATTTTACTTGCTAAATAATTTTTTAAAAGTGAGGTTGATGGGATGTCAAAAAAAGTCTATCAAATTTAGATTATTTTATTTGATTTTTCACTCTTAAATAACTTGAAAATCCAGTGTATAGAGAAAAATAATAATTTTGATGAATATTTTTTTTTAAATCAAATTTAGTCAAAATGTCATAGTTTTGATGGGACATCAAATTTTGTCTCATTTTTTTATAATTATAAATAATATATCTTGGAGAGGATTCTCTACTCTACGACTATATATATATATTCAAGCTCTATAAAAGGTAGTTTTGTATTTTCATGAAAGTATCCTTGGTTGGGAAAATCCAGAGTTAAAGTTAATTTTTTGTTGAATTTTCCACAAAAAAAGGGTTACACTTCCACATATGGAACTTTGGGTGGAAGGGTTTCAAACAAAACACTTTCACCTAAAAAATTTTGTTCATAACATTATCATACAAATTGAACCTAGTTTGATTTTAAAAATCAAATTATTATCTAATAGTTTTAGGAAAAAATATTTTACCTGAAACTTTTTGTGCCACATATATGTCAAGTAGTTTTGAGTGAAACTATTTCACCTAAAACTACTTTGTTGATTGAAAGTTTGATATAATTTTGAACATTTACCTATTAGATGTATATAATGTCCACATTTTTTTAACTTATTATTAGTATGAATTATTTATATTTTAATGTAGAGATGAGAAACATGATGTGAATTTTTAGAGAGAGGTGAATGCACGTACATATTAAAATGTTGACTTAATAATAATAAAATGAGTGTTGAAATATAAAAAATAGTTATAAAATGGAAATTTAATTTTAATATTTATATGAATCAAACATGTACCTTTAATAAGTATATAAGGTTTGTTTAATTTAATTACTTAATAAATAAACTTACTCAATAGTATGCTATACTCATTTATGATACTTTTGCATTATAAGAAGAGGGATTAAAATAATTTGTATTAAACTAGTTGAGGTTGTCTACAATAATACTTATTCTTTTTTGATAAGCTTTAGCTATAATATTTTATTTATTTATTCTTACATTACATTTTAAGGGGAATTTTTCTAGAATCACAAATCAATTAAGTTGTAGACACAATAAATTAGATCACCACAGATATAACATAGGGTATGGCCAACTTTATCATTGGATGCATTATTGTTGCGTATTGTCTCAATTAATAATATTAGTATTGGACATGCAAGAAATTTGAGATTTGGTCAAAGAGGAACATCAAGGTTGTAATCATATAAGGGAGCATGTTAGGATTAAGGTGTCATTTATCTTGCAATCCTATGTATAATTCATGTATCTCCATCACTCTTAGAAAATGTCCTTAGATGTCTAGAGTGGAATTGAAAATTAATTTATAATTCAGATTCCTTGAGAGTTTAATAAAGTTGTCTTATGCATTCATGAAGAAGGTGGAGCACCACTATAGTCTTTATGGTTGGCATTTGGATTACTAAATGCATATTCTCAATTTAGCACTAGGATTGAGGAGTGTAATCTTTTTTGACAAGATGGGACCCACATTAGTTGGTCACTCCATTTTGGAGTGATATGATTATCTAGATATGACTCATCATGGATAATGACACCTAAGATGATTTTGTAGTTATATTTTCTATTCTAGAGGCCAATTGATTATGCCCATGTGATTTCCTTGTGAATTCATCAATGCATTTGATATTCTTAGAAGATTCTCTCGAAGGCGAGTGTGGTGTTTTTGCATGATACCATAGTTTTGATATCCATTATTTTGGAAAAATATTTATGGTTTTATCCTCTCTTTGTCCCTATATATTTATAGTACAAGATAGTGGCTTTAGATGTGATTGTGCTTACATGTACAATGATGCTACCAAAGTGATACCAAAGTGTATAGAAAGAGTGTGAATATATCTCACATTTGAATATAATACATACTTTTCTTTTCCTCTTTCTCATGTGGAGTTTTTCCAAAAGGGTTTCTCCATATAAATCATGTGTTGACATAGTTAGTTGATTTATTTCTCATTGCTAATTTATGTAATCACATAATTAATCTTAAAGTAATCCTTGTTTAAAGAAACAAATTTTAGATAAACATACACTTGTAGAAGCTATTATTGTAGTAGTTTCACCTTGTTTCTCTATAGCAAGAAGAAAGGAAAATATTTTTAAAATAAACAATTACATGTCTTATAGAGTCATACTTGAGGATAGGAGATAGAAAGGGAATAATTAAATTTTGCATGAAAGGAGTTGATTGCATGTTAAGAATTTTAGAATAAAATAAATTTGTGAATGCTCTAATGCACTTAATAAATTAAGATTGTTTTTATAAACCACTTATTTACATTAAAAAAAATTATTATGTATAATTTAATTAAAATTTACCACAAAAACTCTTATGACTTAAAGATGCCTATAAATAAGGTTATATAGAGAGGAAGGTTGAACATAAATGATAAAATTATTAATCATAATATTTACAATAATCTAAATGTGCTATATTACTATTTAATTCATTCTTAAATATTTTTTTAGCTTGGTAAGTGTTGTCATAAGGACAACTTCCTTTTCTATTGAACCAAAAAAAGATTACATAGGTGCTACAGTAGCCATACTCCTGACCACACAATTGTATTACATGCATAAGGCCTTCCAAGAAGGTAGTGATCCTCTCAATCTGAGAGGTAGAAAACAAGTCTCCATTCTAACTGACAAAGAAACTGAGTGTCTTCATGTTTTTCTTTAGCAGGCCTTCCCTGAATAGGGTGAGAGCTTGGGAAGACACTTTGTTCTTCTTGACAGCCAGGACATCAAATATCCCTATGATCAGACCAACCCCAAGCTTCTTGTTTGCAGTTGATATCCAAGCCTGCACCACATCTTTGTTACCATCCACAACTAGATTGTTTACAATTACCTCACCCCACGTTTCTACCCCCATCACCTGCACAACTTTCATGATCATCTCTTCTTAGATCTTCCCGTCGTGAATGTGCCCAACACTCCACCTCTCCATCCCCATGATCTTTAAGAGCGCTTGTATCGTTTCCTCTTTCTTCGCCTTGAACAAGCGCTTGATTTATGCTTCCTTCGCTTCTATGTTGCATTAGTAAGGCACCCCCCAAACCATATTGGAATCCATTTTGATTTTCTGGGCAAACTTCCCTTCTCTTATAAAAATATCATGGGGGCATAAGCTAGCCAAACCTAACATGAGAATCCCCATGCGAATCTACTTGCCTTCTAAAACTTCACTTTGCTCCTACTCAAGATCCAATAGGGATTCAAATCCCCCTGCCAAATCGATTCCCCCCCCCATCATCCTCTCCGCCTTTGCTACCATGGGTGATTACTGGTACACGCTTTGTAGGCAGTCCCAACCAGAATGCCTCATGGTAGAGCCAGAGCCCGAGATCCGTTCAGTACAAATAAATACATGTGATCATACTTTCCAATATAATATACATCATTCCCTAGTAAGGCAAATCTTAGAAAGATTGGTCATCAGTCACTTTGTAATGCAAATAATTTTGCTGTCAAATCCACCCATGACTTTTTTGTCAAGATTGTGGCCAGCCTCGGCCACCCATTGAGATTTGAATCCAGCCTACCATGTGCCTCTCCATTCACCCCAACATTCACTAGAAAATCTACCACCGAATTGTGTTCTCTTTAGATGTGCCTTATCGTGAATCCCCTTATTTCTTGCAAATCCAACAAGCATCTTTCAACCCAAGCTTGAAGTTTCCAATTAGGTGAACCATTTCTAATAATTGCATTGATACAGATCATGGAATCGCTCTTGAAGTCGACATGATTATAGCCCCTAAGAATGTACCCCCTAATCCCTCTTGCAAGCGCTTTCATCTCTCCCTTTGTTGTTCGTAGAAACCCTAATGTTTCAAATTTCACCCACACCATTTCGCCCTTCTCATTCCTCACAATTCATCCTATTCTTGTCCTTCCTAGGTTTCCTTTCGCTAACCTATCAAAGTTTAGATCCAGGGCAGTCCATTTCGCCTATTTTTTTGTTTGTTTGTTGGAGATACCTCTGAGGGG
The DNA here is from genome assembly GCA_007115665.2 of Sequoiadendron giganteum. Taxonomy (NCBI): domain Eukaryota; kingdom Viridiplantae; phylum Streptophyta; class Pinopsida; order Cupressales; family Cupressaceae; genus Sequoiadendron; species Sequoiadendron giganteum. The sequence goes on from CM021109.1 coordinate 593,607,284, forward strand.
GTCCCCTTTAGTTTAGCAGCCAAGGTCTAAGGGGTATCCATTCCACCAAAATCTGTCGGGGCACGATCCAGGCCTCATCCCTTTTTAGGCGTCGGGGTTTTGCACTCAGCAAGACTTGATCCCTGGTGGGCTCATTCCGAACCTTTCAACTTCACTAGTAGACCAAGGGCCCATTGACCATTTCACTTATTTTCTTTTACCTCTACTTCCCGTTTTGAACTATACCAAATGTGGAGTCTTGAGAGTCGATCAATCTTTAAGCAACTCTTTATCCCAACTAGTGAAAATTTGATCAAACTTCCTAAGTACTTTGCGATTTTAGAAATTACTTGAGCCAACATGCATTATGTGTTCATGCTTAAATATATATTGAATTAGATTTGAGGGATTTGATGTGAATAAAAAACATTAAAAAAAACTTTAAATATATATAAGCATAGTTTCCAAAATTCTTCATTTCAAAAATGTCATGATCCTCATAACATTACATATTTGCTAGTGCATCATCAATGTTAATTAACGTTAGATTTAGTAACAACATTACTATCTCAATCAGATAAGAATAGAATTAGATTGTCACACTTTTATAACAATATGCTTTATGATTGGAAAAATGAAACTTTGGGAAGATTTATTTTTGACATTTAAAAATAATTAATTTCTTACAACAAAAAAATTGTGGCTTGATCAAGTTGCAAAAGGATGATGTAGTAAAATGAAGGAAAATAAGATGTTTCAATATTAGCAAAGTACTTACTTGTAATAACATTTTACAAAATTGTAAATCCCTAATACTAACCATTTACTAAATTTTTTTGTAGCTTGATTAAGTTGTATGAGGATAATGTATGAAGATACGAGGATAATATAACAATATGAAGGAAAATAAAATGTTTGAAGATTGAAAAAGTAAAATTTTGTCAAGAAATATTTATTTATAATAAAATTTAATATATTTGTAAATGCCTAATAGTTTTACTTGTTATATATAGTGATGTTGGAAAATAACTTGCATTTGGATAAGAGAATTAGTTTGAACTAAACTTCTTAGAGATATCGTCATACATGCTTGTCATTTACTCTATGAAATATATATATATATAAGAGAATCGGTTTGAACTAAACTTCTTAGAGATATCGTCATACATGCTTGTCATTTACTCTATGAAATATATATATATATATATATATTTCTTTGAAGATGGATTAATAATTACTTTTGTAACTAACATGTTGGATACTGTGAACATGATTATATGAATTAGATCAACGACAATTGAATTAAGCAATTAAACAATCAATTGAACAAATCAAACCATATTCCCAATGAAATATTTGAAATGAGTTAACTAGAAGCCATGAAAACATGAAATGAACTAAAATCGATACAGGAAACTAATTAACCACTTGCAAACTTGATCCCATTAGGGGCTTGGTGTTGAATTGATGTGGAATGTCAACCCTTTCCCAATCTCATGGATGAAACAAGCTTTTAATGATGCTCTAATGGAGAAAATGACTAGAATTGATGCTAATTTACTAAATTCTCTCAACAAATGCTCTAAAAATGGCTATAGTCTAATTGATCTCAATGAATGTGGATGAATTGCTCATGAAATATAGGAATTTTGAGTGAATCAATGGTCAAGATCAATTTGATTAATCAATGGATGCAAATAGATGAGAAGAATTGGCATGGATCAAGGATTAAATCCATGGAGGAGATTGAAAGTTGATATGGATTGATGCAATTAATCAAGGGTTGAAATTGATTCAAACAAACACAATTCCTTAATTTTAGGAGGAATGTGCAAGATATTTCCATGTTGGAGGGAAATAGTTTGAATTTGAATTGGAGAAATATTCCATGGGAATATTCCTTTGCAAGTAGGAGAAGTTGGAGGGATGCAAGAAATTAGTCAATTAAAAAACAATAATATTATTTAATTGTCCAAGATGGTGGAATTTAAAGATTTAATTAAACAATTTCCTCATTTAATTAAAAAGAGGGAATTAATGACATTTAATTAAATAATTCAGATTATTTATTCAAATGAGAGAACTTAGGGAATTTAATTAAACAATTCACATTATTTAATTAAATAGGATGAGAATAATCCTTGAAGAGGTGAATTAACCCAATAATATCGATTATTCAATTAATAGAAGAAAATAATGAATTTAATTAAACAATTAGCATTATTTAATTAAATACTCAAAAAGGGTTGAATCAAGATGAAAATGGTGTTAATAATCGATTTCAAATGCTCAATATCAATCAAGACAATTTTAAGTGTATATTTTGCCCCTCTTTGAAGCAAGGTACTTGTTACATTGGTTCAAAGATTGATGCTTTTTAGATCAATGTTGCCATTCAAATCAAAAATTTAAAAATTCATGATTTTTTAGATGCCCCACTATGCCCTAGCAGAAATCAACACTACGACTCATATCAAAAATTTAAAAATTCATGATTTTTCAAATGCCCCAATAGAAAGAATTTATGCTAGTGTATTGCCCCCTTTAGAGATTGAGTGAAAATTTTGATTTTTAGGTCGAGATCGCGACAAAAAATTAATATAGGTTGAACTGCGAAAAAGACACGGAAATAGGCTCCAAGACACTAAAAAACACCTCAAAATAGGTTGCCAAGCTCAAAAATGGATAAAAAATGACAAAATTCCATATTCCCACCTTCAATTAGATCAAAAACCCTAATTTTTCAAGCATAAATATAGGTTTAGAGGCTTTTTCCAATTCTTTTGCACACTTTGAGTTGAAGATTAGGAGAGATTTTTCTTTGAGCACCTGAGACTATGGCTTACTGTGAGCTCCCCAACACCTCACAAACTAAACCACCAAAAAGATACACAATACAAGGGAAAGAGGATTCCCCAAATAGGCTCCTAGGGTTTTCTACCTAGGAGCTCTTGATTGAGAAATGGCTTGCTTTCGACTTTTGGTGATATGCTTTTTGGGTAGTTTCATTCAAAGGGGAAGTTAGGGGCTTAAAATAATGTGTGTCGAGTGCCCTAAATGTTGGAAATGGAAAATAGAAACTAAATGCTAATATAAAACCTATTGAAATGCAAAGTGTTGGAAAACACAATGTTGTATGCAAACATATACAAAATGATCTAAGAATGTACACTAAACTAAACAGAAATGAAAGAGATAGAAGGGGTGCACCTGGAGGTTAAAGAGGGATGGCATGAAGATCTGGAATCCTAGAAAAATTGTTGTAGAAGCTGAGAAGGACACGCCATTCTGCGCGACCTAGTCCTTTTTCTAGGAAAATTTGTTGGAACCAGTTTCTGCCAAAAGGGTACTCAGATCCACCAAAAACCCAAAAATGCATGTATGGTGGGACTAGGTCGCCACTAATGGTGACCTAGTCCCTTTCATCCTTTCGGGAAGTATAAAAGTAGAATCTAGAGGTCTTGGTTTGCACTTTCTACTTCTTGAGGTACCCGGATATGAAACTGTGATTCTCGGCCTGTAAGAGACTTTTAATGGATGTTTTTCCCTAACCAACAAGGAGGTGTCTCCAAAAAGTCTTCAATCCACTCTTGAGTGATCTCCAAGCTTCCAAGATACCTAAATTTTCAAACACACAAGGAGAGAGAAGAGAATGTTGATTGTTAGAATATGGAGGCTTGCCTTGGTCAAGCTCCTTTGTAGATAATTAAATCAAATGATGGAACAAAGTAAGAAAGCATGAAATATGGAATGATGGATTCAATACCTTGCCATGATGAATGATCTTGTGTTGCAGCAAAGGAGGATTTAGCCCTTGAGTGCTTCAGCAAGATGTCTTGTTGACCTAGAATGTGAAACCCTAGCTTACTTGAGAAGAGTGGTGGATGAGTGCTTGAGAAGATTGAGTGAGTTGTGAATAATGAGGGTCTCCCATGAGAAATTAGGGTTTTTAGGCTTATTTATACAAGTTATGCCCTAATTTTCTCGAAATAACACCATACAGGTCGACCTTAGGGTTTTAGAGACAAAATCCCAAAAAAAACTTAAGTTAAATTTTAATTTTATGCCACATGGGACTAGGTCACCCAAGGTGGTGACCTAGTCCACCTGGAAAATTTTCATTGATTTTTGGTAATTAAAATGTAATTATTTATGTTTGTCAGGAGTGTCTAATGAAAACACACTAAGATAGGACTTATAAGTGTATTAAGGGGTCATTATAGCATAATAGAGGGTTGATTGAGTGATGACTAGCCTAGGAAAGCATGAAATTTTTTTACAACACCTTACAACACTTTGGCACAAGGCTTGAAAAGAGGTAAAAAGAGACTAAAAAGGGTCCAAAATCCATAGGCAAAGGTCCAAATGAGCAAAAAGTGTCAACGTCTACACTTTTTGGTGACACACAAACTGAGTCCATAAGTTCCAGCGGCCCGTCAATGTAGGACCCCTGGTATGTACCCCAAAACCTTTTTCTTTGCACATATTTTTATGCTTTAATTTTGAGTTAAATAAGGTCAAACAAGTGAGCTTCTATTTTAGTAGAGCACTTGTTACACTCAGTGACACACTTGCAGAAGTGTGACGCACCTTTTGAAATACCTGTGTGTTTGTTTGTCAATGCACTAGTTAGGAACCCTAGCACACTTGTAGGATAGCAACATATTTGCAAAACCATTGTGCATTAGTTAGGGTTTCATCCCATCGCACATTTGTAAATGCTAATGCACTTGTCCTAGGGTCGCATAATTACAAATTTGTCCATCATCGTGCAGTTGTAAATAATGACACACTTGTCATATAGCCGCACACTTGTGAAAAGTTTCATGCACATGCTAGTTTAAAAGCGTCGTGCACTTGTCAAAAAGTGCGCACTTTATTTTTTAGGACTTCAAACTTGGAAATTTTTTAAGTTTTTAGCAATTTTGACATTGTGTGCCTTGTTCATGTAGGAGATTGTGTGCCCACTCATGTCTTGGGAGCATAGACCTAGTGTTTTGAGGCGGATAGCACATTTGGAGATGATCATGTTGGATGTTGTGGTAGAGTTGTTGATATGTGGTTGTCATTGATGTCAACACTATTAGCATTAATGTCTTTAAGACTGTATATGTCGAGGATATTGAGAAAATTGTAATAAAATATGTTACAGGTTGTCTATGAAGCAGTGAAGATCAATATGGTAGAAAGTTTAGTATGGTGATAACAAGATGTTGCGGATTAAAGGGTTTGTTTTCAAACCTATCTAGTTTCTACTCTGAAAGTTTCAAAGGTGCACATGAAGATTTGAGCAGGTTATAAGTTTTTGTGTTCTGATAGCTATTTTGTTACTACAAATGGTGTTCATGGAAGAAGATAATGTGATTCTGGTAATCTGAGTTGTTGCGTATGTTCCTGTGGTGCTCATGGGTGTTTCTAGATCATGCTATATTTGTGTTGCACATCCACATTGATCATTGTGCTCACGATCCGAGATTTTCTCTTGTGTGTTCATGTTTTTCATGTTCACGACCGACAAGGTGTTTGAAGCGTGTTGTGGATCTTCAAGGAAGAATCTTTGAAGGTGTTTTGTGTTCAAGAACATTGTTTTGGATCTCTACTATGTTGTGGTCTATCTTGGTTGATGCGCATTGATAATCTTTATTATTTTGGGTCGACAGTTTGCATTCATTCTATTATTGTGTTGAAGCCGACATAAAGCAATGTAATTTCTTGTTGCGGATATATATAAGTGATTGTTTCTTCATTGGAGGAGGATGTGATGCGAAGTGTGTGAGTGCTATGTGCGAAAAAGGTTCAGATCATTCGAAGGCAGAGCAGAGTGTGAAGAAGAGTGAAAGAAAGTAAAGAAGTGTCCATGTGCTTAACCAAAACTGTACTCAGACATTAGTAGATGCTACTTTCTCAGTTCAAATTCTTTAGATGGATTTAATCTGAATGTTTTCTATAATACAGTGAGTCTTCTTTTGAGTAGTGAGCTCTAGGCAGTGTACTTGAATGCATGTGCATTTCTCATAAATTCTTCTTATACTTTTAACAGGGTATAATTTATGGATTAACCTCCACCATGGTTTTTCCCCTAACAGGGTTTCCACACAAAAATCTTGGTGTTGTGTGTGTTTTTGATGTGTTGTTGATTCATGCTTTCACTGTTACTAATCAGATCTAATATTAAAGGTTAATAAGTTTAATAAGTTGAAATTTTGTGACAATTGATTCACCCCCCCTCTCAGTTGTCTACCCTTGTCTTGCCAACAATTGGTATCAGAGCACATTCCTTGGAAGAAGTTTAGCAGCTTGAGGTGATCCGAGATGGAGACATACAAGAAGGATAGTCTGAGATTTGATGGAACAAATTATTCTATGTGGAAGACTCGAATGGAGTGTCATCTGAGATGCATTGGTGAATCCTACTGGAACATTACATGCAATAGGTATGTTATTCCTCAGAATGGTCCTACTACTGTTGAGATTAGGGATGTTGAATATAACATCAGGGCTAAGGAAGCATTGTTGAGTGCTTTGACTGATTCTGAGATGATGAATATTATGGATCTAAGAACTGCTTATGAGATCCAGAAAAAGTTGGAAACTTTATATGAAGGTGATGCTAATGTGAAGATGGCTAAGCTACAAAGTCTGAAAGGAAAATATGAACTATTGAAAATGGGTAATGATGAAAATATTTCTACTTTCATGCAAAGAGTAAATGAGCTTGTGTGTGGTATCAAATGTGCTAGTGGACAGGTGGATGAATTAGAGATCATTGCTAAAGTGCTTAGATCCTTGCTTGATGCATACAAAATCAAATTTGCAGCCATTGAGGAGCTCTGAACTGTGACAAATATAACCAGAGATATGTTGGTTGGTAAACTTATTGCTTTTGAATTGAGTGAATTCGGTGATGCCCCTCCGAAGACAAAATCTACATTTAAAGCTACTACTTCTAGGAGAGACAAGCAAAGATATGATCCAGGTGAAAGTTCTTCTAGAAAGGTATTTAGATATGAGGAAGAAATGAGATAGATTGAAGAAGAAGAAAGATAACTAAATGAGCTTGAAGCACTTATTGTCAAAAGGGAAGCTAGAGGAGAAGGTAAGTATAAAGGAAAGTTGCCTATTAAATGTATTTCTTGCAACAAGATAGGTCATTTTGCATCAAGGTGTCCAAAAATATCTCCTAAGCCAAGACCTTACAAGCCTGAATTTCAAAAGAAGTGTTACCATGCTGCTAATGAAGGTGTGATAGATGATGAATCTGACAAAGGGAATGTAAGTGAAGATGAGTTTGTATTTATTGCTATCAAAGAAAATAATCCTATGTCTACTAAATCTGCTAGTTGTACAAATGTGGAGAAAGCTCTAGCTGCTCAGGTTGAAAAAAGATGAATGGGTTATTGACAGTGGTTGTTCACATCACATGATAGGTGATAAAAGTAAATTTGTAAGCTTGGAGAAGTATGATGGTGGTGTTGTAATATTTGGTGATAACAATGGTGGTATAATCCATGGTAGAGGATGTATTTCTTTTTATGGTAAGCATAATATTGATGTTCTTTATGTTGAAGGTTTGAAGCATAATCTTCTGAGTGTTGGACAGATGGTTGATAAGGGATACAATCTTCAATTCAAAGATGGAAAACATAGCATACTGGGAAGTTCTGGAAATGTGATTGCTTCAGGTACTAAAACAAAAGATAACATCTTTCATCTGAATGCTGCTAGTAAAAGTTGTCTGATTGCTCAAGTTGATGAAAGTTGGTTATGGCATAGAAGAATGTGTCATGTAAACTTTGACAATATTATCAAGATAAGTTCCTCATAGGCTATGAGAGATATTCCTAAGTTGGTGAAGCCTACTAATACCATATGCAAGGAATGTCAGTTAGGAAAATAAACTAGAATTTCATTTCAGAGCAAACAACATTGTTCAAATGAATTTTTGGAGCTTGTGCATACTGACTTGTGTGGTTGTGCTAGAATTAGAAGTTTACAAGGTTGCAGGTACTTCATGTTGCTTATTGATGATTACTCTAGGATGATGTGGGTTAATTTCTTAAGGGAGAAATCTGAAGCTCTATAAAATTTCAAGATCTTTAAGGCCATGGTTGAGACTGAGATAGGTCTGAAGATTAAGTGTCTGAGATCAAATAGAGGTGGTGAATTTACTTCTGGTGAGTTTAATTTTTTTTGTGAAGAACATGGGATAAAGAGACAATTATCTACATCGCAGACCCATCAACAGAATGGAGTTGTGGAAAGGAAGAATATGATAGTTCAAGATGTTGCTAGAACTATGATGTTGGAAGGAAATTTCCCTCATATCCATTGGAGAGAAGCTGTGAGTACTACTATTTATATCCTCAATCGGGTACAAATCAAAGGTAATACTGGTAAGACTCCTTTTGAGCTATGGTTTGGTCATAAGCCTGGTATTAGATATTTCAAAATCTTTGGGAGTAAATGTTATATCAGGAGAGATGAAGATATAGGAAAGTTAGATGCTAGAAGTGATGAAGGAATCTTCTTTGGTTATTCTACTAAGAGTAAGGCCTATCGGTGCTACAACGAGAGATTGAAGAAAATGGTTGAAAGTGCAAATGTTAAGGTTGATGAAGACATTGCCAAACCCTCTAGAACCTGTGGATATTATTTTGATGATCAAAATGACAATACAAACAAGATTCAGACTTCAAATCAAGTTCAGATCGTTTTGGTGAATCAAGAAGATCAAGAAGAAAGAGAGACTAGTGAAAGTACAGAAGAGAGACCACAAGAGCCTAAAATTCAAGAACATTATAAAACTCCAAGGTATGTGAGATTAAATCATTTAGAAAATCAGATTAAGGGAGATAAAAACAATGGTGTCCAGAATAGGAGAAGAATACTATTTGATTTCAAAGGCTGAGCCAAGTAATGTCAATGAAGCATGCAAAGATGAACATTGGATTAATGAAAAAAGAACTACAACAAATTGAGAAGAATAATACATGGATTCTTGTTCCTAGACCTAAAGACAAAATTGTAATTGGAACTAAATGGGTCTTTAAAAACAAACTAAATGAACAAGGTGAAGTTATCAGAAACAAAGCAAGACTGGTATGCAAAGGATACTCTCAGATGGAATGAATTGACTTTGAAGAAACTTTTGCTCTTGTTGCTAGAATTGAAGTTGTGAGACTGTTTCTTGCTTGTGCTGCTTACAAAAACTACAAATTTTATCAGATGGATGTCAAGTCAGCATTTCTAAATGTGAATTAGAGGAAGAGGTGTATATTGAGCAACTTGATGGATTTCAATTGACTGATCAGGGAGATATGGTTTATCGGTTGAATAAAGCATTATATGGACTCAAGCAATCCCCTAGAGCTTGGTATGCCATATTGGATAAGTATTTGTTGAAGCTTGGATTTAACAAAGGTACTGTTGATAGTAATCTATATTTCAAGATTAATGATGATAAAGATTTGTTTGTGGAAGTCTTTGTTGATAATATCATTTTTGGAGGAGATGATGGTTTGTGCATGAAGTTTGCTAATGAGATGCAGAATGAGTTTGAGATGTCAATGATTGGAGAGTTGAAATTATTTTTGGGATTGCAAATTGCTTAGCTGGATAAAGGAATCTTTATATCTTAGTCCAAGTATGTGAGAGAACTGCTAAAGAAGTTTGGTATGAAGGATTCAAAACCAGTCAGTACACCCATAGTGTATGGATGTAAGTTGACACAAGATGATGATTCTTCGAAGGAAAATCAGACTAGATACAAATCAATGATTGGTGGATTGCTTTATTTGACTCAAACTAGACCTGATATCATGAATGTTGTATGCATCATTGCTAGATTTCAAGCTGATCCTAAGGAATCTCATGTGACTATTGTGAAGATAATTTTTAGATACTTGAACGAAACAGTTGATTTTGGCCTGTGGTATTCTAAAGATGATGATCTTACTTTAAGTGCCTTTATTGATGTTGATTGGGTAGGAGATGTGAATGACAGGAAAAGTACTAGTGGTGGCACATTTTTCTCGGGAAAGAAACTGATTTCATGGTTAAGCAAAAAGCAGAATGTTGTTTCTTTGTCTACTATAGAGGAATAATATATTGTTGTTGCTAACAATTGTACTCAAGTATTGTGGATGAAACAGATGTTGAAAGATATCAGAGTTGTGTATGATGAACCTATTGCCATATTATGTGATAACTCAATCGTTACAAACATTTCTAAGAATTCGGTGTTGCATTCAAAGACCAAGCATATATCTATCAAGTACCACTTTTTGAGAGATAAAGTAAGTGATAAGGAAGCCATACTGGAGTATGTGCCTACTAAAGAACAAATTGCAGACATATTTACTAAGCCTTTTCCCAAGGATACTTTTGAGTATCTCAGAGGGAAGTTAGGGGTGATTATCCCTCCTAATCAGAACTAAGATGCATAGTCTTTGCATCAGTCTATGCATTCACAGTCATATCTTGATTTAGATTGATGTTGCGGTGGCTTCTACTCAGGGGGAGTAGTTAGATGATTCAGATATGTGGTTCAGAGCTTGTGTACCTTTATCATTGATGTCAAAAGGGGAGAAGAGTAATGTGAAAAACTCTTGGAGAACTAAGGGAGAGAAGAGCAATGTGTAAAAGGGAGATTGTTAGTTGCGTTGATGGTGTGTTTTTCACATCATGTGTTGCCATCAATGCCAAAGGGGGAGATTGTTGGATTTTGTGGTCGAGTTGCTGATATGTGGTTTTCATTGATGTCAACACTATTAGCATTAATGTCTTTAAGATTGTATATGTTAATGATATTGAGAAAATTATAATAAAATTTGTTACAGGTTGTCTATGAAGCAGTGAAGATCAGTATGGTAGAAAGTTCAGTATGTTGATAATGAGATGTTGTAGATTAAAGGGTTTTTTTTCAAACCTATCTAGTTTCTACTCCGAAATTTTCAGAGGTGTGCATGAAGATTTAAGCAAGTTATAATTTTATGTGTTCTGAAAGCTATTTTGTTACTGCAAATGGTGTTCATCGAAGAAGATAATGTGATTCTAGTAATCTGAGTTGTTGTGTATGTTTCTATGGTGCTCATGGATGTTTCTAGATAATGTTTTATCTGTGTTGCACGTCCGCATTAATCATTGTTCTCGCGATCCAATATTTTCTCTTTGTGTTCATGTTTTTCATATTCATGGCCGACAAGGTGTTTGAAGCATGTTGTGGATCTTTGAGAAAGAATATTTGAAGGTGTTTTGTGTTTGAGAACATTGTTTTGGATCTCTACTACATTGTGGCTGACCTTGGTTGATGCGCATTGATAATATTTATTGTTTTGGGCCGACAGTTTGCATTCATTCTATTATATTGTTGAAGCCAACATAAAGTAATGTAATTTCTTGTTGTGGATATATATAAGTGATTGTTTCTTCATTTGAGGATGATTTGATGTGAAGTGTATGAGTGCTATGTGCGAAAAAGCTTCATTTCATTTGAAGGTAGAGCAGAGTGTGAAGAAGAGTGAAAGAAAGTAAAGAAGTGTTCATGTGCTTAATCGAAACTATACTTAGGCATTAGTAGATGCTACTTTCTCAATTCAAATTCTTCAGATGGATTTAATCTGAATGTTTTCTATAAGACAGTGAGTCTTCCTTTGAGCAGTGAGCTTTAGGCAGTGTGCCTGAATGCATGTGCATTTCTCATATATTCTTCTTATACTTTTAATAGGGTATAACTTGTGGATTAACCTCCACCATGGTTTTTCCCCTAACAGGGTTTCCATGCAAAAATCTTGGTGTTATGTGTGTTTTTGATGTGTTGTTGATTCATGCTTTCACTATTACTAATCAGATCTAATATTAAAGGTTAATAAGTTTAATAAGTTGAAATTATGTGACAACTGATTCACCCCCCCTCTTAGTTTTCTTCCCTTGTGTTGCCAATATATCACTTTCTTTCTAAGAGCTATTGGTTTGGAGTTCGTAGCACATATACTTGAGATATGCACCCATCTAGCGATGATGACCACACTTGGTAAGTGATGGCATTCTGAAACCTCATTCCAACTTCCCACAAGAGAGGCTACGATCACACTCGAGGATGTGGGACATCCTTAGAGATTCGATCCATGATGCTAAAGTTATTCATGACACCGACCTTGGCTTAGAGGCCCTATTCAGAGTGTTGGGTGTAGAGTCTCCATGGGTTGATAGCTATCAGATTGACCTGCAGAGACACCAAGGTCATGTACCTGATTTGGTATTAGTCATTGTTGGTTTGATAATGGGTGTGCCCATTCTAGACAGATGCAGTTGTTGTTTTAGTGTTGGTTGGGGCCTAGCGCTAGAGGACACAGTTGAGGACATGAAAATGTATGCTTGGGGTCTATTTATTCTTGCTTCACTATACCATGACATGCACTAGGTTGTATACCTTCAAGGACAGAGCTTGTCGACTGGAGTTACCTTGTTACATATCTAGGCATGGGAGCACATTGCGGTGCTTAGACCTACAGTTGCATTAGTTGCCACAGATCTTGATGAGTTGATAGTATACAGATATAGGGCCATGATTACTCTGCATCACACTAGGGTCATTGGTATTTCATATCAGCGTAGTCATTAACAACATGACTTGTTTTAGATGATAACTTTGGCTTTTCACGCCTACATGGGATGATGAGCAACATGAGCTATTAGATATACACATCAGACTAGGTGGATCATGGGACACCACCATCATATCATAGAGCGATATCTACCAGATAGAGTTGTGAGGCAGTTTGGAGAGCCTTAGGGTGTTCTACCTCCTAGTTACACAACTGTTTATGCACACACCGCTCGAGAGATAGATTGGGGTGCCACTATGGACCCGCATATAACCATTCATGGTTTTGCTCAGATTTAGCCATTAGCATGGGCATATGTTGGAGGACCCAATGATTTGGGTATGACACAGGCTTATTCAGATTGGTCTGCTCAACATGCTCCCATGAAACTTATAGATCCAGTTGGGGGGCTTGATAGGGGTAGAGGTAGAGGTAGAGCACAACAACCACCTCATGGTCGACAGGTTTCGAGAGATGAGCAGTAAGATAGACAACACTAGGAGGGACCTCATGATGGCCATGATGGGAAGGTGCCCGAGGATGGATAGCATGACGAGTACATACCATTGAGGGTTCATCTATTGCAATAGGTAGCACCTTCTCCCCCACCACGACCATGACATCAGTGGGGTCTTGACCCCAGAGATGCCCAAATTTAGGCCCCTATAGTCGAGAGGGATCAAGGTGTACATGATTTGGATGGATACCACTAGGAGCGGGACCACAAGCGGTAGTAGGTACAAAAGTTGATCGTTCAATTAGCATAGAAGACTGCTAGGAGATAATAGCTAGAGGCCACTACGCAGTTGCAGACACAAGATCAGGTGGTACCATTACCCCTTTATAGAGATGTTGTCAAGGCTTCCTATTATATGACCTTGTATTGTAGAGATGCCGCAGCACATCGGCGACAACCCAACTATTCACACAGGAGCAGGGCTACGTCGAGTGGCTTGAGAGGTGATCCTTCAGTCTAATAGCCCTTAGGACATCGATAGTCATCATAGCATGATGATCGACGAAGAAGAGGATAGCTCTGTGATGTACATGTAGACACATTTTCTTATGTATAGCCTAATTATTTTGATGTATATCCATTCATCGATTGATTTTTGATAGCCTCGTGTATACATTTTGAGGATATTACACATTACCTTCGATTTGTACCGTGACAGTCATTACTTTTTTATATATATGAGATGACTTCATATGCGATTATGATATGATGTGTTATTTTATGTTTATGTTCATGCTCATGTATGGATGCATATGTTTATGATATAGATTCCAATGTTTATGATGATGTTTACTTTTATTATGCATGTGATGTGATGTGTATGATTTAGAATGTGATGCTTATGTATGGTTTATGTTGTGAATGCAAATGCAATGTATATTTTGTTTTTTAGTATCTTTTCCATCTGATATGCAATAATGATGTAGGATGTATATGCTATGAGATGCATTTATTTTTGTGTATTTTCTATGTGATATGTTATAATTATGCAATATGTATGTATGCTGATGATTTATGGATGCAAGCAGGATTAATTTATTATTTTTTGCTGACTGTCATGATACAAGGTTGGAGATGTTAGCGTGAAAAGAAGATAGAAGAATAAGATGGACATATTAACCATTACTTTTGAGATTGATTTAGAAGTCAAACAAGCCTATGATTATTCGAGACTTTATTAGATATGGTGATGAGACAGATGATTTTCTTGTTTCTAGGATTGGGATAATCATATCATTCCTTATTTGTGATATAGCCACTAAACACGATGCATCGAGGTATTGGAAACCAAGATGGCATTGTTGTTGGACCATAGTTATCGTTGCACCAAAAGATCGACCTATTAATGATCAATATAACTGCCACAGTTAATGGATCCATGGGAGACAGTTAGTCCATGCCACGAATCCTGAGGGGAGTGCTTACCATCTGCCAACAATCTCCCCCTTAATGATACTCGAGGGGATTTTAACCTGACACCTTTGGCTTCGATACCACTTATTGGACCACAATTATTGTTGCACCAAAAGATCGACCTATTAATGCTCGATACAACTACCAGAGTTAAGGATCCACGGGAGGTGGTTAGTCCATGTCATGAATCTAGAGGGGAGCATTGACCATATGCCAACATGAATTATATCTAATGCGATGGACCTTGAATCTACAAATGGATAGGAGTATACTTGTTCATACTCGACATACATAAACCTTATTTGACCATGTGAAAGAATAAGCCATTGAAGTAATAAAACTAACACACAAAAGGTATGAAGAACCTGAGATGTCCTAACCATTGTTTTACTTGAGACTATCCTACACATGTAAGGTAAGTATTCACCAAGGTTGTATTACAAGAACATCCAAAAAACACAACAAACAAAAGATCATGTTTGATGCCCCATTACTTTCTCTTTAAGTTGTTTTAATAGATATCATCGAGAGGTCATTGGAATGGATCACTAAGATAAATCAAAGAAAAGATCAAAATGAACAAATAGTTAATGTTATTCATATCTCTTTCCAAAGTAATAAAACTAAGATGATTCCTGGCGATGATGCCCATTGTAAGAAAGATGTATGCTAGGACATGTTTATCAGATGTTTTAGTTACAACTAATTGTTGGATAGGCCTTTGATACAAATTTTAACCAACTTGTTTACTCATGATCAAGACTTTAGATTTTTTATACTTTCAAGTTTATACTTTACTATTTGCCCCACTTGTTTCCGCTTGTTTTACCAAAGGTTGAAATGATGATCGATTTATTATGAATGGATTTTTATTACGAGTGAAAGTGAAATGGGGGGTTATTTTGGAATATTTAAATGTTTTTGATGTTTTGACATGTTTTGAGGTTGTTTTTGAAACTTTTGAGTATATGTGGATGTTTATGTTTTTAAGCTATTTAAGGTTGTTTAAGGTTTTTGAACGTTTTAAAATGTTTTGGATTTTCAAGATTTTCCAACTATTTTTTGTGTTTTCACAGGGTTAGCATTGGTAAAAGAAGGAGCTAAACTTCCTTCCATATTTGATTTGAACACATTTAGGGAAAAACCTTTGGTAAATGTTGCATCCATCTCTCAAACATCTAGCACAAAAACCCTTGGTCCAAAATTCCATTCAATCCATCACACAACCATCATCATCACATATACCAAGCCAACCTTCAACTTCTAGGATGGATTCATCTATTCTTGCAACTCAACAAGGAACTCAACTTGGCCTTACTCAAAGTCTAGGGAACAACACAAATTTGGGTACTCAAAACACAAGCATCCATAAAAATATCCCCATTAAACAAAACTCTCAACATCCAAACATGCCACTTACATCACATATTCACAACACAAACATGTCACCAAAATTTCGTGCACAACCATATTCTTCAATCACATCAAATACCCAAAATGTTCAAAATAATGCCTCTAGTTTGTAACAACCCCAAGTCAATCTCCAAGGAAATCAAACATTGCAAGGTAAATCATCACAACACCATCCAATTGATCCTGAAAATCAAATGGTTCAACAACAAGGAAATCCATTGACCCAAAACCGAACCAATCAAGGTAATCCTCAAAATCAAATGATCCCAAATCAAGGTTGGCCACAAACATCACAACACCAAGTGGCATCATGTTAAAGTTCCCAACCTTTAGTCCAACATCAAGGAATCCCTCAAATGATGCAAAATGAACAGGGTCCTCAAACTTACATTTCGCCATCACAATCCCAAATTTTTCAAGGACTTATTACACAACAAAGTCAAGGACAAGTTTCACAACAAACTCAACATGTGCCAAATCAAAATAAAGTCTCCAACAATCAAAATTTGGTCTCATATCAATACCAAAATCAACTCAATCCTCCATCACAAGCCACTCACAACATCCTTCCACAAAAATCCATCACAGAATCAAAACATCTCATCAAGCCAATACATTCAATCAAACCGATACATCCCAAATCAAAACACTATTCCATCACCTCAAGGACAAAATGTTTTGGCTCATCAACAATCTATTGCATATTAACAAGCTCAACAAGTCTTGCAAGCACAACAAGCCCAATTACAATCACAACAACAATATGCCCAATAACAATAATTGCTTGTACAAAAACAAAAACAACAATATGCCCAACAATAACAAGTCTTGTACTACAACCAACAACAACCATATGAAAATTCACAACAAAATTTCTTGAACTAAAATTCACAAGGAGCATACAACACACCACCATTATCACCATTAAATCTGCAATATCAAAACAATCCACCATACATACCATACAATACATTTAACACAAACACATCACCTTACCAAAATCTTGCATATAATTCATCTACCATTCCTCAATACAACATGTATGCTCCACCACTAAGCAATCCTCAAGACGACCTTTCCTCGCAAATCTGAACACTCACACAAAAAATTCAAGATATCCAATTTGGGAAAACAAAGAAATTGTATGCCGCATGAGACTTATGTCCATATCCTTTTGATCATAACATTGCAATGATACCATTCCCACTAGGATTTCAAATATCCAAATTTGATAAATACATAAGGTGTGGAAATCCAAAAGATCACATTAAGTAATTTTATGTGGCATGTATCCAGAAGTAGCATACAATGAATCCTATTTGATGCATCTTTTCCCACGTAGTTTGGGAGGCCAAGCCATATAATGGTTCTCGCACCTATCGCCTAAAATTTGAACTTTTCAAGAAATAATAGATTGGTTTGTAGAACACTTTTCCTACAACCTTGATATGGGCGTGAGTTTGTAAAAACTTTATACCCTAAAACAGAACAAGGGTGAATCATTTACAAACTTTGTGCAACAATGGAGGCATAGAGCTAGTAAATGCAAATGGCCAATTCCTGAAAAGCAACAAATAGAGATCATTATTGCCAACATGGAAACATATTTTTCATTCCAATTAAAAATGCAATATGTTTCGACATATGAAGAACTCATCTCTAGGGGTCTTAACATTGAAAGATCCCTCATCGCATAAGGAGCAACACAAGCATATAAATACAATCGTCCATCATCTAGTTCCAATGACAAACCCCATATATGGGCCAAACACAAGAATGTTACTAATGATGGCATAGTTGACGTGAAAGTGGTGTTAAATGCTCCAAAAAATATGAATCTAAAACAAAACACACAATAGCCAAACACAACCACAAAATAATCAACAAATGATCAATAATGCCAACCCTCAAAGAGGACCACCACCTCAAAACAATTACCCTCAACGATGCAAGTACACACCTTTGGGGGAACCTATTGAAGTGGTCATGCAAAAATTGGTACAATCTAATCTCATCACGCTTTTCGCTTACAAAAGCTACCAAGAACCTCAAGTCAAACCACCATGGTATAGAGAGGAAGATCTTTCTGATTTTCATAAAATCAAGGGACATAAAAAATCAAGTTGCATGAAATTGAAAAAACATCATTCAAGATCTTATCGACAATGAAGATGTAATTGTGGATCGATAATTGGGAAATGAAGACCTTAAAATATACAATAATTTGATGTTAGACCATAGCAAGAGAAATGATAATGGAAAAGGGAAGGATTATCACAATGTAGGTCATGCTTACAACAATGTGGTAGCATCTTGTGATCATTTTATATCCATCATCACAATCAAAGGACCTAGTGCAGAGTGTGGAGTAACCACGCGTAGAGGAAATTTCACCATCCAAGGAGCACCATCGCAACCTAGGGAACCCCCATCATTGAAGTCAAACCCCAATGATTATAGCCTTTTGAACCAATTAAAGAAGACCCTTGCCCAAATTTCTATCTCGAAGTTATTAAAATATCTCCTGCACATAGGGATATCTTAGAAAAGGCTTTGTCTTCATCATCTGTACCTGATAATCTTTATACCAAACAATTCTTGGCTATGGTCAGACACATCACCACTCCTCATCTTCTAACATTTTATGAGCAAGATCTTCCCACCCAACCATCGCATAATCGAGCATTGCATCTTGAAGTCCTTATCCATAAAAACAAAGTCACAAGAGTCTTTGTGGATGGAGGAGCTGGTCTTAATATTTATACCCTCCAACTGATCAAGAACTTGGTCTATTCTAAAGATGTTATTGAAAAGGAAAAAGGTGTTACCATTAGAGAATATGACAATCACAAAAAAAGTTCTGAAGGCACAATCAAAATCCCCATCTAAGTAGGACCCGTAATTGCAGAAACTATGTGCCAAGTGCTTGACCTCGACCTTCCATACAATATACTTCTAGATCATCCATGGATCCATGTCATGCAAGCTGTAGCTTACACCTATCATCGATGTATCAAGTTCCCCTATGAAGATAGTGAAATCACAATCCATGGTGATCCCAAACCTTTCTACTATTGCAAGAACCTAGAAGAAAAGTACTATAGAATCTCGTAGGTTCCTAAGAACGATGAAGTGCCAACACCCTCCTCATTCATTGACCCATCTTCCCTAGCTTTCACCTTTGAATCAAAGACCCACATCTTACAAAACATTCATGATATTAGAGTGGTAATCAAAGACAATGGTTGTGGAGACTACAACTTGAAAAAAGACTCTTTTATAATTGGAGAATTTCCCGTTTCTCCTAAATCTCATGAGAAGCCTCAACCTATTGACAAGGTATCAAAGACAATCAAGATAGCATCTACCACTTTCACAAAGTTGGGATATTTGAACAAAGAAATTATTGATGAGGAAAATGTATCGAAATTGCTATATCAAGATAACAAACCAAAGCCCATTCTTCCAATGGAGGATGACAACAAAGGATTGCATCTGATGAAGGGTTGGGGATACAAAAAAAATGAAAATCTTGGTCAAAACAATAATGGTTTGCTAGAACCTCTTGCTCCTGAGAAACGACCTAAGAATCTTGGTCTTGGATGTACCACGAGCAAAGTGACCATTCTCTGAAAGGGTACTTCTGTTAAGGGAGTGAAATCTTCCTCTTGGTTACTTACATCATGTAATGATACCATCAATGACTTCCCCCTCGATATCACATACCTGTTTGAGGATACTTGCATATCCATGATAACCACTACATCCTTTGCTTCCAATAGCCAAATCACTGAATTGAAATTGGTTTATCCCTAACTTATAAACTAGGACCAATGAGGACCAATGAGGACCACCTATTCTGGATTCATTTAAAAACAATGAAGCTATCTCTGAGTTCATGGGGCTTCGCGACCACATGCCATATGGGGATCACAAAGCAAGTCTTTACATTAAATTGGATACACAAGTATATAATGGAGAATTTATTAAGTCCCCCAGTCACAAAATGGAAAACATGAGAATCATATCTTGATCCTTAGGTGAAAACCACACTATGACACTTTATGATCATGAAATAGTAAAAATAAAGGATGCATTTGACAGTGAAAACCTCTCTGAGGTGCCCAAGGATGAGGTATTTAATCTTCTCCTTAGTGCAATACATTAAGAGAAATCAATAGTGCTTGTCGAGAAATCTAATCCAGTCAATGTAGGGACAAAGGAGGCACCACAAATCACTTTCTATGCAGAATCACAACTTGATGAGGAGTAGAAGAACTTAGGAGCATTCCTGAAAGAGAAAAAGTTAAATTTTGTGTGGTCTTATGTAAACATGTCGGGCCTTGATCTTGAAGTAGTTGGTCACCATCTTGTAGTTTATCCTCATACCAAACCAGTAAAGCAAAAGTTGAGGAAGATGCATCCGCAAATAGCCTTATTAGTCAAACTAGAATTATAGAAGCTTCTTGATGTAGGATTTATGAAACCAATAGATTATCTTGAGTGGGTTTCAAACCTTGTACCAATCTCAAAACCCACTGGGGGCATCAAAATATGTACTGAATTCAGAAATTTGAACAAAGCATGTCCCAAGGATTATTTTCCTTTACCTAACATTGACATCATTATGGATCTAACTGCTGGACATGAAATGCTTTCACTCATGGATGGGTTCTCAGGGTACAATCAGATCATAATAGCCAAAGAAGATCAACATAAAATAACATTTACATGTCCATGGGAACCTATTGTTGGAACATGATGTCATTTGGTTTGAAGAATGTTGAAGCCACTTATCAGAGAGCAATGACTTTGATTTTTCATGACATGATTCACAAAACTTTAGAAGACTATGTGGATGACATTTTGGAAAATTCAAGAACAAGGAAGGAACATCTAGAGGTGTTAGGGCCAATATTTGACCAACTTGAAGAGTACAAGGTATGGTTGAATCCAAAAAAGTGCATCTTTGGCGTAATTTCAAGCAAACTCTTAGTATACATCGTGTCATAGAGGGGAATTGAAATAGATCCAGCTAAGGTCAAGGCAATCCTGGATATGGAACCATCACAAACACTAAAGCAATTGTGAGGTTTACAAGGGATATTGTAGTCTATCAAGAGATTTATTGCACAACTGATGAATAAGATTCATCCCTTTTCTCACCTTCTTCATAAGGGGATAGCCTACAAATGGGATTCAAAGTGTGAAAAAGCATTCCAATAACTCAAGAATTACCTACTGACACCCCTATCCTTATGCCACCAATAGAAAATAAACCTTTGATCCTTTATATCTTGGCTACATCAACAACTCTAGGTACTCTTCTTGTTCAACATGACGAAATAGGGAAGGAGAGAGATATTTACTACATTAGTAGAACTTTAGTGGGATATGAGCTAAACTATTCATCCATTGAAAAATATTGCCTAGTAGTGGTGTTTTGTTCTTAGAATTTTAGGCACTACATGCTTTCTCACCAAGTGAAGCTTATCTCTAAGATAGATCGATTGAAGTATTTGTTATCCAAAGCTAATCTCATAGGATGAATGGCCAAGTGGGTGATGATCCTCACAAAATTTGACATAGAGTACATGGATCAAAAGGCTATCAAGGGACAAGTTATTGCAGATCAATTGGTAGAGTCACCTATCTATGCAAAAAAATCATTGGTGTCCGAGTTTCCCGATGAGTCAGTATTTTCCCTTAGCACAGTGGAGTAGTGGAAGTTGTATTTTGACAGTTCACATATGCAACATGGATTTGGAGCAAGCATTCTCTTCATCACTCCACAAGTTGATTGTATCCCTAAGTCATATCGGCTATCTTTCCCATGTACCAATAACATCGTTGAGTATGAGGCTCTTATCATAGGATTAAGAATCAAAATACAGTGGAAAATCCAAGAATTGAAAGTTTATGGAGACTCCCAACTGATTATAAACCAAGTTAATGATGACCACCATACCAAGGATGACAAGCTCACACATTATAAAAAAATGGTGGAAAGTCTCAAATATTTCTTCATTGACATCACATTCAAGTAAATACCTTGAATCAACAATTGAGCAACTAATGCTATGGAAACTATTGGGTCTTTGCTAGATATGCCACACCATTTTGAAATATGAATTCCTCGTCAAGCAACTTCTCATCCTAGAATTCAAGGTACTAGAATCTAAATTTGTGTGTGAAATCATTGGTCCCAGTTCCCCCTGGTATCATGATATCTTTACTTACCTACACAGAGGTATCCTCCCATATGAATTTACTCTGAATCTTAGAAAAAATTTGGTTAGAAGAGCATCCCATTCATCCTCTTAAGCAATACCCTTTACCATTGAAGTCTTGAGGGGACATTATTGCGATGTCTTAACCAAGAGGAAGCTTTAACTACGTTGAAAGAAGTACACAAAGACATATGTGGATCACATTCAAGTGGTATGACCTTGGCTAAGAAACTATTGAGGACAAGATATTATTGGCCTACCATGGAACATGAAGCTCATCAATATGTCAAGAAATGCATGCAATGTCAACAACATGGGGACCTCATCCATGCACCGGCTCAAGAGCTTAGACCGATTGCTAAACCTTGGCCTTTATCACAATGGGGACTCAATCTCATAGGAAAAATCACCATCACCTCATCCAACAGTCATAAATTTATCATTACAACCACTAAGTACTTCACAAAGTGGATTGAACTGATACCTATGACCTACATCATGGGAAACAAAATATCTAAATTCATCCTGAACTATCTCATTTTTCGTTACGATGTTCCCCAAGTCCTTAACATAGGCAATGTGACACCCTTTAAAAATTAGGATGTTCATGAGCTATGCCAAAAGTTTAATATCCAACACCAATTTTCCACTTCGTATTATCCCTAGAGAAATGGTCAAGCCGATGCTTCAAACAAAACCATCATAAAAGTACTCAAAAAGACAATCAATAAAGTTGGTCGTGATTGGTATCTCCAATTGAACCTTGCCTTATGGGAGTATCGAACTGGTATCCACATAACTATAGGTGCCACACCTTTTTCCCTAGTTTATGGAACCAAAGCTATCCTACCCGTTGAGTTCGAGATCCCATCGTTGAGAGTGTCATTACAACATCTCATTATAGATGAAGAATACTGAGTGTCCAAATCGAATGAGCTAGAGTTGTTGGATGAGTGTCGCCTTGAGGCTTTGAATCATTTACAAGCTTATCATAACTGACTCAAAAGGAGCTATAATAAGAAGATCAAAAGTTGGCCCTTCTAGGTAGGAGATCTTGTATTGAAAGAGGACCAAAAGAATATGCCAGATCCAAATAGTAAAGGGAAGTTCAAACCTAACTGGTTAGGGTTGTTCGTTGTCACAACTAGTTACGGTTCAGGAGCCTATCAATTGTCAACACTTGAAGGAGAACCCTTACAAGATCATATCAATAGAACACACCTCAAGAAGTTTTATGCCTAGGGATTGAAGGGTATAAATCCAAAAATCTAAAAAAAAAACTAAAAAATAATAAATCCAAAAAAAATAGAAAAAGGATTAACAAAAGATAAAAATTTCCCTCTAACGAAAACCACTTCTGTGGCACTTTGGGCAAGTACCTTGGTGACAACCTAGCAAACAAGTGCCTTGCATAAATAAGCACCATATTCCATCCACCATTGAATCTTCAACTTATCCTGCTTCACTGTCCATCGCCTTAATCCTTCATCCTATTTATCCTAGATTTATTCATTCACCCATCTGCATTTGTATCATAGTTGGATATTAAGTATCATGCTCCCCTTTAGTACTAATTGGCATATTCCTAAGGTCAGTTTGTCCTGCCTATATCAAGGTAGTCTATTACATCACAATGGGTGCATCTACTTATATACATTGGATTAGGTTCTTGTATATCCCCTTAAGGGTATTCCTAAAATATCAAAATCCAAAAACAGTCGCAAAATCCCAAATCCAAAAAACATTTGTAAAATCTCAAGATCCAAAAACATCCAAATCTTGTAAAATCCAAAATCCAAAAATATTCGCAAAATCTCAAAAACCCCAAAAACATCCAATTTTTTTTGTAAAGTTCAAAATCAGAAACATTTGAAAAGTTGTATGTTCGAAATCCAAAAACATCCAAAATTGTGTAAAGTCTGAAAGACAAAAACATTTAGAACATCTCCAAAATCACAAAAACATCCAAATCATATCAAAATCCCTAAACAGGTCTAAAAGTAAAAAAAAGTCAAAAACACTTGTCGAACTACGTTGTCTCTAAGCCTAAATGTAGGAAAGGCCATCATCAATGAGCCCCCGAGGCATTAGGTCGGGCTTTAGGAGTCTGTTATAATAAACTGACAATTCATCAATGTTCATATCTCATCAATAAATAGTTACTGGTCAGAGTTAGTCGAACTACGTGAACATGATTATGAATTAGATCAAATACAATTGAATTAAGCAATTAAATAATCAATTGAAAAAATCAAACCATATTCCCAATGAAATCTTTGAAATGAATTAACTAGAATCCATGAAAACATAAAATGAACTCAAATTGATAAAGGAAACTAATTAACCACTTGCAAACCTGATCCCATTGGAGGATTGGTGCTGAATTGATGTGGAATGTCAGCCCTTTCCCAATCCCATGGATGAAACAAGCTTTTAATGATGCTCTAATGGAGAAAATGACTAGAATTGATGGTAATTTGCTAAATGCTCTCAGGAAATGCTCTAATAATGGCTATAGTCTAATTGCTCTCAATGAATGTGGATGAATTGCTAATGAAATGGAGGCTATTTATAGGAATTTTGAGTGAATCAATGGTCAAGATCAATTTGATTAATCAATGGATGCAAATTGATGAGAAGAACTGACATGGATCAAGGATCAAATCCATGGAGGAGATTGAAAGTTGACATGGACTGATGCAATTAATCAAGGGTTGAAATTGATTCAAACAAATACAATTCCTTAATTTTAGGAGGAATGCACAAGATATTTCCATGTTGGAGGGAAATAGTTTAAATTTGAATTGGAGGAATATTCCATGGGAATATTTCTTTGCAAGTGGGAGAAGCTGGAGGGATGCAAGAAATTAGTCAATTAAATAACAAGAATATTATTTAATTGTGCAAGATGGTGGGATTTAAATATTTAATTAAACAATTTGCTCATTTAATTAAAAAGAGGGAATTAATGATGTATTAATTAAATAATTCAAATTATTTAATCAAATGAGAGGACTTAGGAAATTTAATTAAATAATTCACATTATTTAATTAAATAGGATGAGAATTAGCCTGGAAGAGGTGAATTAACCTTATAATGTCGATTATTTGATTAATAGAAGAAAACAATGAATTTAATTAAACAATTAGCATTATTTAATTAAATAGTCAAAAAGGGTTGAATCAAGATGAAAATGGTGTTAATAATCGATTTCAGATGCACAATATCGATCAGGACAATTTTAAGTGTCTACAAATACTATATTGAATATTTTTGTACACATGTAAAAGGAGTCTTAGTTACACCAATAATTACTTCAATTTTTCCTATTTATGCTTTTAGAAGTCAAAGTTCTAACTCAATGTTTGTGTGGTATTCTTCTATATTTTGATAATGCATTGAATGAACATAATAATCCCTCACATTCACATGACACTGTCCTTCAATTCAAAATCATGAGTAAGTAATCCAAACAACATTCTTTCTCTTCCTCATCATCCACTAAACCAATCTATCAACTAGCACCAAAATAAGAACTTGCACTAAGCATGATTATACAACACTATAGGGATTGATCCTTGCATCAAAATTTATGCATGGTAATTCAAGGAATAGTCGGCAATATAAATTATACTTAATTTATTGCATTAGGAATGCACTTAACAATTTGAACTCAAACAAATAAAGCCTGCTACTGACACTTACACCTAGAAGAGTGGTTGCTTATAACTGTTACCTATATTTTTTGCTACAACTCATAATAGGTAGAGCTAAATTGCAAATTCACTTAAAGGTACACCAGGTACATATTTTCTCAGTTAAGTATCCATTATTATGAAAAAGATTGATTATAAGTGAGTTTTAGTTTTGTTATGCAAATACATTTCAAAGAGTATTATACATTTGCATAAGGAATGTTGTATTATTCATATTGTAAAAACATGAAGTCCCACACAAGTCATGGGAGTAACTGAGATATACTATAAGAAAATCGTGAATGCAAAAAAGGGATGTACACTATACAACTGAAGATAATACAAACATAAGGAAAGGAGTGATTCGTCTTTGCCTGGAATGACGAATCATCATTTATGTATATGGTGTCTTCACGCATTCAGTTCTAGTTAGTGCACCTCTCACTCCAGTTCCAAAGGCACCTGCAAAATTGTTAAAATGTGGTGTTAAAGCAATGAAAAATAACTATTTTCCTCATGTCCACATTACCAACAGAAATATAACTCACATCCTATTAGGCATTCATCACATGATCAAGTTAAGAGAGCAAAGAGAAGGGGAAGGATCATGAGAACTTCTACAATTATTGTTTTGATCTAACGTTATTTGTTTCCTGTGCAGGTATAGGACAAGTCATGCTTCAAATATTTTCATTCATTAGATATGTGGAGCAAATGGGCTCCCATAAAGGTTGATCCCAACATATCAAGAGGACACTCTCTTATTTACATGCGAGTCGTCAATATTCATAACAATCATCAAGAAGGATTGTTATTATAAAAGAAGCTCATAAAACAATCTTTAATTTATAAGTGATGAAAGCAGATTGAGAAAAAACATCCTTTTGCTCATCATTCAAAAGGGACAATCAAAAACATGTTTGAAGGAGCATAATCAATTGTATGCATTAGCTCAGTTTCAGCTCTATTTTATTCACATTGCATTCACATAAAATATGGAGCCCCTTTACACTAAAGGGAAAATAGAGTACTCAAGCATTAAACTGTTTCTCATAATTTAAAAGCATATACACAGTCTACAAAAGACTGAAAGGGAATAGTGCAACTTTAGCATCATCATCAAGGAAACATTCCATACGACTGTAAGCAAATATATTGCCACAAGAAAGCATCGAATGCATCAACAAGAAGCCTATGGAGAGCATTAAAAGAAGATAGAGCCAAGTATTCACACAAAATAACAAAGTACTTGCACAAAGTGACAAATAACTCACACATAATAGAATTTCTAGAACATGCTCTTATGAGTACAATGAAACATTAACTTTCCCAAGATGTATGCTAGTGCGTTCACTTTTTGGACAAGAATGATGAAATTGCAGAAGCTAATGTTTACAAAAATAAGAGCATGTGTAAAATAAAGATGCATACACAGATCCAAACAAGAAGTGGTTATGCTTATATCTACCCAGGAGTAAAAGGCAACTTTACCTACATAATATGTATGGAAGGCTCTAATGATAAATGAGAAGTCATTCAAAAGGACATTTTAAGATGCTATATCAATACACGTGGAAGACTATACAATGATCAGTTTAAGGCTTGGATAGTCATAAATGATAGAGACCATTGTCATGAGAATGAATAACATAGATGAAGGAAGAATAGGGTAGAAGGTAGGGCTAATGAGGAAGTAAGAGAAAAGGATCTTGATGATAGTCCTTGACTGCAACAAATTCAATATTTAAATGACAAAGCCAAGGAGGTTACATGCACAGTTCAAAGGGAAGCAGTCAAGACATCTTTAAGACCAACAATAGAGTCAACTATGGGCATGGTGAAAGGAAGTATACTAGGTATTCGAAGCAAGAAAAAGAATTTTAAGGGCAGCTTTGATAATCATTGCAATCACCATTTAATGACTCATAATCATCACATCATGATTATAGATAGTCACCTAGAAAATCAAGGAATTCGTTGATGAATGTACCATCAAAGTCAAGATGCATAGTGGGCAGCACCCTCAAAAGAGTTTCAAATATGCAAGAAAGAATTTATGCATTAGTATGACAGTCATAGGGGCAGGTTTTCAAAGGTAAAAAGTGCAACAAATTGACATAGAAAGAGAGAAACAAATGCATAATCATCACTGTACAAGCAATCAAACACAAAGCTTCAGGTCATTGAAATAATGATATCAGTGGACTAATGTCAATAGACATTGATTTATGAAGGTTGTATTTTTGTTGTTCTATTATAATCCTCATTTTGAGGGAAATGGTGAGGAAATTCGACAGAAGATGACATTAAATCCTTGAGTGAAAGTCACAGTGGTTCATATAGAGTGATGGTAACCTATCCAAAATAACAGTTAGGTAAAACAGTGGAAGAGGGGTATTATCCTTATTTTCCAGGTTAGCATGTTCGTATCAAGTTCATCAACAGTATTGAAGTATGCCTGAGGGTTGTGAGGAAGATAGAAGCCATAGCCTCAAAAAGATAAAACTGTGATATGGGGTTCCCATTGCTTCTTTCCAAGAATATGCAAAACAAAATTTCTAGTATATATAAAAGCAACATAAAATGGAGAATATTTCAAAATTTTGCAAGTTTTGGAGACACCCACAAAACCCTCAGGCATACCCTGGTATTTTGAAACCCACGACCTGTACAATAGAGGCGACCTTCAAAGAGATGAGGAAATGTAAAGAGAATAGAGATACCCAAATGAATTTTTTGCAGTTGCGACCTTCAAGGACGAAGAAGATTTTCTTTTAAGAACAAACATAACATCTTATATTACATACATAAATTGAAAGACAATCATCATAAAGAAGCTCAAATGGAGAATGTTTTGAGTGTTTAAAGAGAAACTTAGAGTTGCCATCGTTAGCCCATTTTTTATGATTCTTTCATAGAATGAAAAAAGAAAGAAGAGCATATAATTGTTACAATGCCTTTTATTGATCCCATTTTGAGCTTTTACCAGTAGAAAGCAAATGATATAGAAAAGGCTCGAATGGTGGAAGCTTACTAGGGTTTCTCTGTTCGTAGAATGCAGGTAAGATCGCGGGTTTTTCCTACAGAGGGATTCCCAAAAACTTTTCAAATGGCAGCCTCAAAGGCCTTAAAAGCTAGGAACGTCAACATAGAAGATATCCAGGGGAAAAACATCAAAAGAAATGCATAGATGCGGTTTAAAGCCAAGAATGTCTCCAAAAGATAGAGGAAAGGCTAGATTTGTAAAAAAGAGCAGCTTACCTTACATATTTTTTGTAGAAATATCAAGAAGATCAACCAGGAACGATAGAAAATCAAGAGTTCAAACTTCAAACCCTCATGGCGGCGCAGGGTTCTCCCATCAATAGGTTTTTTCAAAGTTTCAAAGTGAGAATAGAAGGAATGGTTAGGGTTTAAAGCTTTTACTCATTGCATAATGAGTATTTTTTACCATGTTTTATGAGAATTATTTCATATTATCCTTTTTGCATCATGGTAAAGACTTTAAAGTCTTTCAAACCTAACAATTCAAATCATGATGCCACAGGGGCCCATGAGGGCTAAGATTCCTTAAGGTTTTTTCTTTTTTTTAAAGAAAAAGTCAAAGTAACTAATGGTGTAAAGATAAGGCTTATGCCTTATATCTTTTATTACATATGTATGGAGCTATAAGGTGGTGTTAAGGTATGAGGTCTATTTTTGCATATGGAGTGACAAGGTATCACACATGCTAAAAGATGCAACGAGTATGTATGCATGGGAATTATAAGGAGTTATGTGATACATCTCTATATTCCATGGGAGAGATAAGGAGTTTTTATTTGTTTTTTAATCTTCTAAAGGGAAAATACTTTCAAATTTGCATGATTTTGCAACTAAATAAATGTAAAATAATAATAAAGTAATGTGATTATAAATTACTTTATTATTTTGTCACAAGTTGTAAAATCAAGAAGATAAGACAAATTATAACTCATAGTAAATTAATTAACCTAATTACTTTATTTCTTGCTCACATATCCCGAAATCATGCAAATTTGGAGGAGAGAGTTAACTGAATTCTTTGGAGTTCTTTGCATGGTTTTTTGGCCAAATTTGGAGAGTTTGGTCCACCTTTTGGTCAAACTTATAGAGGAGAGCAGTTTGAAGCTATTTTAACTCGATTTGTGGGAGTTATAGACCTTATTTTTTGGGGTTTTCTCGTTTGCTCGTGAGGAGGATATTCTCACTTCCAGTTCACTTCCAATTTCACCATTTGGGCACATTATGCATGCCATCCTTGTATATATTGGAAAAAGTTATTCTTTTTCCTTAGTTCTTGTTTTTCAACCTTTGCATTCTGTAAAGAGAAATATCTTGTAACTCAGCTTTCATTTTTGATTAATATAGACAACAAATTTTACAGGTTCATACAATTTGTCATTCGCAGAGTTTCCTTCTTTTCATTATTGCAATTCAGTATTAGCTTTCTTAGATTTAGGAGTTTTGTATTTATTGAATATTTTAGATGCGAATTTAATGTGTTTGGTTTCAAAGCCTTTAAATTCCTATCACATTCATGAATGCATGTACACGAAAAAGCAATTTTAGCTATAGGTCATAAGTTGTGTTGTTAATTTATCCTCTCCTTTAGGTTGTGAAAACATCATTTTCCTTCATAAAGAATGGATTGTCAGGCTTTCTGATGAAACACTTATGTGATTAGATTTCCCAATTTGAGTTGTAAAAATAGATTTCATAATAATCAGTTGTGAATCAATCTGTTCATCAAGTATCTCTTAGGTGCATCACCCAGATTTAAGTTTAGTTTATGCATTCATTTCAAACTTTCTTTCTTTTTCCATCTAGTTACTTTAAATAATTAGAAAATAAAAAAGGAAGTTGGCCTATAATTTGGAGGTTTACTTTCGTATAGGGTACTTACAACCTGAAAGTATTCCAATGTTACACGAGATTGCAAATCTTTACAACCTTGCATATAGGTGCAAATTCTTGTGATAACAATAACATACATGCCTTAACAATCTATTTAGGTCTTAGAATTTTATCGATAAAACACAACCATTCCAAGGATAGTCTCTTGCACTATTCCAAGAATAAATGCAAAACATTGAATACATCCTTAGAGATGAGATGAGATTCATAGGCCCAAATTTGTCACTAAAATAGACAACTACCTATTTGAGATATTTTTAGTAGTTTTGTGATCTTCATATACTCTACATTATGTTTTAATTATTAATTTCATAGAATTTATAAATTATTTATTAGAGAAGATGTTTTATTTATATGTCTCACTTGTAAGATAAAAAAATGAAATAAAAAAGCTTAATCTAATATACATTCCCCCCCTTACATTGTAGAGATCAAAATAAATCTACATAGCCCATAATAAATCCTTACAAATATCTTCAAACTATCATTAAGAAGATGATGAAGATTATCAAATTGTGTAGCCATCACACACTATAAGAAGAAAATACATTAATTATTTTACCACCATCTATAACGATGATAAACCCAACCTACTCAATTGGATAAACTATAATTCCTTGCTTTTCACTTTCTAGTTATTGTAAATGAATCTATGTAATTAAAATAAATTAACTTGATTATCAAATAAACATGTCTACTATAATTATATCTCGATCTTAGTGCAAAGACTAAATAAATAAATAAATCCCTTTCACACCATTTCATGATTTTATGTACTAACTTTCCTACTCATAATATTATTACATTTCATTCTATTGGCATAACTATTATACCCCACATGATGCAACTACTAATTTAGAGGTAAACAATAATGTTAATGATACAATGAATGGCCGTATAAGTGGGTTAAATTTTGAAGCATATTACTTTCTAAGGTTTGGGAACATGTTTGGTTTCCAAGGGGTGGTGATATCATTTTTGGTCCCTTAATAGATAACATGAGCAAAGAAAAGAAAAGAGAAAGAGAACATTCTCCCCCAAAACAATATATGAATTTAACCTAATATTCATTTTAATTAAAAATTTGAATGTGTGTTAAAATAAATGGCTAAGGAAATTCCTTAAACATAGTTGTGGATGAAGGTTGAGGAGAGCTTTGGTAAGGAAGTTGAAAATTTGGCTTCAATTGTTCTTTTTCTTCCTCATTTTTATTATTCTTGTGTTCTTGGTTCCCTTAGTCCTTTTATTTTGTTATCTTCATTTTATTTTTTTATTTCATATTTTAATATCCTTTCCCCCTACTTTTTATGTTAGAAATTTCTTGCAAATTCATTTAGTGTAGATTAGTCATCCTTATGTGTGTGGAAGTATTATTGTTGGTAAGCTTGGGCCAAAGTGACAACTTTTGAAAGGTTCATGATTAGTGGATGTTGATAAATATATTTTTAACGGTTTGTACACCAATTTTGCAAAATCCTTTAGCAAAGCACTTATTTCCTTGAAACATATAGAGGTTGGTGAAAGTGTGGTCTTTGTGGTCTAGGATGAAAGTTCTTTCAACATCAAACACAAGAAAATGACCACCAAGGTAAGTAACCTTCTACATTAGCTTTGCTCCCTAACAAAGATACGGTTGGTGTTTTAGAAATAAAAGATAATAGGTTGAAAGTTGTTTGATTTTTTTGTTTATCTTTCTTATGAAGCTCTTCCTACAAGGAAGTTTTTTGATGACTAGGTTGTTTTTGTTTAGGACCAAAGCTTGGTTTACATGTTCTTTTTTACAAAATATTTCAAAAAGGTCTATTTTTATCTATACAACATGTAAAAAAGTTCTATCTAAATGTTTTTGTAATATTGAAAAATCTCTTATTTTAATCCTTTGTATGGGATCAGAGTTGTCAATCCTAATGAAACGCTTTTAAATTCCTTCAACATTAGCTAGAATAACAAGTTCTTGTTGAGTCACATGTTTCTCATGATCATAATTGTCATTTTCATGCTCATCAATAAGAGGAGCAATTATGCATTTATGGGCATATTATTGGCCACACTATTTCTAATGGATTGAGTCATGCGAGGATTTAATTATGCACTCCTTTACAAAGAGAGATGAGGTGGAAGAAACTTTAGCGTGAAAGTAATAATTAAATCCCTAAAGGATACAAGCATGGGTTGAAATGATCTAAGAGCTAATAAAAAATAGAAAAATCAATTAATAATCAAAGCTAAAACAAGTATGATGTGTAACCTTAAAGACTAACAAGTGTTGGTATGGTGGGAAATAAAATCAAGCAATAGTAGGAAAAACACTAGAACAATTGGGAAAATGATTGATCACACAAAAACACAATCAAAACCCTAATCAAATCTAGGAATAAAATACCAAGACAATTAAACTTCAAAATCAAAATACATAAGACATAACCCTAAGGAAAAACTGAAGGGGGTGTAGGAAAAATCAAGTCACTAATGATTGTCATAAAATAAATCTCACTACATAAAATAATCTAGGCTAGTTACACAAATACAAACAATTAGACATAAAATAACCTAGATTAATTATACTTGAAATTGATAATTGAACTAAAGTAAACACTATAATTTAATAAGTAGTTAGGTGTATCTAGCTTTGAAATTGATAATGGAAGAATGATGCAGATGTGATGTTAAATTGGTTTATCACTATCCAAAAAATTATTTCTTTAATTTGATGATTATATCATAACACGTGTAATTCTAGAAAATTTTGTGGTTCAAATCCAAGTGTCATAAGGTTGATTTTGAGAAATGTAGACTTGATATGACACATAAAACTAATTTGTGATGCATAAGATCAATATACTAAAATATGTACCTAAACACCTATTTGCCCTTGTTTTTTTGATAGTTGAATTTGTCAAGGTGGTGCACAAGGACACAGTTTAGGAGCCTACGAATCAATAGATAAATATGTTCTCCTAGGTTAAATCCGTTTGGTAGATCATATTAACAATGATGAGTGATATCAAAGAAAATATTCACACATTTACCAATATGCAAGTGATCTATATGCATATGCATATTTGATTCTTTTATTGTCTTTAGAAATTGATGTGTTCTCTAATGTTTTTCTTCTTGCAATTACATTTTTTTGGATGTCTAATTAACTATGCATCAAATAATTTTAAATACAATAACATGATAACTTGTCACACAAATGTATATCAAGATGACTCATAATAAGTAGTAAAAGGGATAAAAAATTTGAATTTGAATTTAATGATTTTAAATTTTAAATTTATTATGCAAATCACAAAATTATACTAGATCAATCATTAACCACTTAATAATACATATCAAAAATAAAAATAATTAAAAAAAGAAGAAGAGAATATATTAAATAAATACAAATAATAATATAGTAAAAAATTTATAAATGATACAAATAAAATGAAATAATGTAAATAAAAAATAAACCATAAACAAAACTAAAAAAAATATATACCAATTAAGTTAAAGAAAAACACCATTTATAAAAAATGGATAGGCAAGACTAAATGGCAAATGACGTGACTAAGCTATTTTCACCATTACGATCTCCCAAAATACTCCACATACTTAACTTTTGTCGATGCGGCAGATATACAGCGGCAACACGCAGAGAGGCCCGTAAGTGGGAGAAATTGTTTTCCATCACAAAGAATTGATCATCGCGTTGCCGTATCCCACTTCCACCATGGCTGGTATGTTTTTGATGGTTAAACTTCAAATATTCTTTTCATTTTCTCAAAGCATCAATCAACAATGTATTACTTCCATTTGATCATAGATAAGGATTTACTATTTCGTATCAATTAGGTCAAATTCAAACTGATATTGTAGGGTAAGTTTTTCTATATTAGTATTACAGTAAATTTAAATAAAACTGTTAATCGAACTTTACTTACTAATATAATTAAACCCCAACTGAATTAGTGAAGAATTTAACAAATGTGGTTATTATGGACGAGTTTTACCAAGTTAGGGTTATGAATAAGGTGTCTGAAATTTTAGATATGCCATTTGATTGCAGATAGTTTTGATGATTTACAGCTAAATTTGCGAAGACTTAAAATATCTGTTAAAAAATAATACAAAGATATTCTAGAAGTTCTATTACTTATGATAATGACTATTTCTTGTCTATGTTTTTATCAGTTTTGTATTTTTTATCCTTGGTAAATCTTGGGCGAGGGTAGTCTTGGACTCTAGTTTTCAGTGCATTCTTAAAATCTGTAAACAATGGCCTTACTTTAACATATCAACTAATATTAACACCACAACCCGCAACTATTACATTTCTTCTGGACTTTAAGGATGCCTTGTTGCAGTGATGGGGTTTGAACCTAGGTCACGTTCGTACAAGCAGCATCAATTACCTCTACATGATGACCTGTTGGACCAAGGTCTATTATAATTTATATTTACTGTTATGAGTTATGTGGTATTGTTGGCTCGTGAAGGTGCTCAAAAGATAACAAAATGTAGAAACCTTAGAATGCATTTTAAGTGTTTAGAAGTGATCCGTGTTAAGAAAGTAGATTGGAAATTGGTGCAATGGATGGAAGAAATGAATTGTAGAGGAAGGCATTTGAATAGACTAAGGTCCAGGAGTTTTGCAAAATGCAAATCATAAAACTTATAAAATTCAAACTGCTCTTTGCAAGCCATTATTGATATTAAACAGTGTAGAAAGAGGTGCAGTGGTCAACGACCTAGCCAAGCCATCTCAATCTCAATGCTTGGAATCGTTCTTATTGCGCTTGAAGATTTTTTCTGTTTTTATTTTTTTGCCTTAAGAAATTCTCGACACACTAGCAATTAGGCTAGCAAATGGATGCAAATCTACTCTGAGCATAAAAATGAAATCAAAGACTTTGAAGCCCATGTTTCCGGTTATTGGTTGATTGAAGTTGGCTGCTGAATCAGCCAGATCTGGCAGTGCTTGTATATGAGGATAGATTTTAGCTTCTTACCAAATCTTTTTGAGAGATGGTTTTGTAATTGGCATTCACTTTGCATTGTGTTCCCCCCTTTGAACTGGCTGCTTATCACAAGTACGACATGTCTATTCATTCATCTCATGACAAGGATCTAATGGACCCTCCTCTATTTGGATAGTCTCGAGTTTTTTTTTCCTTTTATGTTTTAACCAACCGAATTTTGTAGTTCTTAGGAGGTAATGCCTTCAGTACTGAATCCTGGCAGTGCATCTTGATTAGGAGTCTGAGTTTGATCAGATTCTTTGTCTTACAAAGCTCAAAATTAATTAAATTTAAGGACACAATTTGAAGGATTCACCTTCTTATATTGTTTGGTGGGACCTTTTTATCTACTGTTTTCCATTCTTGTCTCACATCCAAAACTGGAGTCACTTTTGATTCTCTCTTTTCTCCTTATAGGCTCTTGTTTAGTTGACATGAATTTGCAAGTCTTTGGGAAAGAGCAAGTAAAATGCGCTTATTTGATCATTACTTTCATTTGAAAGGAATATTTTCACAATCTACATATTGATCTTAGACAACATCAAAAGCTGGACTTTGATCAAGGAAGGCAACTATGTCCTCATATACAGACAACATATGCTTATGGGCATATGCAATTATATGGGTATGAGCCTGGAATGGCCCCAGTTTGTTTGAAACAGGTTAGACCCAATAATTGAGAAGTAAATACAAGAGCCCTACCTAAATATGATCAGAGAAGGAAACTTTTTCCAGCCAATTGAATTCTATAGTCCATCAGTTGATAAATAAAACTGGCTCTTCCCTTGATCCAGGAGACATTCTCAAAGACCTAGTAACCAGAAAGTAGATTCTTGGCATCACTATGATGGACACTCCTTTTATTGTCTGAATAGATGGTATGATACCCAAAAGTCAAAACCTTACAAATCTAGCCTTTTCATATTTAGCCATTGGACCTAATCCAATGTCTTCAAGAATGAGTCATAATATTTGGGGGACTGACGTTTTGAGAAAACATCATTTTCTTTTATGGAAAGTGTTAGTTGCCTTCTATCCCCTCATTAGGAACACCCTTCAAAGGGTTTGCTTGAAAATTTATTTATTGATTTGACATTCAAAACATGTCCTACCTTAATTTGCAATTTAGATATGACATTTTATGGGTTATGTTTGTCATGTCCCCGAAATAGAACACCAAAATAACTAAGCATTGAAATACAAATAAATAAGTAAATAAAATAAATGACAAAATACATATTAAAAATATAAATACAAATATTAATAATTTAATATTATTATAATTATAATAATATAACATATTAAAACTAATATACAAATAAATATATTAAAATTAGAAAATATACATAACATATGACAGCAGCGATCCTATGTTAAAAGACAGCAAATGAAATATTTGAGTATTAAGGGCAGCAATATAATACAAGAATAGGCAGCGAGTTCATGTGCAAAAGGCAGATATTAAAGAATATAAGACACCGATTTGATTAAGAAGATAAGGCATGTGATTTACATGTGATAAGGCATGAGATTTCATTAAGGAAATAATCTCATCTGATATAAAGTGATCTATTGTGTAACAAAGCAGCGATTACTTTAAAAAAAGGCAGAAATCATTTATTAACAAAAGGTTTTGAATTTTCAAATGTTTGTCTCTATTCAAAAGGATTGCATCTCTTCATAGGAATATGAAGATATATATTGGCAGATGTAAATCAATATGTTCGCCAGTCAGAAATCTGGAAAGAGGGAATAAAAAGGGATATCAATCAGATACATACAGATTGGCATATAAAGAGATAGAAGAGCTAAAATGGAGAACTAAGAGAACGGTTCATACAGATATAAAGAAGTTCATCTGCATTCAAGGAAGTCTGATCTGGAAGGCATTCAAAAATAAATAATGACCTGCACTGGGATAAAACAGCAGGTTGGGAAGAATTATCAAATGGGATTAAGCATAATATTGCAAGAATATATGGGGACAGTAAGTTTACATATAATTATAAATAAATGTATATATCTATTATATATTTATATATATATATTCATATATTCATATAAATATGTAAGTTATATACGATTAGGCAATAATGATGCTTGCAGCAATTATTGAGCCTTGTAAGTTATATTTTTTTAATACGAATATGGATAACAGATTCTTATGTGTTTGATTTACACTAACAATATCCTCTGAATATTAAGGACAATCGGTTGAAGGAGAAGAACATACAGACCAGCAATCACAAGGGAAAACCAGTCCATTTCATCACAACAGATTATTATTATCAGATATATATATATATATATATTCAGGGATATACTAGATATTTTCCTGCCAATCATTGTTTTACATATGTATACATATTGCTTATAGATAATAAAGAAGATTTAAGTATATTTGCTTATGATAGAATAGGAGATATGCTTGATTGACTGAAACCCACCCTGTAGGAAGGGCCTGGGGTGTAAGCAAAAGGGGTAAACAAGGCTAAGTAAGTAGGCCGTTCTAGAGTTGACCATAATGGCTCTTAGGACCCGAGGGCACTTAAGCAGAGAGCCAAGCAACCCACTTACGACCCCCACCTAATTCCACAAGATGGCAAGTGTCTTTAGGGGGTTGAGACATTGATGTGGAAAGCAGATACAAGCTGCCAAGAGGGCTGTGGTAGACACCTTCTTAGACTTGGTGTAGAAATGGCTCTGGGTGGACCCATCATGTCTCTTCTCCCAAATCCTAGCATGCTTGCATTAATGATAATCTATGGATGTGATGTAATTGCCTAACTCTAATAAGTAAGCATATATATATATATATTTGCATATATTGTTTATGTGGTGATTGCAGGATTCAAACCCAGGATTGCATCATTAAAGCGATATTTATTTGGTAAGATGAACCACTAACCCTAATTTGCTGCAATTTGTAATCAGTAGGCAAATTTTAGGGCAAATCAGGAGAGGGACATTGCATTATTATTCATACATTCAGTGGCTTGGCTAAAATGAGAATTTCTGAATTCGTCATATCCTTTTTGCTATCCTTGATGCACTATAATGTACTTGGGCTATGCTATAGAACAAAAAAGAGAAAGTTCAACAATTCTGGTTAGTAATAAAAGGAAATCCTAATTACTGTTTAATCTACAGTCCATCCAACATAACAAGTATCATTTAAGTCGATTGGTAGATAAAAGGATGGGATAGAAAGTTGCTTGGGGTAAATTGCTTTTATGTCTCAATTTTTTTCAGAGTTGATGTTTAAATAAACATTGTTGGACAGAGACTCCTGCTATTAACAGAATGACCACCATAGATGGCTTTATTCCTCATGTGCAGGGATTAAGATCTTGGAGGGAAGCGTGAGATACCTTGGAAAGTTTAAATGAGATTAGGAATGAGACTTGTATGCTTTACTTAGAAATTCAATGTATAGTACAAGATAAATGATTTTGACTACGTTTCTGAGCATGTCATAAAATTGAAGAACTTATGGTGGTCAAACATTTGCTGTAGATGAGATGATTGAAATTTGAAAATCAAATTTTTGTCAGTTTTTCTTTAAGTAGCTTTTCATGATGCCTTCATATTCTGTTACTAGTTTTAGCTTGAGTGAGGATTCAAAGCCCATAATGTCTAAAATATCAAGTACTCATTTCTAAATGAA
Source organism: Sequoiadendron giganteum (assembly GCA_007115665.2). Lineage (NCBI taxonomy): Eukaryota > Viridiplantae > Streptophyta > Pinopsida > Cupressales > Cupressaceae > Sequoiadendron > Sequoiadendron giganteum. The sequence goes on from CM021109.1 coordinate 593,646,742, forward strand.
GGGTAGGGATTGGAAAACATATATGCCAAGCACTAGAAGAGAATGTGTTTGTATGGTGAAGAAGAAAGACACGGTGGCAGGATAATTGTCAGCCAGGACAGAAACTTGAATTATCCAGTGTAATAGCAATCATTACCGGTGATCTGAAAACTGATGGAGATAGTCCTCAATCAGTTATTCAACTACAATTCCAACTCACTAGATCTACACAATCTTCCCAATGACTGAAATCTCTGAAAAAGAGCTTATAACATTAATCCTCTTCACTTGAACACCCATAAAAACATATGAAAATACTGAGAAAAACCAAACAGAAAGGAAATAAGCAATGACTGAAACAACAATATACCCTGGAGAAACCCTTGTTAGAAATCTGAAACAGATGAATAACCAAGATCTTTTTATGAGAGAGATAAGCTATAAAACTGTGTTTGAGTGGGAAAAGAGATCTAAAATCTAAATCACACTTCTCCCAATTAGGGTGGATTAAAAATGATCTCAATACCCACTTGGCTACAAACCTCAATGGAAGAGCCAGAATGGTGGATCGGAGTTTTAATCCAGTGTTGTGGGATGATGTTGGATGATTGGATTGATTATTAATTGGCTGATTTTTAGGATGCAATGATGTTTCTAGGTAGACTGAAAATGCAACAGACTGAGGTGATTTCTGAGAAATGTAAAACAGAAAGACGAACTGATTCCAGAAATGCAGAGGGTAGAAACAAAGGAACCTGGCATGTAAATCTGAGGCTGAAATAGCAGGTCTAGGGCGTGGGGTGCCCTAGAGTGGCCTCCTCTTTTTCCGGACCTGCAAAGTCTGAACTGTAGGTTATGGTCTGCATTGTATTTTTTGGAACTGTCTTCTGTTGAAACCGCTGGATCTGACCTGCACACATGAAAAGAGGGGAAAAGGTTGTGCTGTATAGGGGCTTGCCTAAGTCAAACCTCGTTTTGGTATTTCTACTTGCATGTACAACAAATGATGATGATCAAGAGGGCATACCCTAGGTCAGGCAGAGGCCAAAATAATGATAATTGATTGAAAGGTCAAAGGACAATGTTACCTTGATGTGAAACCCTTGATGAAGTGATGTCACACAAGTTGCCACAAATGTTGATTGATAGATGCTTTGATTGCTTGATAGACTTGCAAAAAGTTAGTTTCCAAACATATTAGATTATTGTAGATAGCATGTAGAGGATAACTCAATAGATCTTCATAATTTGGCATGATTGATCATAATAGCTCCTTGCACATAATTTACTTCATTCTTCTTGATGCCTTGCAAGCTTGATCTTGATTGATGAAAGCATTGTAATAATGCTGCTAAATCTGCCCTTGAATTGCCTTGACTGATTTTAGGATCCTTAATTTGCTCAATAGATTTTCTAGGCTTTCAAATGATGAAAATGACTTGTATTTATATGCAATTCTTCTAATTTTCCAAAAATCAAATATCGATAGTCGACAAATGACTTTGGAAATTCAAATAATAAAATATCGACACCGACATATCCAAATTGGAGCCAAAATGGGCTGGTCAAGGGCGTGGGGTGCCCTAGACTAGGCCCATCCTTTTCGGGGCCTTAAGTATCAAGGGCAAATATTAAATGCTTATTTTCATTTCCCATTGTTTGATTTTTCGGAGATGTTTATAGAACGGGTAATTAAATGCATAATTAGGTCCAAGCACATAAGGGGGAGCTAAACCGAGCTAATCCTAGTGTGAAATTGTCAAGGGTGACAATTTTTGATGCTACAAAATGGAAATGAAAGAACACAATTACAAACCCATGATTCCAAGAGATGTGCAAATATCAAGATGACAATAATGCTTTAGGAGCTCAAAGCAAAGCTATAGAAAAATGATTGCATGCCTCAATGTACATGTATGCCAAAGCATGCAACAATGGATATGAATGAGAATGAATCTACAAGCTAGGTAGTGAGTTTATATAGAACTAGGGAGAGGATGGAGTTGGCAAATCCAACCAATAGGGTGACCACCAATTAGTCTAAAAATAGTAAATGCTCCACCCTTTTAGGATGGTGACATCTCAACACCTTATCTCCTAGTTATTAAATAATTAAAATCACTATATTAACCTAAACAAGCTTAATAAAAGGGTAAAAAAATCTTAGAATTATGGGAAAATAACTTAACCCACTAGTAAAATAAAAACCTACACTAACAACCCTTAATGGGTAAAAACTTCCATTAGTTATACAATCTGTTGCAACTCACTAGTTCTACGCACAATTCTCTCAATGGCCAAAATCGGTGAAAATAGCTTATATTATCACTGTTCCATGGGGACGCATCCTCCCCCAAAAACCCCGCATTTTTGAGATGGAGACTGTTCGGGATGCAGGGACTTGGGGGAAATGTCCCCCCACCATCCTGCCACTGTCGCCCAAGTCTTGGGGACATCTTTGAGATGTCACCTAGTTTGGGGACTTTACTTGGTATGCCAAAGTTTCATTTGCAATTGCTATACTTATTCCTTACACATCTTTTCATAAATAATTTTTCAAGTACTATTTGTATTTGCACCACCCCCCCGCCGCCCTCCCCAAACTTAGGCCCTTGGTCCCTCGTCCCCGAAACTCGTCCTTGCGTCCCCACGTCAAGAAACTCCGTGGAACACTATATATTATCAATCTAGTTCTCTTGAACACACATAAGAACATATGAAAACAATGGGAAAAACAAAAATAGAAAGCAAACAAGCCATGACTGAAACATCGATATACCCTGGAGAAACCCTTACTGCGTAAAAATTCCAATACGAGTGAGCTTCCAACTCCTCAAATCACTATTTTTAGTCAATTTACATGTAGATGAATGTCTTGAGGACTACAAATGAGCTCGTGATATACTATAACTAAGCTCAAAATCCACACTACCTATAACTCCACGTAATCTTTGTTCTTTAGCCAGTTGTTAAAAAATATGAACCATATAGGAAGAAATCCAACTAGTCCCAGCCTTTGGACAATGTCCTTCAAGTATTTGTATGTTTACTATCTTCAAATGGGTTGATTTCACATGAAAAGTTGCATGTAATAAGAAGAATTACTATCTGCAACCATTACTCTGCCCCCACAAGACAAAATTGTGAAACCACTGCTTCATGCAAACCGGTGATTACGTAACCAGCCTCTGCTCCAATAGGAGATTTTGATATCAACTGATAGATACTTTGATTATTCATCTTTTTTCTCTGCCTTTTGACTTCCACAAAATGCTCCATATTAGCTCAAGGTCATTGTCATCATTGACTGACTGGTTGGCTTCAAAACTATTGTAGCCTATGTTGGTGCTTCAGGTCTTGTGTTTTGTATGGCTAGGGTGGTTTGGCTTTACAATGTATATAAAATATATAAAATAAATAACTATAAATATATTAACAATAAATTCAATATATAAGATATTAATGGCATGGTGCATTGGTTAATCTTGCCATTGTTGGTGTTGCCACCAAGGTTCAAAAACCTGTTGGGATGTTGAGCTCATGAGCTTTGTACCTCTTTGGGCCTTGAGCTCATGGGTTGAACTTCATCACCAAGATTCAAATGCTTGTTGGGCCCTTGAGCTCGTGGGCCTTGTGCCCTTACTTGGCTATTGAGCTCATAGGATTGAATTTCTAGGGAGGAGGTCCCCCTTGTGACTTCCATTGGTGTGAGGCTGGTCTAAATAATCTCAACTTGAATGACCAAAAAAAAATATATATATATAAATATAAAATAAATTAAATATATAAACAATTTATAATATATATAATTAATTAATATTAAGTATATTATATAAATAATTTAATAAAAACAATTAGAAATAAAATATTATATAAATAAAAACAATTTGTATTTTATATTAGAATAATAAAATATTCTATAGTGAGCCCACGAGACATAGATCAGATGGTTAAGTTGTTGAAAGAGATGGATGGTGGTTTTAGGTTTGAATCCTTGGCTTCAACCATTGTATACAACTCATGTGGCCATAGGTTATAGTGGCTAAGTAATTAGGGCCTCGCAAATGGGGTATTGGCTAGTGCCAATTTGTCCATATTAAAATAAAAATAAAAAATGAAAAATTCCACAATGCATCATTTTCTTTTGTTGAAAGTTAAAACTTTCCTAAAAGTTTAGGTGCGTGGAGTGGAATGGAAATCAAAATGCATAAGATAGTTGCCCTTCTATGCTACTATGTCCTTGTATTTACCCTGTCATCCCCCAATGGGTACGAGTTGGGTTTTGGTTTGGCCTTGGTATGCCTAGGGCCTGTGGGCCTCAAAAAACTTAAAAAAACAAATAAGAAACATTTTTTTAAAAAGAAACTCGCCCAATATGTTTTGGTCGCTCTAAAGTGAGGGCATAACTTTTGACCTCATTTGACAAACACAAAAGAGGCCAAAACTGCATTTTTTTCCTCCAAGCTGCCATTGCTGAGTTTTGAAGGTTGGTTCTTTTTTTTTTTTGAAAGTGAGGGCTACGGGAGAGTTAAACCTACACCAATAGGGGAGAAAGTTGCACAAAGAAGATCTAACCATCAAAGGTGGGTAAATCTTTCATTTTTTTCAAAGTTTTTAAATAATTTTTTTGAAGATTTTTCAAGTTTTTCCAAAAAATTTCAAGTTTTTAATTTTTATTTTTGGTAAGTTTTGAATATTTCTTTGAACTTTTTATGCATAATAAGGGGTTATAGTGCTGATTAAAAAAAAAGAGTTGTAGGGTTGTTAATTTGTAATGTTTTATCTTTAGGTTCATATAGAATGGCTGGTAGTTCTAGTTCAGTTGCCCCAAATGCAAAGAGTTTATTTAAATTTGATTCATCATCACCTCTTTGGTGACATACGAAAATAATCGACTGGTGGTGGGGGTTATCTTTGGTGTCGTAGCCATTGTGCAAAAGAGTATAAGAGCTCATACTCGTGAAAGCTCACTTGTGCGCTATTCCTTTACAGGGAAGAAAAGTTTGTCTTGGGCCAAACAAAAAAGGGTTGCCAAAGCATCTAATATTGGCTTATATTAAAGAACAAGAGGATGCCAACATAGCAAGTAATAAATCAAAGGCTCTTGCCAAAAAAAGCTTGGAAAAACATCCTAGTGGCTTATCACAATTGGTTGGCCCACATCCTTTCATGCCTGTTCTGGTTTCGTGTAAAAGAGGCCCATCGGAGAAGTTCTTCAAGAATGAAGCGAGGGAGATTGTAGATTAGAGCATTACTTGTTGCATATATGGCAATGGGCTTCCTTTCAACCTTGTTAGATCACCATATTGGTGGGATATGGTGATGACCCTTTCTAATACAACTTTTGATTATATTAATCTTGAGTATGAAAAGGTGGGAACCACCTTATTGGCGAAGGAGAAAGCTTCAATAGAGGCATCATTGATGGCAATCAAGGAAACGTGTTTTGAAACAAGTGTGTCCATCATTTTTGATGGATGGAAAGATTGCAAATATAGACCACCGATCAATGTTATAGTAGTGTCCCCTAAAGGGGTGATGTTTTTGAAGGCAGTGGATTGTGAGGAAATGCAACTTTCATATCGTCATAGAATCCATTGAAATGGTGGGCCTTGAAAATGTTGTCCAAGTCATAATGGACAATGCTAAAAATTGTAGGGTAGCTAGGTCTATAGTGGAGGGTACATATGGTCACATTTTTTTGGACACCATGTACGGTCCACTCACTCAATTTGATATTGCAAAAGATTGGCACACAAATTGATTGGGTCAAACAAATTTGCAAAGAGGGCGAGGAGATCCAAATGTTTGTGTGACTAATCATTGTATGTCACAAGGCATCTTCAAGACCTTCTCCAAGTTAGAGTTGTTGAAGGTAATTTTACTAATTTAAATTTTATTTTTTAATTTTTATTTTAAGTGTTAATATGTGGCATGTATTTTTTAACACCATGTTAAGTTGCGGAAACTTGATTTGCATCTCACACAATTGTCTTAAGATGACTTGTGAAGGTGCAAGAGGCATTGAGTTCTATAGTCATCAACAACCTGTGGAGTGTATGGAAGTGGTCAAGCAGATAAAGAGCCTAAAAAGTAAAAGCATTGATCCTAGATGATGAGTGGTGGGCTCATGTGGAATATGTTTTGAGTTTCACTGAGCCCATCATTAGCATGATTAGGTATGCTGATATAGATCACCCATGTTTGGGTGAAATTTATGATGGCATGGACTCCATGGTCAAGAAAATAAGAAATATTATAGGAGCCAAGGAATATGACCCAATGGAAACATTTTTCAAAAGTGTGCAAAATATTATCGTTGATCATTGGAACAAGATGACCACCCCCTTACATCTCTTAGCATTTGCTTTGTCGCCAAAGTATTATAGCAAAGATATGCTTTCCTTTCCAAGAAGGGTGCCACCATATAGGGATGAGGAGGTTGCTACTAGCTGCAAGGCTGCATTTACAAGGACATTTCTAGATGAAGATATCCAAAGTGTTGTCTTGAGTGAGTTTGGTCACTTCATATCTTCAAGGAATCATGATGTTGCTGCTCTTTGAGACAAATGCAGGAAAATGCTCATGATTGGTGGTACATACATGGGCAAGGCAAAATTCTCTCTCAAGTATGTATCTTTTTATTTTTATTTTTCTTTTTCTTTTTCATTATGCAATATATGCTTTGTATTTATAAAATTAAATACTAAATGTTGTATTGAAATTCAACAGGTTACGAGTTCTTCAGCTGAGCAAAATTGGAGTACATACTCCTTCATCCACTCAGTTAAGTGCAACCATTTGACTGCAAAAAAAAGTAGAGGATTTGGTCTATGTACACTCTAATCTTCCTCTCTTGTCACATAAGACATTTGAATACAATGAGAGTGTGACAAAGAATTGGGATCTAAGTGTTGAGTGTGCTGAGTTAGATGTTACAGCTGCACAACTTGCCGAAGTCTCTATAGATGAGGTAGCTTTTGCATGTGACATAGCTAGTGGGAGTGGCACTCCAATTGATTGTGGTTCAAAGGAAATTGAACCAAATGTTGACTTTGATGCTAGTTTTGATGAAGAACAATATGAAGACTATTAAGTATTGATTGTAATTTTGAATTTTCATTGTGTATGACATTTTGATTTGACAAATGATTGAATTATGAATTTATGAGTATTTTCATTTTTGCAAATTATGTATATGAGGTATTTAAATATTCTATTTATTGCAGTTATGAGTATCACTGTTTTTATATTTTATAATTTTGAACATATATATATATATATAGCCGAACCCATACTTGTACCCAAGGAAAAAAATTGCCGTACCTCGTACCCACACTTGCACCTACACTAGAATTGGAAACTTAGTTGTCCTTGATACAATTCAATGATAAGAACTAAAAAAACAAGGCATTCGTGGATGTCAGGCAGATGAATGATAAAGAAGTGGTTGGATTTAAGGATTCAGACCATTGCATCTACCCTTCACTTCATCTACAGATTCTACACACTTGATCAAAATGGAACTGGAATTTCAGGTGTGTTTTATAGGAAATAATAACAAGGGTGCCAAAACTCACAAGCATTTATGAAAAGAAAACTTGCAGAGGCAACAAAAATGGTTTTCTTTAAATGCCTTTTTTTAATAGGATCCCAAAGATGGTAATGGAGATTTCAAACTTGCAAGGGTTTATAAAAAGAAAATGTACAAATTATTTTCTTTTGTTTGGGTATTTGCTAGGCATGCTTGGGGTGTGCCCTCTGGACTAAGGGTACCCTAGGTACATCATTTCAGGCATGTTTTTCAGGAAATAGCAACAAGGATGCTGTAACTCACATACATTTATGAAAAGAAAATTTACAGAGGCACAAAAATTGTTTTAAATTATTATTTTTAATTCTTTTTTTTTATTGGGTCCCAAACAGGGTAATGGGGATTCAAAACTTGCAAGTGTTTGGCTGTGCTCTGGGTACTGAGGGTAGCCTTGTGTATGGCTTAGACGTACCCGAGGCATACCCATGGTGCTTGGGAAACACCCTGAGCGCACTTGGGCTGGTATCTTTATTTGGACCTGTTTGGGGCAGGTACAGTCCTTGGTTCTAACAAATCTGGTAACATAGATTGTAGCAAGGCTAAGTTACCGATTCGTCCCTAGTAGAGCCCAGATACGATACGGATTCGAGATACGGTACGGATACGATACAAATTCGTAGAGGATACGTTTTTCACCCTGCGGATACGGGCAGGATACAATCAGTGCTCTGTGGATTAAAAAAATGAATCCAATTCGAACCCGGACCGAATCCACACTAAAACTCACTTAAATATGCCACACATCATATACTGCAATTACTAGGATTGAAAAAAGCTTCATACTGTGAGCAATGGTGTGCTTTTTAAAACTGTTACTAAAGAGTATATGTTTGGATTGGAAAAAGATTCATAACAATTTCATGTTGAAGGTTTGGGCCTGCCATACAACTAATGATTCCCAATTGGGACCCCACGCTCTTTATGCCTGGAAGTGGAACACTTTCAAACTGTTACTAAAAGATGAAATAAGAAACTGCATGTCACATCATAGGTGGAAGAACACAATTTACCATTCCCCGCCCCTGTCCTCCACCTTCACCTCCACCTCCACCTCCTCCACCTCTCTCACCCTCCACTACATACCCCCTTGCACCCTCCATCTCCCTCTTCCTCTTCCTCTCACCACCCCGTCCTCCTCCTCCCTCTCTCAAACACAGTCACATAAGCGTGGATTTTTACAGGTATGTACACATCTGAATTTTAACACAAATACATGCGCGCATATATGCAAGTGAGTACACATCTCATTTTCTCAGTAGGTGGTACTTACAAATTATTACTGATAAATGAAATGGAAATAATGCATGACAAACCATATACATTCTCTTTTAATTAGACACAAGTATCTGAATTTGTTGTCTATGGCAGTGCTTCCAAATTATTACTGATAAGAGAAATGGAAATACGCATAAACAAACATTGGCAAAGGAATACAATTATCCCATTAAACAGACACACTATGATCCATACATACCAATGCCTGATAGTTTTGTTTATGAGTGATCTTCCAAACTGTTACTGAGAAATGAAATGGGGATGTAATGTATCACTAACCATGAGTGAAGGAGCTCAAATTTATTTTGTTTTTGATGACCCATATGATTCAGATTGATCAATGATCAATAATTATTAATGGCTGATTGTAAACACTTGACATTTTTATGTTTGAAGTTTGAACTTTAATTTATAATTCTATATCATGGACATTTGAGTATAAAGTGGTGGTGTTTTTTTGCTATGTTATTTGAATATTAATATGGTGGTGTATTCTGAACTTAATTACTGCTGCAAATATGTATATATTTCTAATTTTTATATGTTTTTGTATTAATGTACCCAAAACGTACCCAACCCCAATTCTTTTTTTGACCGAATCCCGTACCGGATTCTCGTACCCATACCCGAATCCAAAAACGAATCAGTAACTTAGTAGCAAAGGATTCTAAGTCTTCAACATTTCCTTGACTGAGAGTGACAACTTTTAACCTCCTAATTAGGTCACTTAATCTAATTTACAGATCATATGTTGTCACATCAAGAACATAAATAATAAATTATTAAAAAATTCTAGTGACCAACAGCCCAAGGGTAACAATGGCCCAAAGCCAAAGGCAATAATGTTAACACTTGGCATGAAAAGAAGACACAGTGCAACAACAGTTATCTACAACATTTGTTGCAGTTTACAGAGGTCAAAATCATCAAAATAATATTTTGATCATCCCACTTAACTTTTGTAATTTCAAAATCAGTCAAGATGGTCAAATGCTTCCTATGCTAATGCCAAAATACCTTGCATTGATGTCAACAATCAAATGGTGGAGAAATAAAACAAGATGTAATGTCATGCGACAGTACCAATGTTCCACAGAGACATGTCCCCTCTCCCCCTCCCCTCCCAAAAAAAACCCCGTGTTTCCGAGATAGGGACGTCTTAGAGACTTGGGGACTTGGAGGGGATGTCCCTCCACCACCCCGCCACCAGTGCTGCCATCTCTGAGATGCTGCGAGATATCGGGACATCCCCGAGACGTTTGGGGGACTCCTAAGAGTTTCCCAATCATCTCGGGGACACCCAAGTGTCTCCTAGGGCCAAACATCCAATTTTTTTTTTTTTATTGAAATTTTGTTTGAACTTCATGCCCAAGGCCGAACCCTAATGGCCTATGGGCCCCAGCCAAACCCTGCAAACTCTTTAAAATCGTTTCCTATCCTCATTCCAGTTCACAAAAACAAATCAACAAGAAGTTAATAGTATGAGTGTCAGAGTGAGAGCTGCTAGTGTAAGGTGAAAGAGTGAGATTGAAGAGCAAGAGGGTTGAGGAGGAGCAAGAAATAGAGCAAGAAGAGGAGTGATGCCAAGTTAATGTTCGCTTTAAAATTCAAATGTTTAAAACTAGTTTGCCAAGGTTTCATTTGTAATTCTTATAATTATACATCTTTTTATAACTATTTTTTCAAGTACTATTTGTAATTCAGCTCCGCCACCCTGCCATCGTCCGCCCACCATCCCCCCAACACCCCCAAACTTAGGCCCTTGGTCTCCCCATCCCCACATCCTTGCAACCCTCTGTTAGAAAACTCTGTGGAACTATGAATTTCATCAACATAAATTGTGGATTGGTAGGAAAACCAGATTTTTCAAAGCAAAAATTGCAATATTTTCATTGACTCACAATGAACAATTTTGACCCAAAAAATCACAACAAAATCATGATAAAAATGGAGTTAGAATTAAATCAAACCTAACCTTAATCTGATTTTTCTGCTGCAAATTTTCAAAAATCCTAACCCAATTTTTCCTTGATCAGATTGTAATTAATTGAAAAAATCTTCATCTTTTGATTTGCCAATTTATTCCCAGGAAAGATTGATCTCACATTTCTCAAGTTAGTCAACACTATAGGCTTAATCTTATTATTGGGCCAATCTTCCAATATTGATTGCTTGATGCTTGAACATAACTGCCAAGAAAGCTCCACAAGTAGATGCAATCAAATAAAACTTTATACAAATTAAACATTGACAATCCCTGCACTGAATGCTTCTCAATAAGATTTTAAATTGCCTCTAGGCAGCAGTAGATTGCAATTTCCGGTATTCTCACACTGCAGGCTCTATTTCCACATTTGCCATCTCTCCTAATGTCTTCTAGATAGCCAAACGTTTATCAATATCTATACGTGCAGACTACAACTTTCTTCAAAATATGCTCAGAGCTTCTATGCAGGAAATAATTCCAACACCGAGATATGAAAAAGTGCCTTCTCCAAACCATAACAATGAACAAATAAATTTCTACTACCAATAATTCATTTAACAACCCAGTGCTCCTAGGATGAATTCGAAGAAGGAGAGAGCAAAGCTTCAAGGCTCTAAAACATTATAATACATAATATATAGCTGCAACAAATAAACTAGAGAAGTATTTAAGAGGATCAAAGCACAACTTCATTTCTCAAAGCAACAGAGTGCGCATCTTGTCAAGATCTGAATCTGTCCCACCACTACTCAGTGAGTTTGCAAAAATAGTTATACACTCCGATGTCTTTTTAAATGTATGAGACTCTTTGTTTCATATATACTTAGCTCTTCATGTACCCACACTTTAAACAGTGCCCTTTATTATTTATTAATACTATCACACCCTATCTACAACATTAACAATGTTAAATATTACTAGCCAACCTATGTAATGACATTAGAAGAATATTAGAAAAAAGAACAAGGAAACTAAGGAATGGAGAGAAGAAAGAATATCTTATAGAGAGGTCCAGAAAAATTATAGAAGTGCAATTGAAAATAGGCAACCTTTGCAAAAGAGGCAAGACTCACTGATGAAAAGAAGTCTTTCCAAGGGGGAGAACTGTATGGCTCATATCACGCCTACAGTTTTACTGCTTTCTTGGATTAAAACCATATAAGTTGAGAAATTAAAGCCAGACAAAGGAATCTTTGAAGACTCACTATGACAACATCAATGCTTAGTCAAAAAAATAATATGCATTTATTAGTATTTAGCCCTATTGATTGGGTAGCCTAATGATATCAACTGACCAGCCAGCAATGGCCGCAATAATTAATGCAAGTCAAAATCCTTCATTTTCATTGCATCTTCTTTCTCCCAGTCATAAAATGGTGTTCATACTCAAAAAAGGTAATGCCTAAAAATCAGAGATGTTCAGATTCAGTACTGTCCTATGTTCCACCAAGTTTCCCGGATGGGGAGATGTGGGGACGAATTTTGAGGACGGATTTTTTGAGGCCACTTTGGAGACGACAAGGGACGACAAAGGGGACATGTCCTCGTGTACCCTTGATTCAAGCTTATCTTGAGCTGCATGGAATAGAGGATGTCAAAGCATTGAAAGGTAAAAGGAGATGCATGTTATTTGTTGCAATGTTTGAGATGTAAAACACTAACTAATTCACCTTTTTGGGTAACTGGAAGATTTGTATATGGAGCATTGGAGGAAAATCATGACTACCATAACACGGAGGCATCACTGTTACTCAAGTGGCAAAATAAGATGATTGTAAAAGTAAACATTGGTGAAACATAAAATGTATAGAAAATTATTACACTTCTACTGAAACATAAAAGAATTTGTAGTTGTACATAAAAATTCTACTGAAACGCGCAGGAATAAAATTTGTAAGAATTATCTTTTTAGAAAATAAATTATTACAAATTATGCATGCAAGAAAAATAATACTAATCACAAATAGATAAGCATCTGGCCAAAAAAATGAGAACCTTTTAAAAGAAAGCAGCAATAATTATGCAATTTTAAAAATGGACAAATGTCTAAATAAGGTCTCACTTTATCATATCAGATGTAATGGTTCATAACGATTTAGTATGAAAATTGGATCGAATGTAGCTCCCTTCTAGTGGTGGAACAAGTGATTAGGTAGGAGAGTTGGTTAATTTGTTAAATCATGCTTCTGAGTTATGGTTAATGTTCATTGTCTTCAAGCTGTCTTCCTTAATTCTAATGTTTTAAAAATGTAGATTGTTATGGCTTTAAACAAAAGCCTAGCATGTTTTTCATTCACGAGGTATGTAGTCAAAAAATTATTAAGAGAGTTTGTTATTGCCATGTTAATAAAATGTTTTCTAGTATTGCAGGATTTATCAAAGATGTAAAAGATAAATGCTGCCAATGTTCCATATACAAATGTGTTCATCAAAGGTCTCAAAGATAGAGAACTAGGGACTTGAGGTCTACATCATGGAATGTATCAAGGTTGCCTTTTGAATCCTTGTATAAGCAATTAAATCTCCCTCAAAACTCATATTAAATAGGATTCATAAAAATGTTAGATTCCTTGATATCTATTGCTTGAAGAAAGCATATTTGACATATCTCGTTATCACAAGGTATCTAGTGATTGATCTCCATCTGCAGCTGGTGAGATTGTACCCTCAATGAGTTGAGATGGATCATATGACTATGTGACTAGTGATTGAAAGAAATAAATCATAGTTTTAACACTGATCCATAATTTCTATCAAAATCAGTTATAAATTAGGGAACCAAACACATCTAGTCTACTGTGCTATTTGAATTTCAAAATGATAATGGCAATTAGGAAGAATTGAGAATGATATTACACTAAGAATTGACGGTACTGAAATGTGAAATGCAACACAAGACAAGTATTTATCTTGGGAAAAATTTGGGAGGGATGAAAAACCCAATTGGTAGAGACAATTGCTATTCTGTTGGAGCATATCAATCAACAGACAAGTACAAAGTGTTTGACAACCTCTGTCAGGCCTATCACTACTTCAACATTCTACTTCTAAGAGATATAACAATTCGATTCTCCTCTCCCCCTTTGCTTTGGGCTCCTAATTGGTTCTTATAGAGTGGTGTAAGACTCCTTGTGTGTGTACCGTAGTTGGCAGACTTGGACTTGGCAAAAACTCGGCGAACCCAATTTTTTTGAATCAGCAAAAATTCAACAACTTAAAAAGTTGCTTAAATTTTTTTAGAAAGACAATGTTTTTGCAAAATTCAATGACAGGATGTATCCAATGAGTCCATAAATGAAAATAAAAGTGTAATGTTCCCTTTTGGAATATTCCTAAATTTAGGCCCGCAAAACAATAATAATCATTATAAACTGATATTAATAATAAGTATCAACTTTATGGTTATATTCAGATTAATACATAAACTAGTATAATATTGAGAGCAATACACCATAGCTAAAACATCATAATAGTTAGTGTTAGTGTTTGTAGCTTAGGGAGATATTTTCTCCTAAGTAAAAATTAAGATAATTAATCTCCAAGGCAGGTCGGCCTTGTGTCACAAATTATATTTTATATTTTTCTATTTTTCTCTAGGGCCGACCTCGTGAGGAGGCCGACCTAGTGAGGAGGCCGCCCTAGACTCCTATATAAGCAAGGTGTTTGCTTGCTCATTTACATACAATTCATTTATCTCATTTCAAGTTCGCATTTCCAGCAGAAGTTCGCCCTCTAGCAGCAGATCAGATTTATTGTGAAGCATACGTATGTGTATTATTGCGCCAAGGAGATGCATCATTATTTATTGTATTCAACCTTGTGTTGGGTCTGATTTGTAAGCAGATTTCTGCTCTTATTCTTGCAATATATAAGAGATATATTTTTCTGGGTTTTTCTCCCTCTCGAGGAGGGTTTTACCAAGGTATATTGCTGTGTTCATTGATCTCTGTGTTGCATTTCTGCTTATTTACATTTCTGGTCTAACACTAACATGGTATTAGAGCGGGTCTAAGAAAAGATCTTATCAGAATTGTTTAAGCAAGTTGTAGGGTAACAGGAACAAAGAATGCATCTTCAAATTTCACTAAGTCTCTTGCCCACTTTGAAGAAAAATATGAGAAGTCTCCCTTTGAAGTTTTCTAGGGTTAGTTTTTCCCTTGTTGCAGCTACCTTCACAATAAAAAGAGATGAAACTGAAGACAATTAGCAAACTAAGGATAGCCACGTCAAAGACAAGTAGAATTTAATTTGGAGTCGCAAGGAGTAAATCAGACGCCTTTGCTAGTGTGCTTTCATTGAATCATGGGAATTTGAAGCTTCTTAGCAGGTTCTTTTTCCACCTAGCAGGTACTCAGCTCCTTAAGCAGCCAGTAGAAGACAAATCTGAATGCTGTCATATTGGCGCTAGAACAAGCAAGGATATTGACGGGAATTAAAAGAGAACCATTTGGGATATGGTTTGAGAGATCGATTATCAATCACCCAAGGCATCGCAAGAATGATATATTGACGGAGTTGTCTTTGTAGCTATCAATAGTTCATATCTATTAATGCGAATGATACACGGAGGCAGTGAAAGAAGTCGTGGGTTTGAAAAGTTAGAGGAAATTAAGCATCATTGAGGAAAGCAATTCCCACAATTTCTTAGCTGCTCATAAATATTAGTGCCTTGATATTCTGATATTCATTTCACTAAGGGAGTTTTGAGTTTGTTGGAGCGACAGTCATTGGAGAAGGATTGCGATTTGTCCTGGTTGTTGACATTGAAAGAAGGCACTAAGTCAGTGCATGGATCTCCATTTGGTGCTCACGTCGCCCAGGTGAATTCATCACCGCTAGAAGACAAGCAAAGAGAGAATAATATCAAACGTTTGGAGGCTAAAGACATCATCTAAATTGGAGACAGCAAAGAAGAGTCATATAAAAGGGGCGTTTGAAATTACATCTGCCTCACGTTGGAGCTTGTATCTATTGAACGTATTCTTTATTGGAGATTGTAGACATTCTAACTATGGCTACGTGTATCTCTAGGAGTTTGTTGAAATGTTCTGGAGCTGTAGGTGTTTGCTTCATGCGAATACAGGGTACATCATCGGGCGAAGATGATGGTTGTCAGGAAGAGTAAAATGGTTGCAACAGAATCAATAAAGAGATAAGTATTTTATGTTTGTACCTTTGAATAATGATCATGAATTTTATGTAGTTAATAATAATTCATGCAATAACATTGGGAAATAGTGAATCATGTATGCTTCTAGCATTGGTATTTCTCTTCGGGATAGTTTTCTATGAACTATTATTAATCTCTCTAAAATGCTTCCAGGACAGATCGAGGAGAAAAAGGATGATGAGAGATTGCATAAGGAACTCAAGGGGAGAAAGAGCTTGATGCATCCTGTGAGGAAGTCATACTGGCTAAAGAAATGAACAAACATGGAGACATTGCTTGCAGCCTTGGGTCTGAGCTGGTGGTGCATAACTCTCGAAGGCACAAGGTTGGGTTAGCCTTGGATGGAGAATTTGCGATTAGTTTCTTCGAGGAGGAGGAAATGACATTTAGAGGGAGTTAAATTATGAGAATTCAAGACTCAAGTTGAGATCATGTCCAAGAAGAGGACGAAGGTTCTGAGTCCCATCAATGGAGGGAAGTTCACTTCTTGAGGATTTATGAAATCTCTGTGTTGAGGCAGGGATCAAGAGGGAGTTATGTGACTCACTGAGAAGAAGTGAAGGTGTTAGCCAAGTGGGTTGTAGTGTTTGGAAGACCTCTTCAGCTGCAGAGAACATAATTGCACAAGACAGTTAGTTTGAATTTGACATTGGTAGCTCCGCAAACCTATTCAGAATAGGGTGATTTGGGATGAGGTCAAGAAGGACAGTCCTGAACTCTTGCATATCAGTAGTGCTGGAAGTGTGCATTGGAAACCGTTCCTCTAAGGCTAGCATTGCAGGCGATCTTGGACAAGGAGGTCAGAAGGTTGATGCAAGTACTTGGAGCTTCAGAGGGAGTCACATCATCATGAAGATTTGTTGTAATGTATATTTCTCTGAGACAGAGAAATATGAGGTGAAAGCCCTTATAGTGTATATTTCTCTGAGACGGAGAAATATGAGGTGCAAGCCCTTGTTCATCTCTGAGACTGAGATGAGACGTCATGTTGAGAGACTCCATGAAAACATCACGTTGAGAGACTTCGTGATGGACCCTTGTACTTGTGTTTATTTCCACACATGGGAGTAGCCATGGTGGACATCATGTTGAGAGACTCCATGACGACATCACATTGAGAGACTCCGTGATGGACACTTGTACATGTGTTTCTTTCCACACTTGGGAGTAGCCATGGTGGATGTCATGTTGAGAGACTCCATGACGACATCACGTTGAGAGACTCCATGATGACATCACGTTGAGAGACTTCGTGATGAACTACTTTCCAGAAATGGGTGTAGCCATTGTGGGCGTCATGTTGAGAGACTCCATGACGAGAATATCTGGAAAATACCTCCCTAGCTAAGAGGGAGTGTTAGTGTTTGTAGCTTAGGGAGATATTTTCTCCTAAGTAAAAATTAAGATAATTAATCTCCAAGGCAAGTTGGCCTTTTGTCACAAATTATATTTTATATTTTTCTATTTTTCTTTAGGGCTGACCTAGTGAGGAGGCCGCCCTAGACTCCTATATAAGCAAGGTGTTTCCTTGCTCATTTACATACAATTCATTTATCTCATTTCAAGTTCGCATTTCCAGCAGAAGTTCGCCCTCTAGCAGCAGATCGCCATTCTCATAGCAGCAGATCAGATTTATGGTGAAGCATATTTACGTGTATTATTGTGCCAAGGAGAGGCATCATTATTTATTGTATTCGACCTTGTGTTGGGTCTGATTTGTAAGCAGATTTCTGCTCTTATTCTTGCAATATATAAGAGATATTTTCCTGGGTTTTTCTCCCTCGAGAAGGAGGGTTTTCCCAGCGTATATTGCTGTGTTCATTGATTTGTGTGTTGCATTTCTGCTTATTTACATTTCTGGTCTAAAACTGACAGTTAGATCTATAGTTCATATTATCATTAACATCGGAATTCAAAATAACTTAACATCATTAATGATTATTCCAATGCATATTCCGATAGCCAATCAATCTTAGGAATTCATTAGAAATATTTGCAAACCACAATCCCAAGGATGGTTGTCCTTGTATTGTGAGAGCATAGGTGGATCCTTGTCCATCCATCTCGAGGTGGCGTACTTGAGAAGACCTGCAAGCCCAGGAGCACTCATACGCCTCCTGACCCACGAGCGCTCCATCTTGGGGTGGCGTACTTGAGAAGTCCCTCAAGCCCAGGAGCACTCATTCGGCTCCTGACCCACTAACATGGTAGGATCTTAGGTCCACTCCATCCCTCAGTCCACCTTGGAGGCGCTCCATCCTCCTTAATCTAGAACAGGAGTACTCATTCACCTCCCAGCCCACGAGTGCTCCATCTCAGGGTGGCATGCTCGATAAGATGCATGAAGACTGCCTTCCTTAACAAGCCTAGGAGCACTCATACGCCTCCCAACCCACGAGCAATCCATCTTGGGGTGGCGTGCTTGATGAAGGAAAGGTTGGTACTCCCTCTCTCGTGAACTCAGAACGTTGATCGACCTTCCTATTTGCAAACACTTCTATAAATTCAAAATAAATTGCTAAATTAATCTATTATATTAATGGTAATCAAATATCATTATGCAATTATTATATATATAGTTATTCCTAATTCATATTTTTAAACTTACTTCCCAATAATATTCTTGCTAAAATGAATATTTATTTCCAATAGATCTCTTATATTCTAATTTCTTATTTTTCCTTTTATCCAATCACCACTTGATGCCTTTCACAAAATGATTCCACCTCCCTATATTCTAATTTCTTATAATCATTGCACCCCTTACAAAGGATGCACCCCTCCTTAATCCAAGCGCTACCTTTGTTTTGACTTCCTTAATCACTATTAATGCAATGATCGCTACCTTTAGTGGTTTAATTAAAGTCTTCTATATATTAGCGCTACCTTATATCATTTAATATGGAATTGCTGCATTTAATATTTCCCTTAGTTAATTCCATCGAACCTTTTGAAGTCTCCTTGGTTAGTGATTATCTTTAATTCCTATGCAGGCTGCAATCGGGGGGCATGATAAAAAGTGTTTTCTATTAAATTTGATTAGTTTGAATACAAATTGAGTACAAAATTGCCTCATCATGCGGAATCCTGATGGCTGATACAATAGATAGCCGACAAAATGAAAATACAACATTTTACATCTTCCTTTTCCCTAATCTAGTGAAAACTAGGGGAGAGTTTGAGGTTCTAATCCTTGGAGTCTGCTATGGGTCCTCACTTGGCATAGAAGGTTGTGGCTTGACCTCCATCCTGCTAGTAGATGGCAATGACTCCTCCTCAACCTCATCAATGTCATCCAATCCCTCCTACTGCACTCACATCCTCTAATGCCTGCCTCTCAAAATCAAGAATCTCATCTTTAGTAAACAATGGAGGCTACTCATCCCACCTTGCCCAATCACTATAAGGATCAATCTCATCCAAATCAATGAGCTCCTCCTTTTTGCTCTCTACTCTTCTTGTGTGAAGCTGGAGGTTCTATTGCACAAAGACAAGGTCATTGAGGCTTTTTTGAGCTAATTTGTTCCTCTTCTTCATGTGGATGGCCTCAAACATGCTCCAATTGCACTCACAATTGGATGCACTACAAGGTTAGCACAAAATGCAGAGGGAAAATCTTTGGAGATTTGGCGTATTTTCACCCCAATCTATGCACCAAGAATCTACAAAATAAAATATTGAAGGCTTAGAAAGCAAAGTCAAAACAAATTTCATCAAATTATCAATAGTTGTAAATTTTGACATTTGTAACTTGTAAATGCATATGATATAAAGACTCCAAATTTTATTACATGGTGTCTGAGTGGTTCTTCCTTGGGTAGCTAGGTTTGAAGAAAAGAGCCTACCCCTTCTAGTCCAATATCTGTTTAATTCTTGAATAATGAGGTCTCTCACCTCAACCTGGGGTGTCATCCTTTGAATGCATGTCGTGAGGCCCTCCATAACCTCTCCAGTAGGATTTGAGAAGCTATTCGAATAGAAAAAGCGAGGGTTGAGGAAGTACCTTGCTATATGGATGGGTTGGCGGAGTTGATTGTTCCATCTTTGATCAATGTTCTTCCAAATGAGATCAAATCTGAGGTTGTCCCCCTTGTAATAATTTTGGATGGACTCTTTGGTCCTATCCATGGCCTCATAAATATACCCATTGGGTTTTGATCCCCATCTACCGAATGGAGAACTGTAACCAAGGGCTCCGACACCTACAATTTACAAATACAAAAAGATTAAAGTTACAAATTTATAATAAAAGACTTAAGTTAAGAAAATAAAATATTCAATTTGAATTTAAAATCAAAATTTTGAGGTTACCAGGGATAACTTTAGTGGCGAATCTTCGCCAATTGGCGAATTCTAGGAATCTAGCAATTCAAATTTGGTGAATCTACCATATCTGCAGGATGTTCAAATCGCCAGGAATTCACGGACTATCGGTCCAATGCATGTCCATTCGCCAATAGTTTTTTTTTACGAGGCATGTTTAGGCAATAAATTCGCCATAATAGAATACGCGTTTCCAATGCACCGATCAATATTTTCGCCTGGAATCCCGGGGAGCATGTCAAAGTCACCTACATATTCGCCAATACTATTAAAACAACATTATATGAAGATTAAAATTTACAAATAGCTGCTTGTGAAGACCCATTTCGCCAATTAAAATTTATAAATAGTTGCTTATGAGGACCTATTTCGCCTTGAAAATTTCGAGGTATCGTTGTATAAGCACGCAGGATTCGCCAAATTTTTAACATACCATTTCAAAATCCCGTGGAATTCGCCAAATATGGATTGATACAAATACAATTGAAATTGTTATTTGTTCCTACACATTTTGTTCAGTTTTACACATTTTGTTCGGTTCTGAGGTTCTACTTCTCAATTCAGAAGTCAGCGAAAGCCGAAAACGTAGACTCAAAGGTGAGTGATCATTTCTTCATACTGTTATTAGTTATTAGACTATTAGTTATAATAATAAGATTTCTTTATCTGTTTTCCATTCTTGCTTCAGTCTTAAACATAATTTTAAGTAGGGAATGGGATCTATATTCTCTGTCGGTCTATCCTTCTTAAACAAGAAGACATTTTTTTCCAGCTTTTATTCGAAGTGAGATCAATATGTCGAGTAGCAAGGGTAAGACTCCTGAACAGGCGGGTAATGAAGAGATTGGGAGGCCATCAAAACGCCCAAAACGGAGAGGTACCATACAGTCTTACTTTGGAATTGGCAAAGCTTTTAATCCATCAGATCAAGGTGGAGCTACAGCATCAACTCTTCCACCAAATATTATTGAAGATGGAGATACATCATCAACTCTTCCGCCACAGGAAGGTCAAGGTGAGATTGTCATTGTGTTAAATCAAAATGTATCAAATGAGGATGGCAATACTGCAGAAGATGTTCCAAGGGATACCGTGGATAGCCAGAATGAGATAATCGACTTGGATGAGGAGGATGTTGGTAGCAAAAAAAGAAAAGGCAAATCAAAATCGGGGCGTGAGTGGGAAATGACAAGGAATTTTCAAATTGGTTGGTTGTCGAAGTACCCATTCCTTGAACCAGTGGGGGTATCAAACGAAAACGATATTGAAAGGGCAACAAAGGTCAGATATAAGATTTGTAGTTGGAAAAGTGGAAAAGACAAGATGATGCAGCTAAAGCTTGACACTATAGAAAAGCATATCGGCAAAGTTTATGAAAAACAAATCGTAGACGGAAAGGAACAATCAGTCGTACGATGGAAATCAAAGGAAGAATGTCTTCATGTTAAGTATGCCATAGATTATGGAGAGCATAACCATAGAATGTCGAAGATTAAAAAATGTGAAGGTACACTTGAGTCTCATTTTGGAAAAGCCATGGCAGCAGCAATTCTGTCAAAAACTGTTCAGATGACTGCTGTTTTTCATATTTTGTCTAGGGGGCGTCCTATGACAGACTATCCAGAATATTTTGATTTATTATCTTATTTGAGTGTTCCCCACTCTCCCTTCTCACATTGGTCAATAAACGCTGGATGGGAATGGGCGAACTGCCTTGCTGCAGTGGAAAAGCAAGATTTAAAGGAGAAATTAAAAGAGTCAAATTTCATTGCATTATCTTTAGATGAAGTTACTGCGGTAGACAATACTTCTTGGGTTTGTATGCATTCGTATATTGTAGAACAACATGTTCACCAAGCTCATCTTCTCTGTGTTCGTAAAATGAAGGACAATTCAACATCGCAAAATCTATTTGAACTAGTCAAGAAATCTTTGAATGAAATTGCAGGTATGGATGAGTTGACAATTGCCAAAAAGTTGGTGTGTGTAGGAGCTGATGGAGCTGCAGTGATGCAAGGTCAAAGGAGTGGTCTTTGCACAAAGTTACAAGCTATTTGTGCACCATACATGCTTGGCATTCATTGCATGGCCCACAGAATGAATTTAGCATTCAAAATTGTAAGCAAGTTTCCTACAGTATCAAAAGTTGAAAATCTAGTTCGCGAGATCTACGCATACTTCTGCCGAAGTCCCAAACGTTTCCTTGAATTTCAACATTTTGCTGAGGGAATAACACCTGGAAACAAGCTTCTCAAGGATGTCGATACCAGATGGATCTCCCTGCATGGACCAGCGCAACGAGTTCTTTCAGAATATCAATCCTTGATTGGAGTGATGTACGAGCATCGCAGCACAATAGACAAAGCTCCTGACCTCTTACATAGGTTAAGCGATATAGAGACACTCTTGACTTTAGCTAGTCTTCTCCCCATGTTGGATGAGATGAACAATCTTGTGAAGAAAACCCAAGACAAAACTATGTATATTTATGAATATGCCAATCTACGTAAACTTACATGCTTGGCCCTCGATCATCTATATCTAGATCTAACACAAGAAGGCGTAAATTATTTGATGTGGCGAAAAATTACTGATTTGAATAATCCTGATAATTATTTACAGTTTAATGCAAGCGGGCACTTATGTATTTGTGTACGTGGATATGAGATACCAATGTACCATTGTAAGACAGGCACTGGCAGGCGCTCTAGAAAAGTACCTGTTAACGAGGAAGATTTTAACGACATTGTTAAATCTATTAGTGATAATTTGAAGGAAATTGCAAAATCTCTTTCCTCAAAGATTCGTGAAAGATTCCCTCGACATGAAATACTTGAAGCCATGGGTATTGTGTATCCTCAATTTTGGGTAAACCGAGATAACCCAAAATATTTTCATGATCAAGTAAAAATCTTGATCAAACAGTTTTCAGAAAAGGCAACATACAATGAACAAATAATAGAAGGAATTTTAGATGAAAAAAAGCTTAGAAAGCAATCTCGGATTTTTGCAACAGCTATGAGGGAGTAGTATAAATCCATGGGCAAGGAGAAGGCCTTTGAACCGAGATCAATAAAAAAGGTTTGGACAAGTTTAGGTCAAAGTGAAATATTGCGTGGTTCGATGTTAGAATATTTCGAACTTGCTGATTTATGTCAAACAATGATATTGGGGTCGGTGGAGGATGAGAGAGTTTTCAGTACATTGGGGTTTTTGAAATCAAAGTTAAGAAACAAACTGGACAAGAATTTGGAAAGTTGCTTGAGGATGAAAGGAACTGCGTATAATGTCAAAAATTTTCCTTTTGAAAGGGCACTCGCAACCTGGAGGTCCACATGTGAAAGAAGAGGGACCGGGTTGTGCAACACAGGCTCTCCAATTCCAACAGCCGCTGGTACTGGTGGTAGTGGCAGTGGGACTGGGCTTGGGACAGATGACAATGATATTGAAATTGACACAAATCAAACAATGAATGTTGAATTTGAGACACAGGCCGAAGAAACTGCAGAGCAGTCTCAGAATCAAGATGACTCTTTTACTTTATCTGAAGATGAGGATCGGTTTGAGGACCCTGACTCCGTTTGGGAAATAGGAGATAATTAGCAGGTTTTAGGTATTTTTTCTGCACTTCATGAAACAGTTTCCATTGTTCGAAAGTCCAAAGTGTAGTTGATGTCTGATGATATTTTATATTGTATTCAATGAATATTGAAATTGTGAATCATTGCACTTCATGTTCATGATATCTTATTTTATATTGCACTCAAGCACTGCATGTTAGCTTGAATCATATTCCAAACTGTAGTTGATGATTTTGTATATTGTATTCAAATAAATTGTGTATCATTGCACTTCAAGTTCAAAATATTTTATTTTATATTGCAGTCCAAGTCTCCATGATATTTTATATTATATTGCACTTCATGAATCATAATACATATGCCAAAGTCAAACTGTAGTAACGTAGTTGATGATATTTTATAAATTATATAAGATTCAATACCATCGGGCATTGGCCTAACAATGCCTCATCGACGGAACCCCCATCACAATCCCGTCGATGGCCCGATAAAAATAGCTCACAACTTAGTATCGGTGTAACAATACTCTATCGGGCTGACTCCTAAGGTGCTCTCCCGATATACCGATAGAGTCAAGTTGTCAACAAAAGTAACCATGAATTATAATTTTTGACCATGGGCATGAATTATCTTATTTTATCAATAATCACAAAAATATACCACACTTTGATTTTATGAACAATGCAAATTTTAGTAATTTGTGTGACAAGATCCATATTATAGCATACATTCACATTGCATCCATAAATACTAGTATACATATATTAATTAATAATATATATAAAGAATGCTGAAAGCTATCAGTACTTAACATTGTTTATTATAATATTAATTAATAAAATATATGAAAAACTAATAATATATATAAAAAACTATTTCTACTATTTTTATATATATTAATTAATAAATTAATAATATATATAAAAAACTATTTAAGCATACATATCTTAGTTTGTAATTTTAATCCAAAAGTATTTAAATTAACAACTATTTATTGGGAAACTTTTAATTTAAAAAAATTCGAAAAATAGAAAAAAAAAGACATTTTATGTGCTTGTTATTTTTAGGGAGCACATACTTCCACTTGCCTTTCATTTTCAATGAAGCTTCAAAAAGTTTACGAATATTCCTTTGTTGCTTTCACTGTAATATGTGTAACGCTTTTAGCGTAATTAAACAAAATTTGAAATTCCGTAGTGACGTATTCCTTCCCCCATTCCTAACAAAATTCAATACCATCGACCTAACAATGCTTCATCGGCGAAACCCCATCACAATCCCACCGATGGCCCGATAAAAATAGCTCACAACCTAGTATCGGTGTAACAATACTCTGTCGGGTTGACTCCTAAGGTGCTCTCCCGATATACCGATAGAGTCAAGTTGTCAACAAAAGTAACCATGAGTTATAACCATGGCCCATGGCCATGGGCATGAATTATCGAATACATAAAGTATATTGGGGGAACAATGGTGCATCGGGGAAACATTATCTGGCGTCCCACCAACAGAACGAAGGATAGGTGTCCATCGGTGGAGAGGGCGGCTATCGGTGAAAGATTGATGTGACATCCCGTGGCATCGTGCTGCGGTGCATTTATGAACCAGAATTGAAGTGAATTATATCACAAGTTGATCGCATAGTTGTTACAAAATCTTGGAAGATTTCACTTAGGGCAGAAGCAGAAAGGCAAAAACTTGGAGTTCTGACGCAGAAAAGACCGGTGGACTGTGAGGCTACTCGACGAGACTCACGTAAGTACTTCACTTTCAGACCCAGCTGAGAAGCTATTTTACTCAAAAGCTTAAGATTTAAATAATGGAAGAGAGTACAGACAAACCTAAAGCTAAAAAATAGAAAACCGAAAAGCCTAAGAGACTCCTAAATGAAGACCTAATAGATCAATGTCCTGGGTCGGGGCCGAGACCCAAGAGGAGTGCTCAAATGAATCCTTCCATGGATCGATTATGGGACAAACATAAGGGCTTAGGGGATATTTGGACACCGCAACGAGGGTACAACCTCTTCATGTACCATTACAGAAAACAATTTAGGTTCCAACCAGTCTGCAATCCATGGAGGTTGAACCTGGGAAGACTTGTGGTGCCCAATGTGTTTGTGAACGCAGAGCTAATTAAAGCTCTTGCTATCAGATATGACCCCAAGAAAAGAACTATTCAGTCACATGGCGAGGGTGACATGCTTGTTATTTCTAGGGATCTCATTTCTAATGTCTTTCAGTTAGAGTGTTCACTGAATTTATCATTCACGCTCAAAGATCTCTTGACAGAGTATCGCCACATGGATACCAGCTATAAGAGATGGAAATTACCTTTGCATAGGCCCAAGGATGATGGAGGCCAACTCAGGAGGATCTCTAGCAGTGAAAACCCTCTTTTCCATGAAGATTTGTTCGAAGAGTATTTCCGATACACCTATTATTCAGTTGGTCAGGTTTTGGGAGTAGAGGTTCCGCCTCTCATGTCGATTGCCCCAATGGTCTTAGCTGCAGACATATAGAGCAAGGATGCCAGGCCATTTGATTATGCTAGCTACTTGGCCAACGCCCTACATCGAGGGCTCGAAAAGATTAAAAATAATATTGATAATATTAATTTTGAACACTATTCTTTGCTTATGCATTTGCTATTGTACGAGGGACAAGTCAGAGGGGTCTGGAGTGAAGAATTAAGGATAAAAGATACAGATGAAAATGGAGATTTTAAACCTGTACAAATGTGGACTTCATTGTGGGACAACCGATTTGGTAGGTCTCATTACCTTTATTTTGAAGAATTTTTGTAAAACCATTGATGAAGTTGCTGGGGTATCTGTGCAACTATAACCTATCCCCAAAAGTACAAAGATCTCTAAGACCAAAGGAAAATGACCGGAGAAATAAAGTGAATCATAACTGGGGAGACTGGTATGCTTTCCCTGATTGTACAGTGATAAGGGTTTATGGGTTCAAAGGGGCTCCACATTTGATGCCACGAGTAGTTCCTGACCGAATTGCTTTTTTAGAAATTGTGAGGCAATTGGCAAAATCTGATTCTAAACACCTCAAAGGACATAGCAAACAATCAATTATGCCCAACACCTTATGTTTTGGAGACTTTACAGTGGTTGCCAATGAAGGATATGGAGAAATTGATGGTAAATTAGCACAGTACAACCTACCTCTAGGTGATGTAAGGAAACAATTTGATGCAGAAGGGTTTATTCACAAGGCGAGATTATCACAGGGGCTATCAGGTTATGAACATTTGTTCTCAATCGAAGATGTCATAAGAAACCATGATGAGGCTTCCACCAAGGAAAGAATGGCCGCCTATAAAAATATTATGTTTGTAGAGGAATGGAAGAGGAAAAATGTCCCATCTTATTCAAAGGCATTTGGTGAGATACAGGATCCTTTAACAAGAATTGAGCAACTCATCGCTCATGTCAATGAACTGGTAAAGGATGTTCCCCCAGTTGTTTTTGATGCTCCTCATGCAACCTATTTAGGAGTACAAGCTAAAGACATAGAGCCCTTGGATTACATACCTTCACAGCCTACTCCTGAGGTATGTTTTTTTGTAGATACTGATATAAGTGAAGAAGAGCAGAGTGATGAAGAGGGTGAGTAGGTCAAGCAAATCAGTGCTCCTGTGATTGCACAGTACGATCCCCCTCAAGAGCAGAATATTGTAAGATTTGAGGCATCAAATGAACTATCTGATGATGTGAGGGTCATGGTTGAACAACAGTTTATTTCTGATTGTGATTTTGTTAAATCTTCTGAATTTAAATCATTTGTTTATGAATATAAAGGTAGAAAAATGAGACAATAGATACAAGATATCACTCCTGAACATGAGGCAACCGCTTTGGAGGAATTGAAAAGGGAGGTAGAAAAGGAAATGGAGTCCATCACTCCTGAAAGAGGTAGGGAATTGCTTCAAGAAGCTGGAGTTTTGCTCCTGCCAGGGTGGGATATTAGCTCTTCAATTGTATTTGATAGCTTCAGAAAAAGAAGGGATACGACAATGAACTTAACAGAAGAAGCAAGTGACAAAATGTATTCAGGATCTGGGTACAACCCAGATGAAGCCACCTTGCTTATTTGGTCACTGTATCCCCACGATAAAAGACCTATAATTAGTAATCCAAACCAAGTGTTTGGTCATCTCTTGGTTCAACGAGTAGTGGATACCAACCCTATGGAGACAGCAGAATTGAACATAAATGTGGCAAAATTTACCAAAGCATAGATCGATAAACTGATTAAGGAAAATGACAAACTGAAGAAGGAGCTAGCAAATCAACGAGAAAAAACATCTTCCTCCTCCACATCAAAGTTGTACTCCCCATGGCTTGAAAAAGATAAGAGAGTGCTTGATGCATTGGCTGATGCAGCCTACTGGAAGAATTGCCATTTGAAATCCCAGGGGAAATGCAAAGAATTGGAGAAAGAAGTGAAAACCATCAAATATAACACTGTATCTGAAATGATAAAAGAAAGGTTCAATAAAATGATGAAATGTGCTATTGAATATTGGGAAGTATTCAATCAGACACGCATTGCATTGGTGGAGAATGAACGATTGCAGCCTAGAATGATGGAGAAAAAAAAGGAGCTCGCAGATAAGAATGCCATGAAAGGACAAATATTGCTGACATATAACAAGTTGGTAGAATCACATAACGGATATCATAACAGGCTTAGGAAAGATTTCGACTGCTTTGATTCAGTCCCATTCCCAACACTTCATTTTGGCATTAGAAACCCGCGAGAATATGATGATTGGAAGGAAGAGCTTGATGGGCGTCTGATTGCTGCGTTGCAAGAAATAAATGATGAGGATATGGTTTTACAAAACAGTCATAAGCAACTCGAAAAAATAATGTCTCTGGAATATGATATGAAAGAGGCGATCTCTAACGTGGACACCTATGCTGAACAAGAGTACATCCATCACCTCTCTGTAGTCAATATGTTTATTAGCCAAACTGTAGATTTGTCAGAATCAGATCCAACGGGACAACCATCAGATTCAGAGGAAGAACGCCAGCCGACAGCATGATGAGTGCCCTATCATGGAGTAGAAGCCTTGAATAGATATTAGGTGGTCAGTGGTCACGGGCTTCTGCTTGGAGATTAACGAATTGGTGCATTCACCTGTGGCATTGTTTTATTTATAATTTGAGTTATGTTTAGTTGTCAAAACGTCATGACTTTTTGCAAGGGGTTTGTAGCTTGTTGCCTATCATATATAAGAGAGATCAAGACCCCAATAGGAGATCAATGGATCATCACATCATTTTTAATTAGACTTTAGAGTAGAAAATAGTAAGAAGATAGATAATAGATTGCACCAATTCGCCCATCCATCTCATTATTCATATCATAAACTATTTTTATAATGTATATCATTTGAACTTTGAAGATCAATACAATGGAGAAGGTTACACATATTTACTGATTTGCTTTCGAGTGTTCAACTGTTGTGGATTCATATGCTTATAAGTTATTAACTTATTTGGCTGTCTCCAAAGTGGTTGTTTATGTTATTCAAATTGTTTATGTTATTCAATTTGTCAGTACATTGAATTTGAATTCTTCAGGAATAGGGGCTGTGACCATGGGGTTTTAGATTTATTTATGGACATGATCATTGATCAAGTAGTAATGTGGGCCACAAAATGGATCTTGTCACACAAATCCCTGCAATTTGTGCTAATCATAAAATCAAATGTAGTGTATTTTTGCAGTATGTGGGATGTGGGTGAGGTGTAAGTTGGTGGATACTGATCAGGATTTTTAGTCAAAACATAACAAAAGCTAATAGTTCAACATGCATAACTTATAAGCTTTAGCTCTACCAAGAAATAAATATAATGAGCTAACAGTTCAACATTCATAACTTGGAAATGGAAGCTCTACCAAGAAGTAAATATAATGAGCTAACAGTTCATCACTAGTTCAAATGATAAAATAAATAATACAAAATCCTGATAATTGAACATCATCACACTACTGAAGTCTGAATTTGAGCTTTTTAATTGAATTTCACATGAAGGAGTACATATTGGCATTGGCAATGCAAAATCTTGCCAATGCCCAAAGACAAGTCTGCACAAAGCTGAGTTGGAACTTCGAAACTCATATTATCAAAAATTGAAAATAATAGATCAAGTCACTGTATCAACTTTTCTAGCAACTTCCACTCTTCAGGTGGTGGAATTGCCATTTACTCTAACTGATGTTGTTTGACTTGAAGTTTTGTTAACATTTCTTGGTTGTAATTGGAAATGGAACCTGTCTTGAATTCTTCAGTCAATTTTGCATTCAAGGTTATCAGTGTTCTGATGGAATCCAAATAGTTCACATCTTGGTTATGAGGAAACTGGTCCAAATCAATCTTCCTTGCACCTTCCATCTTCTTTCTGAAAGCATCCTTTCCAATGAATCGCTCATTTGTGTCAAAAGGCTCTTGAAAACCAAGCTCTGTGAAGTTCCTTACCTTTTCATCCACCACCTTCATCTTGTCTGCAACCAAATGCAAATATTCCTTTGTTCCAGACATTCTCGAACACTTTTCAATGATAGATGACAACTTCATTGAGGTTTCAATCCGATTAGTAATCCCTTTTGATTTCAGATCATTGTCATTGGCTTTGTAAACTGTTTGTAGAACTTCATTTGCAAATTTATCTAATTCCAGCACCTTTTTGTTGTCCACTAAATATTTGCTGAGCTTCTTATAATGTTGTCTGGTAGCATCAATCAATTGAAACATGTCACACAAATGATCAAACCTCTGTATTATTTCATCTCAGATCTTTTGTTTCATATGCCTCACTGTATTTCTACAAAATGCAGATAACCTATTTTGAGAAGACTTAATTTCTTCTTTTGCTTCTGTTAGCTTTGTCTTCAATCTTTCATTTGTTTTTCTCTGTTTCTCCAATTTTTGTTCCCATTGTGCATTTCCATTCGCAATGTTTAGTTTTAAGTTTTCTGAAGTGGATTTTTCCTCATCATATTTCTTGTTGCTCTCATCTAGCCTTCGCTTCAGGTCATTCACTTCTCTCTCATTTGATTTATCTTCATTGCTTGCTGATGTACAGGCAAATTTTATTATTCTTTTTTCTAATTCATTGCTCTTGTTATCTGCTGCTTTCCTCTTTGCTTTCTCACTTGCTAGGTCTGCCTGTAACTTTTCTATTTGGGTCTGCAACCTTTTCTTCTCTCTATCTTGCTTTAGCAATGATGTGTACACCAATTCATTGTTCTTCTTTTATACACTAATTTTGTCAGTATTTTTCAGGCTAGAAAAATCCAATTGAAAATTGGTTACTTGGTATTCAGATCGATCCATCTGATTTGTTGGTTTGTTTTGAACTATGGGAACAACAATTGTGTACTCCATGATTTCTTTATTTGTGTCAAATGTGGGTAATACCATGGTTGTTGCAGTCTCTGAAGTTACAACAGACGCACTCTCCAGCAGTTGTTTCTTTTCTTTTTTATTCAAGTCTGATTTCTTTTTAAACTCTTCAATGAAATCATAACCTGGGAGGCAGGAACAATGGAATGCTTGAATGGCGAAGGAATAGGAGTACTTGCAGTTGCTAATGATGTCGCACCCACACTAACTTGATTTGTGGGAGTTTCTGGAAATAACTCCTTTGTGGTATTGGTGGATCCACTGATAGTGTGACTTTGACCTCTCAAAATCCTTTGCCTCTTTTGATTGCCTTGATCACCTGGTGTTTATGTGGTATCTTTTTTTGTTTTCCTCTTAGTATTGTGTGTAATTTGTTGTTGTTGCACATGTTGACCACTATTAGTACTACTACCCATACCATCGCCACCAATGGCACTCCCAGTTGCACTAAGCTGTCCTCCAAGGGCATGTCCTAGTTGTGATTGTATCTGACCATGAGGATGAGGATTAGAAGCTCTAACAAATTGAGTTTCACTTGTATGCCCTTGGTCTAGTTTTTCACCTCCAAGCCCAAGGCTAGATTTATCAACTGGTTTTCTATGCTCAACATCTGTTACCGTCCAAGGGCCTTGTCCTTTGGACCCCAAAGGACCACCTTCATAACCAATTTTTTCAAGTATGGCTGCTCCTGAAGTATATGTTGAAGCATATTCTGCTTTTGCGGCCTGACTTAAACCAGGTTTGTAATTGGCATGGCTTTGTTCTTCTTCTTCCATATTAATATCATCATTAGATTCATCACGTCCATCAGGATGCCCATGCTCTATATTCCACAATTTGCTAAATTCTTCATCTTCTTCATTATTATCATACTCTTCAAGAGCTCTTGGATCACCTAGGTCCTTCCTCATAAACCAAAAGGCAGTAATTTTTGATCATGACAATTTTTTATCTATAAGTTCCGTCTCTAGAGAACTTGGAATTTTTACTCTACTAGATGGTTTATCGCTTTTTACATAAATTTTTTTGTATGTCCTGATTATCTTTTGGTGCAATGCCATAATTTGTGCTGACAATTTTTCAAAAGAAATACCATTCTCAACAACACTTTTCTCCTTTGCTATTTTGACCTCATCCCAAGAATCCTTGTTTCTCAAGTTTTCAAGCAAGGGTTTACTTTGATGTTGAATTCTATTTGCAGCATTCCTATTGGCCACAATCATTGATTTAATAATGTCACATGGATCATACTGCCAGTGACAGATAGGATCAAAGTCAAAAAATTTCAAAAGATTATGTGCCACACTAAATGCTTTTCTCTCGAATGTGAACCTTCCACATGAAAAAGGTAAAGAAGGAAATAAGGTCTTCCTTTGCTGACTGAGAAAGTGTAGTTCATCAACACTCTGCACCTGCCTTACATATTCCAATTCAAAAACCCTTTCTGTCACATGTATTGGAAGTTTGTATGGCTGTACTCCCGATCCATAAAATCTTAGCACAGTAAATTCTTCCATTAAGTACCAATCAGCCAATTGTATTTCTTTTCCTAGTTGCATGCAGTTTCTACATGACATAGGCAATCTATGCATTGGATTATTTGTAATTACTTGATGCAATGGAGCCAAAAAGTAGTCTACAAAATGACTGTAGTTCATTCGAGAATCATGCATCCTTATCTCATTGGTCCATTCATATACTAGAGCCATTTTTTTTTCCTTTGCATTACTGTAGGGTTGAATCTGAAGCTTGTTGGTCTAAAACATTCCTCTAAATTTGAATAGAAAAAGATAGCACAAGTAGGTTGTGAACCTAAATGTCTTCGTGGAACCTGCTTTAATCATTAAAAATTGTTTATGCATGGATTCTACAATGTGCTGTGTATAATTATATTTGACATGTTCTTTAGTATAATGGATATTATATACCATTTCAAGGAGGCTTGCACCCACTTCCAAATTGCTATCCAGACAGAGGCAAAATGCAAGCATGGAAATAGTATCCTGAACCCATGGTTTAAAAAAATCCAAATTATAAGGAGGCTTATGACCACCTTTCAATTTGTTTCTATCCTTAACTATTTGATTTAAGAAATCATTTTTCAACCTTTCTTCCACTGCTTCATAATCACTAGCAAGCTTTTCTAGGTCAATGTGGTGGTTTCAAAATTATTCGGTTGTAAACCCCAACACTTTTCCAAGTTCTTTTGCATTAATGGATAACAATTCTTCTTGGTTATCTTTATTAACAATTGCTCTTTTCTTATCATCATAATTTTCGGCACAGACCATGATAAATTTTGGGCAAGGGAAAACTTCATGTAACATTATGCGCCCTAATCCAGTTACCCACGGTGCACTGATACTATCAACTTCTGTTCGCTTTGCAGCCTTATTCTGAGATGAAAATCTAAGTTCTGAGGTACGCCTACCATAGATTTCAGGATCATAAATATCATGGTACCCATCGGTGAAACCTGGGGTTTTAAACAATTCTACATAATGCATTTTTTTTATCGGACATTGCTGTAGTGGTACTGGTGGTAGACATGCTTGTACAAATGTGAAGTTGTGTAATTTGAATTCCCTAATAAGTAATACTTATTAGTCCTCCTTAATTTTAATGAATTCTTGAGTCTCTAAAGTCTAAAACCAAACTTCAAACTTTGACAAAATAAGATTTTAAGAAATGTCAATCGATGAAAGTTGAAATGTAGCCGCAAGAATTCTTTCACTTACCCAAATTATGAGTCCCGACGCTTGAAAACTGGAATGGCGTTGTTGGAAGTGGAACTGTGGAATCCAAAATAGGGTGGTGCATTGCAATGAGCAATCTGAAGATTGAAGACTTTAAAAATCAATAAAATTTCAAAGTGCAAAGTGCTTTAAATGTTTTTTTTCTCGTAATTGGAATTTGGAACGTAAAAGTGAATGGCACGTCTTAGGAGTTAGGTCTATAAGACTACAAGTTGCAAATTCTTCACCGTTGATCTTTTTAAATCTAACGGTTATAGGGTGATTCCGAAGGTTTAAGTTGGGAAGCCCATCGCTCTGTGCATGTCATTACGGAATGTAACTACAACCATACATCAAATGTTCATCCAACGGTTGAAACTTGAGTAGTTAATGATATTAACTTTTAAAATAAACATTAATCACTTGACAGTTGACACTTAGCAGTACAAAGTGTTTTAAATGCTTTGTTTCTCGAAATTGGAACATTAAAATGAATGACATGTCTTAGGCCTACAAGTTGCAAATTTTTCACCGTTGATCTTTTTAAATCTAACGGTTATAGGGTGATTCCGGAGGTTTAAGTTGGGAAGCCCATAGCTTTGTGCATGTCATTACGGAATTTGATGGTCTATTAC
Organism: Sequoiadendron giganteum; assembly: GCA_007115665.2. Taxonomy (NCBI): domain Eukaryota; kingdom Viridiplantae; phylum Streptophyta; class Pinopsida; order Cupressales; family Cupressaceae; genus Sequoiadendron; species Sequoiadendron giganteum. Next base: position 593,681,458 of record CM021109.1, read on the forward strand.
ATATTTGACTGTTTTTTCAATTTTAGACTGTATATTATAGCTATAAAATTTATTAGACCGTATAGTTTGACTTGTTATATTTTTATTAAACCGTAAAAAATTATTATATAGTATTTTAATTTATAATATATATAATTTTATAACTTTTATTATAAAAAGAAAACAGAATATAACTTTTTTGAATATTTTTAATATGAATTTAGAAACTTTTGACTTTTTTATAATAGCTATCATTTTTTATATTAATATATATGATTTATAATATTATTATAAAAATATATATTAATTTAAAATCTTTTCAAAATAAAACATAACTATTTTTAATTTTTAGAATATATTTAACAAGATTTATTTTTAATACGATTTTAGAAACTTTTGTTAATTGTTAATTATAATAGTAGATTTTTATATTTATCACTAATAATTATCATTGTTTTCTAATTTTTCAAGATAATCCATTTATAAAAGATTTTATATAAAAATTCGTAAATTAAACAATTTTTTTTGATAGACATTTAAATGACCAAAGTCAAACCGTCATAAAATTTTCATATTGATTGTTTGCTATTGTCATAATCTTAACCGTTGATCTTTCTGAATCTAACGGATATAGGGTAATTCCGGAGGTTTAAGTTGGGAAGCCCATCGCTCTGTTCATTTCATTACGAAATGTAACTACAACTATACATCAAATGTTCATCCAACGGTTGAACTTGAAACTTTAGTAATTTACTAATTTATGATATTAACTTAAAAAAATTAACATGACACATGTGTCTTAAAGTCAATATCATAGGCATCGGCCTAACAATGCTTTATCGGTGGAACCCCCATGACAGCCCCGTCGATGGCCCGAAGGTGAAGACTTATAACTCATAAGGTGCGTTGAGCGCTCCCAGTCCCCGATATACCGATAGAATCAACAAAAGTAAGCACATCGTTGTAACACATAAACATCGGTGGAACGAATGATTGCATTCCCCCGATGGCCCGATATAACCATGAATTCTCAAGTGCATATTGCATAGCGTATATTACTTAATTTCTCAAAAGAAAAAAAAACTGATTTGAATATATTAAATTATTAATAAACAGTGACACTGAAGTTCCAAACTCAGAAAATAACTCTTTACTCTTAAACGTAAATGAATAACAAAGATTCAAAAATAGTACAATACAACCGTTTATTTTATTGCAACTGAATTTCAATGTCACATTATTACATATCTTTTTACAGATGAGTAGCACTGTAGCTCCTGTTTTGTATAAATAACATATGTCAGTGTGTCACTTTAGTACTTTACATAGACAAAATTTAATTATTTATTCCAAGTTGTTGCTCGTTACAATGGATTACAAATTGATTCCAATTTCCAAGATTTGTTGCTGAAAACCTAATACACCATCTATCTCTAAAAATAAATCTGGCTTTGAAAATAAATTCATGATTCCAAGCTTCTGTTGGTGGATTTGCCAACCATGCTGGGCAAAGGGGGTTCCAATCACTCCTGGGGAAATGGGAGCCGTGAAGATACAAAATGTACTTATCCCCTTCGAGAACCAGAGTCATACAAAAGATGAGAAACAAATGTCTCTTTGAAAATAAATGCATGGAGCTTGCCTGGCCAACCATGCTGGGGAAATGGGAGTTGTTAGAATACAGAAGGAGAAACAAATCTACTCTCAGCTTTTACCTGCAGCCTTGATGCATTTGGATAGCACTTATCTCCATCAGAGCTCCTCATCCTGGTTCAAAACCCATCTGAAAATTCAGGTTAACCAAATCAACTTCTTTCCAATTCCACCCATTCTGAATTTGAAGGAAATTCGTCTTTTACTGATTACTCTGTAACTACATAATTGTAGGTAGGAGAATTTACAGTATCCCCAATATTGCATCATCTTCTTCGTGAATCCTTATTAACCCTAGAAAATAAAAACCCTTATGGCACTATCTACTAATCACTGAATCACTATCCCTATTTATGGGCCACCAGTGCCGCTACCAGCTTGTATAATTAAAATTTCTAATTTGATTGACGTCTTGCTACGTGCCAACTTGAACTCTACCTCAAGCTGACAAGCTGTCAAAATCACTCATTCAAACGATATGAAATCATTACAAATCTTGTTTCATTAAAGCTATGAGTTGTCCGAGAAATTGCTTCAGATGTTCATATCACATATGGCATTAATTGCCGCCACTGCCACTACCAACCACAGTTTGTTCAAAAAGATTGAGAATTTAAATGAAATGAAATGTACAACATCGAGATTCGAGGCATTGAAAAGAGTGAATGAGCGATGAATTAATATGAACACAAAGTCTCAGAGATGAAAAAATAAGAATTCTGAATTTGACCTAACACGAACAGATAAACATTGAACAATTATCATGAAGAAACACAATTCATTCATAATTAAAAGGAAGCATTGATAAATACAAAGATTTAGAAATATATTATTTTATCTCTCTAATGTCAAAAATGTGGTTTCACAGACTTGTCACCCCACACCCTGTACAATCAACATTCAAAAAATGCTCAAAAGCTGAAACTACGCCCCTTTATCATTATGTGTCACAAATTCACAATTCACTAAAGGATTCGTGTATGTTGTAACGTTGTTAAACTGCTGGAGGTTCCGAGACTCTGTACAATTCCAACTGCATTTCCATAACAAAATTATGAAATTCAGCGCGTTTTTCTTTTTCTTCTAAAACAAAAATCACCCTGTTGTACTCGGCATAGCTAGTTTTCTCTTTCCATGCCATTGAACGTAGTTGGGAAATGGTGTTGAGTTGCTCTTCTTCAGGCCAATTCAAATTGGGTTGCATGAAGGCCACAATTTCATTTTCCCATACCCTAATATCGGCTGGAAGTACCATTTTGAGGAAATTCTAAGTATGGAGTTCAAAATGCTGCCACCTTTCCTCGTATGCAGGCTCACTTAACTTTACAATCTGCCACTAAATCCGTTTCTCCAAACTCCTTAATACCTTATTTAAGATCTATCCAGTTGGTGTTTGAGAAGACATCCCTTAATGGCATCGTACAATTCATTAAATGAGTTGTCACTTCGAAAGTTGTGCATCCCGTCTAGGTCACCCAATCGCTGAAAAATAGAATTTTATAACCATTTGTACAGTAATAAAATCTCAACCATTGATTTCTAGAAATCTAACGGTTCTAGTGATATTCCAGAGGTTTCAAGTCGCAAGTCTACTGCTTGATAGATTTACTTCCGGAATGCAACTACAGTCGTCCATCAAATGACCCATATGATTTTTATTTCACCACTGGATTTTTTTATTATTTTTAGATTCATTTTAATTCACCAATGAAAATATACTTTTGCTTTAGAGAAAGGTTTTAATCGCCAATGGAAAAAATTCTGGTTTGAAAAACGGGTTTATTCGCCAATGAAAAATATTTTATTTGATTTAAAAAAATTGCAATTCGCCACAATTTTCCATAGACTTCCAGGGATTATAAAAGATTCACCAATGGGGATTATTTTTTTTTCTCGAAAAACGAAAAAAATTGCCAATAAATTTAATATTTTTCATCGAGAAGTATACAAGATTCGCTAGGATTTTACATCTGCGCCGAGGGGGGGGGGGGGTTTCTTAAAGTTATTCCTGGAGGTTAGATCTTTGTAGCCCTTTGTGCAAAAAGGTTGTCAAAAACTATGCTAGCAACCCTCTCTCCTTTAGGCTTCTTTGAATATGATGAGTCTAGCCATGCTTGACTCACAAACATTCGTTCCAAAGAAGTCAACAAACCAATAATGCTTTGCAATGTTAGGAAAATCGTTGCAAATCTTGTCACACCCAATTGCACCAACTCTTTCCCTTGGGTGTGATCTCATCAAATTAAGAACCCAAGGGTGATTGTATATAAATTTTGTTATTCTCCTTGCGTCATCTACAACTGGTCTCACCCACTAAAGTTTGCCTATGTCCTCCAAAAGAAGGTCAAGGCAATGTGTTGCACAAGGTGTCCAAAAGAGTGTCTGATGCTTGTCTTGAAGCAATTTTCCAACTGCCACATATGTTGCTGCATTATCAGTTATGATTTGTACCACAATCTCTATGCCCATCTCCATGACAATTTCCTCCAATGTTAGACACAATGTTTCTACATTTTTTACTTTGTTAGAGGCATCAACCAATTTCAAAAAACTCACCTCACCATTTGAAGTTACCAAAAAATTAACAATGGTGCAGTTTTTCCCATATGTCTACCCATCTAAAAGAATAGTGCAGCCATATTTTCTCCATTGCTTCTTTTGTTCTTTTACTATTAGTTTTGTCGCTTCAGTTGCAATCGTGAGCAACCTACAAGTGCAAAGTGTAAGTACAAAATTTTAATTTTTAAACACAAAATAAAATCCTAAATTCAACATAAATTACTATAAATTTAATCAACTTAAATTTAGCCTCAAATTCTACATAAATTACTATAAATTAACATAAATTAATCAACTTCCCACTTATGTTTTTACAAGAAGGTGCCTTGTAGCCTTTTCTTGCAACGGACAATGCAGTTACCAAACTCTCCCAATAAGGATTGCTCGCCACATTGAAAGGAATGTTGTTGAAGTACCAAAAATCACTACATGCCTTATTTGCTTGTTCATGCACCTCCCTATTCCACCCTATAGCTTCCAATGATGGTTGTGCTCCAGGCATTTTTTGGGCACAAACAAGCTATGTCGCGCTTGTGTAGGTGTAGGTGCTGGTACTCTACTAGTAGATGAATTGGAGGCCGATGTGCTTTGAATGCGTGGATCACGAAGAGAGCCCACTATGCCTTGACATGCCATATCTTCATCTAATTTTGGTTGCACTTGAGGACCATGACCACTAGCTATGGATGTTGCTATGGCTGCCCTTGTCTTCTCTCTTTGGAATCTTTTCTACACATACACAGTGTAAGCAAAACATTTTAATTTTTTAAATACGAAAAATAAACCTAAATTCAACATAAATCACTAAAAATCAGTATAAAATTAGTTTAAATCCTTAAAAAATTAAAATAATCTAAACATTTTATTCCTTAGAAAAGGTTAAAATAAAAAAAATATCTTGTGTATGCAAAAAATAGTGAATTCATTAAAAAAATCAGAAAAAATGATCAAAAAATTGTGATGAATCCTATTTTTTGGAATTAAAATGCAAAAATACTACTTGGTTTTAGCAAATGCTGATTTTTTTTAACCCAGATGCTGGATTTTGTAGCCAAAATGAAGTAAAATGCTTAAAAAAAACATTTACCGACCCGTGCTTCAAATTTGCCTTCTAAATTTGCCAAAAAACCCTTTTAAATCTTCTCATTGCGATGCAAGAGTGTTGTCACTTTTGTATGAAAAGTGGGAGGGGCGTTGGGGGTTTTAGAGAGGAGAAATCGCATTAAAATGGCATTTTTAATGACCTTGTAAATGTGACTTGTGTTTTGTCCAACTACTGTGAGTTTTTTGCTCTGACTTGCCAAGTTTTTGGCGAGTACTCACCAACAAATTGGCATGTACTTGCCAGAAACTCGGTGAGTAAATCTCGTGAGTTTTCCTGATGATTACTCATTTTGAATTTAAATACTTGTTGAGTCTGCCATCTATGGTGTGTACAAAGCCTTCTACATGGAAACCAAAGAGACAAGGTTGTTGAAATGATTCAAATTCTCTTTATTTTTCACATTCGAGCGAAATTGTGTCAAATTAGCAGGTGCGGTTATGAAACTACATTGACAGCTTCAAAACTGCCCTTGACACTTTTGATTCTGCCTTTTTTGACAATTTTAACCATCCTTTTGGAAGCCCTAACTTTTGCATACAGACTCAAAATGAGGTGCTGTATTTTTTTAAATTGCATAAATTTTCAAGAGGAACATGGATATGTAAACATATTTTTTATTTTTGATGCCATTAAATTAAATTTTTTGGCCTTGCAACACACTGAAGTGTCTTTCCACTTGAGGATGATCTTTACTCCTAGATCCAATACATACCAAACATTGAGAAAAGCAGGTCAATGGCACTCAAAAATATAAGTTATAATAGCTAGTCAAGAGTGTCAAAAATATTTCAAGAATTAAAATCAAGAAACCTAAAAATAGATATAGGTAGAAATGCAGGAAGCAAAAGAACCTAACAAGAGTGGGTAAACCCTTGACAATCAATATATACAAAATGATGTATTACAAAACAATCATGTCAAAGGAAGGTCCCATGTTGAGAAGAGAGCCACCTACGGAGCCAAAGAAGGAAGTTAATGGAGAATAATCTATGTTAACCCCAAGTTTTCAGGACGGGGGGACACGTTGTAATGTCCCACCTCAACTTGGAACAATCTTTCCAATTTTGCTTGGTAAATTTTCAGTTTGCTAGATAAGACATTATGTCAAACAGTTTGATTGCAAACTCATAATGATTTCTTTAGTATATTTCAGTATTTGATATTTCCAATGCATACCATATGTAAAGATTTGCAATTTACAAATGAATCATTTCAATCATGGAGACATATTAAGGCCTAATGCAAACAGATTGCTTTCTTTTTTACTTCAGCTTGACATTTAATACATTTCGTCAAACATGTTGCATACAAACTACAACCAATATAAATATTCAATACAACTCCTTATACACTGCTTGATAGGTCAATTAACTCCATACCTGGAATTTCAAGTCAAGAAGTTGCAGGTCTGAAAACGTTGAATCAGCAATTCTGGAAATTAACAGCATCTGGCAATTCATGTATTGGACGCCTAGCTTAGAATTTAAGTTTTCCCACAACAAAAATGATGCCAAAGCTATGCCAAGTCCTTGCTGTCCAAAGAGGAAGTGAAATGGTGTCAAGAAGATAGGCATTTCAGCCTAGAAAGGAAACACCCTGCATTAAGCTGTACGGCCTGCTAATACCTGGATGGTATGGCCTCTTCACCAATGTTCCCACGTGCTAAATGCTGAAGCCCCAATAGCTGGCAATGCAGCAGTAAATGTTTATCTCTTTTCTTCAAATGTTTAACCTTTACAAAGCCTTGGATAATCTTCAATGAATGAAGTCCAATGATGAAGGTAGTACGGCCTAGCTGATGCAATTGTACTGCCCAACAAGCCTTCAATGAGAAATGATTGTAGTTCAATGAGAAATGAATGCAAACATCCACAATGTTTTCCAGATTTCAAGATAGTTTTTACAATTCCTTTGCAAACTTCTGAAGTTCTATACCAATGAAGCTCAGATGTGACCTCTGTGTGAAGGCACCAGCACAATCAAAGAGAGGTTACGTTCTCCAAGATTGAAATTACAGCAAAACCCTAGGTTTCTTCTTCAAAGCCAAAGCTTCTTCATAATAGACAAATGTTGAATGATTTCAAGAATGAATTCGTTTGCATTTCAAAACCTTTTTATACTCTCCTTCATTGGGTCGATTTCTCCAAGAAGCCCCTTTTTATCATTTAATAATATATTATAATGTTTGCTGGCCTTTTGATTTGACTTTATAATATTTGATTACTTGGGCGCCAACATCAATGTATTTTATAATTTGTCTTTTATCATTAAATGGCCCCACTTATAATAAAGTCAAAATAAAGCATTATAATATGCACTTTATAATTAATTATTAATAAAGTATTACTTTATTAATAATTAAAATGCCATAACTCCAAAAATACTCATTAGTTCTCGATTCCGTTTGAACCAGGTGGTCAACCATTGAAACCACTAGTCATCCAGATGCCTTTCCCAAAATAGAAAGGTTGGCCACTGACACTCAACTGACTTACTATAAATAGTAAGTGCCTCAAAATGGAGCTAGAGACCTCTGAATAGCTTAGCTTCAGAATATACCAACGATCTGGAGAGGTAAACACTGTCAACTGCCACTTGAAGAGCTCATTAACGCCCACTGGACCCTCTAATCACTGAAAACTAGCCTATGAGGGTCAAGTGATAGGCTAATCCTGCGAACTCTGATGCTCACGAAAAAGGGGACATTACAATCCGCCCTCCCTGAAATTGCTTGTCCCCAAGCAATCTCCATTGCAAAGAAACTCCACTCCACTGGAGGTCCAAAGTAAGAACTGTAAAATGTCCCACACATCTCTAACCAACTCATGCATCACCAGCATAACCGCAATTGCGCAAGGATAAACATCATATCGACTGTCCAACTCATGCACACCAAAATTGTGCATCGTAATCAAAACATGTACAAGTAAATCAGAGATGAAACTGTATGCTCTCTGCACACTGTACATGTTGTGTAAATCACCCGTAAGCTCTGTCTGGAATCCTGATGCACCAGAAGGATCCCAAACTTTGCGATCAATGCTCAGCTGAATGCCGGAATCCCAAATCACTTTGTAAAAATCCCAACAACTTGTCCACAAAGCCCATTGGATATTGACTAACCCATGCTCAAAATTGCTGTGAACAACTACAACAGCGTAGAGCAATCTACCAAACAGAAAAATCCCTGGATCCCATAACCAAAATGGAAGTTTGCCATGCGTATCACCCTCGGACTTCCGCTGTGTTGTCCTGACATCAACTTCACCATGTTAAGAATGATGAAGTAACCCATTGGAATCCACCCAAATTGCAGTTTCGACCCTGTCGCCACCTGGATCCCAATACAAACAAAGCTCGCATCCATCAGTCAAGAGGAAGTAAGAATATCCAGAATGATTGGCATCAGAACATTCCCCTTCATCCTCTGCAATACTCTTAAGGATGTGTTGACTATCCCACATAGGTGCTAGAAGATGTGACACTGCGCCTCCCACATTGAGGGAATGATAAGACTCTCCTCCATCATTGTTGTAAAGTCTTAACAAGCCATCATGCCTGCCAACATTGCAACCTCTTTGAAGCCATGTCTCCAATGGAGATTTCTAAGACAAAGAAGTTGCAAACTCTGTCAATGGCTGACCGTCATAGTTATGGGGAACACACTCCTCATCACTCTCATCTCTAGAATCAAAAGGTGGCTCACATCTCTGACCCCAAACAACTAATTGGGTAGATGATCTGCCAAGTCTCTTCGCATACCCAATAGCATACTTCCTATCATGAAACAACTGGAGATATCCTGACTTTATCTCCTCCAAAGCATTTCGGATGAACCGCAAATCACGAATGTGAGTACTAACCGAGACTCCATTCTATCTCTCCTGAAATTCTGCTCTCTAAAGAAGGTACTCAACATACTTATGAGTGCAATCAAAACAAGATAAGGTTGAATCAACCTTCTCGCCTGTAACCCTCAGCTGATCTTTCCATCTCTGTGGCTCAATAAGCTGTTGATCAAAAGCAGTTGCATGGGATGTAATTTCTGATTTGCTTCCAGGAGAGGGAAACAAATCAATATGAGAACCAATCTCCACACTGGACGATGCCCTGCATATCTCCTATGAAAAAGATGGAGTAATGTGACTAATCAGTTGCATGGGATGTAATTTCTGATTTGCTTCTAGGAGAGGGAAACAAATCAACATGAGAACCAATTTCCACACTGGATGACGCCTTGCATATCTCTTGTGAAAAAGATGGAGTAATGTTGTGTTCAATCACAAAACTCTCTGCAGAATCAACCACCCCATCACACAAGATACCAATATCTTGCTCTGCATCACCTGTAATAGGTCTATCCTCAGAGACCCCTGAAGCATCACATGGTTCCCTGCTACTCTCAACCAATGTACTCATCCCATCTATATCACCTACACCAGTAAGAGTAATGGATGTAGTCGCATCCTCAAAGTGCTCCTTACCACTATCCGTGGGTGTATGGTCATCACCAGTAACTGTCTTAGGGATCGAAACTGTATCTGCTGGCGATGAAGACTGTGCTAAGCTCAACTCCATGGTAAGCTCATCTATCTGTAATTTTGACTCTTGAAGGGCTAATTGAGCGCTCTTCAAAGAGTCTGTGATGACCTCGAGCTCATAGGTGAGCTCATCAACCTCCTCTTCCTCTCCCTTCAGTGCATCATAATAGATACCATTGAGCATAAGAAGATGATCTCTATCTGATAATAACTAAGTTACCGGTTCGGTTTTGGGTTCGGGTTCGGGTTCGAGAACCCGGTTCGCCGGTTCGGGATTTTTTTTTTGTTTGATTTGGGTTCGTTTTGGGTTCGGTAATACAAAAACATATAAAAATCAAAAATATATACAGATTTGCAGCAGTAATTAAGTTCATAATACACCACCATATTAATAGTTAAATAACATAGCAAAAATGAAAAATACACCACCATTTTATACTCAAATCATCAAAGTTCAAACATAAAAATGTAAAGTGTTTACAATCAGCCATTAATAATTAATAATTATTGATCATTGATCAATCTGAGTCATATGGGTCATCAAAAAAAGTAGCATCATCATCATCATTAGATGCTACATTATGTGTAGAACCACAAATAGCATTAGTGGCACTCGCACAAGCACTGCCACTAGCACTGACACTACCACTCTCATGCTCAGCGGTTGCTTCAGGTTCATAGTCATCATCAATATCAAGTGCAGCTAAGTGACTTGTGGAAGCATCCAAGTCAAGCTGCTCTGGCTCAATATCCCACCTCCTTGTGTCTCCTTCTTTGTAGGAAACTTGCTTGTGTGTAAGGAGGCGCAAGTTTGAATGCACATACACCAAGTCCTCTGCCTTTTTCGAATGTAGCCTATTGCGTTTTATTGAGTGGATGAAGGAGTATGTGCTCCAATTCCTCTCAGAAGAAGATGAACTAGCAACCTATTAAGACCAAATTAAATAGTTAGGAGTTACAAAATTTAAGTTGATTTAACTAAACAAAAATATTAATTAATAATTTAATATAAATATAAATTTAAAATTAAAATTAAAATTACAAAATATAAAACTTACTTGGGATAAAATTTTTATTGCAATAGGTTGGAGGTGCCTGTATTCTTGCCCATGGAAGTACCACCAACTATGAGCATCCACCCTAACCTTGTCTCGAACAGCATCAAGATTATGATCAACAGTACCAGAGCATGCAAAAGCCATGAACTCAGCCCTCACTTGATCACGTTGGTCACGATCAGTGAAGAGTCTACGAATTGCTGCCTTGTACCCTTGACCCACTTCAACATCCCTATATGGAGCAACTCTTGCTGAAGCAGAAAGTATCTCTGGACTATAATATTTGGGACTCAATGCAAAAGCAAGAAGATGCAACGGAGTGGTCATTTTGTTCCATCTATCAACAATGATTTCTTGTAGCTCTTTGAAGAACTTTTCTTCGGGATCTTCCTCTTTTGCATTGATGATGATTTTCATCTTCTCAATCATTGAGTCGATACCATCATATACTTCACCCAAACAAGGTCTATCCATGTTAGTGTAACGGATCATGCTCAATATGGGCTCAGTGAAACTGACGAGATACTCAACAAGGTCCCACCAACTATCATCTAGGATCCTTTGCTTGATCCTATTTGCCCTTTCACTGGTAGATTGCCTCCATATGGCCCAATTAGGGCTGATTACCATTGCAGAGAGTGCCTCACGAACCTTTATAAGTCGTTTCAACACAATTGGGTTGGAGGCAAAATGAGTCTCGACAACCTGTTTGAAAATCAAAATTAAAACTAAAATATAATTTAAATTTACAAAATCAAAATTTAAAATTAACAAAAAATTAAAAAATTAAAAATATTGAGAATTAACTTACCTTCAACAACTCCAATTTTGAGAATTGTCTAAATATTCCTTGTGTCATATGGTGGTTGGTGACAAACATTTGAATGTCTTTGCCCTCAGCATACACTTGTTTGATCCATTCAATTTTGGATCCAATTTTTTGTAGCATTAGATTAAGGGAGTGGATAGCACAAGGTGTCCAAAAAATGTGTGGATACTTCTCCTCAACCAATAACCCAACAGCCCTACAATTTTTGGCATTATCAGTTACAACTTGCACAACATTTTTATGGCCCACTTCTTCAATAGCTTGGCAAATGATGTTAGCAATAAATGGACCATCCTTCACCTGTCCTTCACAATCCACTGCTCTCAAAAACATTGCCCCTTTAGGGGACACAGCAATAACATTGATCAATGGGCGATTTTTTGCATCTTTCCATCCATCAGAAACGATGGTCACCCCTGTTTCGATCCACGAATCCCTTATGGGCTTCAAAGAGTCTGTTACATGTTTCACCTCTTTTTCCAATAAGGTGCAACGAACCTTCTCAAAACCTGGGCCCTTATACCCCTTTGGAGCCTCATCAACCTTCAAGTCTATTCAAGTTTGTGCAAGCAAAAGAGAAAGTTCAGCAATGGAGGCAAAAAATCCTTTTTTTTCATTCACAAATTGGTAAATGACTATCACTTTACCTATTTCATGTTTTAGAGGCACACATTAGGGTTGGAAAGAATAAAAATATATTTAAAAGTCAACAAAGACTTAAAAAATTATAAAAAAAAGTCAAATTCGTGCTTTGAAGTCCCCCTGGGCACGAAATTCTACCCGGGTTCGAAAAATTCGAACCCTGGTCGGACCCACAGTTCGGGTTCCGAACCCGGTTCGAACCCACAGTGCACTTTTTCGGACCCTGGGTGAATTAGGGCGAACTAGACCTGAATTTCGAACCCGGATCGAACCCGGGCCGAACCCGGTAACTTAGGATAATAACTGTAAGTAATGATTCTTCATTACCCCAATGACATCTCTAAGTGATTGCAACTCTCCAAGGGAAATTCCACTATCACAATGCTCATTTGTCTCAAGAGTACCCCAACCATAAGTTGCTAGCATCTGTCGAGCAACATCAAAATGTTCTAAGGCTGTAGCAATCATACCGTCATTAACCTTCAATTGCCTTGCGAAATGATGATGCCCCTGTGACAAAACACTACCACACAAGTTTTCAGATTTGTTATCAGCACTCTGATAAGAGGCTGATTCATCACCACTCACTGTTTGATACTCATCATCTTGTGAGCCATCAGCTCTGCATACTACCTCAACGGAGGTACTTCTGTCATGTACCACACGGGATGGCTCCAATGACATAGTAGAAGCTGCTGATTGGACATAATCATTGCCCACTTCTTCCCCATCAGCAACAATTAAATCTTCTAAGGTCTGATTTGCAAAATCAGAGTTGCAGTGACTTGTATCCACATCACATAATCCATTTTTAACGCTCAAATCTTGAGTATCAATGTTAGGGAACTCCACACATCCATCATCCTCACAAGGAATGGCTACTATCTCATGAGTAAGCTCGACATTATTACTGCTGTCATAAAACAGAAAATCAGGAGCTACATCACACTTATTTGTAGTGTCCTCAAGGAGCTCAACCAAAACTTCATCCTTTGCTAATAGTCCATTGCCAAGTGCTGGTTCAAGAGGTGTCTTCAAAGGAAAACTAAGTGTATCATGTGCCATAATTTCTGTCCCATGGCTGCAATGTAAATCAGCATGTGTATAAGTCTCCCTTACCTCATTATCCATGCATTGATGGTTAGGCCCCCGAAAACCTTTGCAAGAGAAACATAGACCTTGCCTTCTCATTTCGTTCTTGCTCATTATGGGAGTTCCTATAACCTGATCATTGAGTTTGGATGTAGAACCATCTTCATTATCTGATTTAGTAGTTCTACCATACCTGCTCACATTGTGCCAATGACTGAATTTTGCCCCTTTAGATGAAATTTTCTCCTTATACACCTTCCTAATATACTTTACCAATACAATCTTTCTGGGACTCAAGATGACAACAAAGTTCAGATAATCATTAAGAGAGTACTGTGCTTTAAAATCATCTGGCATACTCTGATAGTCCTCAAAGAGTCGAGGGGCTTCCCATTCATAACCTTCCCTGAGCTTGATGGCTTCTCGTTCCAAATCTTCCCTAGATTTTCCTTCAATATTGAAGTAACGCATAACTGAAACTGATGAGTGCTGGTCACTCAAATGATGCAAGATGTTGATTTACTGAATGCTTGTTTTAACCCAGCAAGATGGTAGGAGACCGCTCTGATACCACTGTAATGTCCCACCTCAACTTGGAACAATCTTTCTGATTTTGCTTGGTTAATTTTCAGTTTGCTAGATAAGACATTATGTCAAATAGTTTGATTGCAAACTCATAATGATTTCTTTTAGCAGTATACTTCAGAATTTGATATTTCCAATGCATACCATATTTAAAGATTTGCAATTTACAAATGAATCATTTCAATCATGGAGACATATTAAGGCCTAATGCAAACAGATTGCTTTCCTTTTTACTTCAGCTTGACATTTAATACATTTCATCAAACATGTTGCATACAAACTACAACCAATATAAATATTCAATACAACTCCTTATACACTGCTTGATAGGTCAATAAACTCCATACCTGGAATTTCAAGTCAAGAAGTTGCAGGTCTGAAAATGTTGAATCAGCAATTCTGGAAATTCTGGGAATTAACAGCATCTGGCAATTCATGTATTGGACGCCTAGCTTAGAATGTAAGTTTTCCCACAACAAAAATGATGCCAAAGCTATGCCAAGTCCTTGCCGTCCAAAGAGGAAGTGAAATGGTGTCAAGAAGATAGGCATTTCAGCCTAGAAAGGAAACACCCTGCATTAAGCTGTACGGCCTGCTAATACCTGGATGGTATGGCCTCTTCACCAATGTTCCCACGTGCTAAATGCTGAAGCCCCAATAGCTGGCAATGCAGCAGTAAATGTTTATCTCTTTTCTTCAAATGTTTAACCTTTACAAAGCCTTGGATAATCTTCAATGAATGAAGTCCAACAATGAAGGTAGTATGGCCTAGTTGATGCAATTGTACTGCCCAACAAGCCTTCAATCAGCAATAAATGCAAACATCCACAATGTCTTCCAGATTTCAAGATAGCCTCTACAATTCCTTTGCAAACTTCTGAAGTTCTAAACCAATGAAGCTCAGATGTGACCTCTGTGTGAAGGCACCAGCACAATCGAAGAGAGGCTACGTTCTCCAGGATTGAAATTACAGCGAAACCCTAGGTTTCTTCTTCAAAGCCAAAGCTTCTTCAAGGTAGACAAATGTTGAATGATTTCAAGAATGAATTTGTTTGCATTTCAAAACCTTTTTATACTCTCCTTCATTGGGTCGATTTCTCCAAGAAGCCCCTTTTTATCATTTAATAATATATTATAATGTTTGTTGGCCTTTTGATTTGACTTTATAATATTTAATTACTTGGGTGCCAACATCAATGTATTTTATAAGTTGTCTTTTATCATTAAATGGCCCCACTTATAATAAAGTCAAAATAAAACATTATAATATGCACTTTATAATTAATTATTAATAAAGTATTACTTTATTAATAATTAAAATGCCATAACTCCAAAAATACTCATTAGTTCTCGATTTCGTTTGAACTAGGTGGTCAACCACTGAAACCACTAGTCATCCAGATGCCTTTCCCAAAATAGAAAGGTTGGCCACTGACACTCAACTAACTTACTATAAATAGTAGGTGCCTCAAAATGGAACCAAAAACCTCTGAATAGCTTAGCCTTAGAATATACCAATGATCTGGAGAGGTAAACACTGTCAACTGCCTCTTGAAGAGCTCATTAACGCCCACTGGACCCTCTAATCACTGAAAACTAGCTTTCGAGGGTCAAGTGATAGGCTAATCCTCCGAACTCTGATGCTCACGAAAAAGGGGACATTACACGCGTTTTGGGGACGACAGGACGTGAGGATGCGTTTCGGGGACGAGGATGAGAGAGAGGCCATTTTTTAGGGGACAATAGGGTACGATTATTAAAAAATAGGGAAATTTTAAAAAATAGAGAGAATTTCACATATTTATATGATAAGGCAATCATCATATACATCATAGAACCTTAAAACATAATATTAGAGTTCAATTGATATTCTCATTTCACAAAAAGCAACGCCAACAAACAAATGAAGTTTTAACAAAATATAATTGCATTCATTGTCAATGTGCATGTGCCGTATATATTATATAAAAATTACATCAAACCACCCAAAGGCTGCAAGTTTCAATTGCAAAATGACAAAAATATAGAAATATGTAGCTGTCCCTAATCAACATCCCCTAATATTGCATCAAAATCGTATTCTGAGTCACGGGCACTATGAGAGACTATCTCATCTTGATCCAATGGAAACCCAAGCAATGCATCATGTGGCTCCTCATCATAAATCTATGTAGTATCTTCAAGATCAACATCCCAATGTGCAATTGGAGTTTGACAATACTTAGGTGTCTGTCGATCTTGAAGCCACAAGGCACTATGCACAACCAGTAGCTTCTCTGATCGTCTAGAGGCAAACCTATTCCTCTTGATTGACTGGATGAAGCTATATGTAGACCAATTCCTCTTTGCAGCAGAGGAAATAGCAATCTGTGAAAGGAGACGAGTGGCAAGGATCCTCAACTCTGGTGCATCCTTGTCATGCCATGTCCACCATACAATGGGGTCGGTTTGAGCTAATGTAGCTCTATCTATCCTTGCACCTAGTCTATTGATTGTTGGGCCATGAAGACTCACAAAGGCTAGCCACTGTGCTCTAAGTTTGCTGGACTCCTCAGCATACATTTTCCCAAGGGCCTTCATAAAGCCATCTTTCACCTCTTCATCATCACATGGAGGCACTCTCCCAGGTCTTGCTGCATACCATTTGGGATTTAGAGTGTAGGCAGTCATATGAAGTGGGGTGTTTATAGTGTCCCACCGTCGTGTCACAATGGGCCTAATGTGCTCCTCAAAATCCCAAATTAGGGTCCCTACTTTGAATTGCTTGCTTCATTTGTCTAGGCATATTGTCAAATGTCTCATAAATCTCTCCAAGTCTAGGAGAGTTTGTATCAACATATCTTACCATCCACACAATAGGTGAGATAATGGAGCAAACATATTTGCAAAGATTCAAGAGTGAACTTAATTTAGTAAATTTACAAGTTAGAAACAATAAAAGTAATAAAATCGTAAATTGAATAATAAAATCAGCAATTTATTAGTTTGATATTAATAATAAAATGAAAACCATAGTTCCATAGGGACGCGTTCCCCCCAAAAAAGTAGACGAACCCGAGACGGGGACATTTCCGAGATGCGGGGACACCTAGGAAATGTCCCCCCGTTGCCCCCCGGTTTCGCTGCCGTCGCTTGAACATTTCCTTCAGAGGAGACTTCTAGGCATCTCTAAGTCTTTTGGACGTCTCCGAGACTTCGAGAGTCCGATGTCCCCCATAAAAAGTGTATTAAAAAAACAAAAAAGTTAAATTTAAATATTATTTTGTTACCCTAATGAGCTGACTTAAGTCAAAGTCTACTATAGTCTATCATTGAAAATTTTCATTTTGTTTTACTTTTCATTTTCTTCCCATGCGTGCGTATAGTCTGAGACTTGAATGACTCAGAGACAATGGATTTGTGAGAGCTAGAGGGTACTGCTGGGCTTTCATATTTTCTGATTCTCCGATTTCATAATTGTTGGGTAGAAAACTGAACATGTCTGCAAAATGTGGAAGCACAGGCAAGGCATGTGAACTGTTTGATTGAATGCATGATTGCATTTAGTCAAACAGTTTACATGCCTTGCCCACGCTTCCACATTTTGTAGACATGTTCTACCAGAGGTAGAGCATTTTAAATTTTAAATTTTTCAATCTTATGCATATCCTGCAATATTGCAATATTCAATATTGTGCATATCTTGTAAGCAACAATATTCAATATTCACTAGTTTAATGAAATCATTGCATTGTGTTTAAACTCTAAACTTTACTTATTCCTTAGGCTTCTATAGTTATACATCTTTTTATAACTAATTTTTCAAGTACTATATGTATTTCAGCGCACTGCTCCGCTCCCCCTGCCGTTGTCCCCTCGCCATCCCCCCACCGCCCCCAACGCCCCCAAACTTAGACCCCCCATCCCCGAGACGCGTCCCCTGTCATCCCCCTGTCCCCATCCCGAAACTCCATGGAACATTGATCAAAACCATAAGTTTAATACTAAAATCAGCAATGTATTAGTTAATAATAAAATCAGAAATTTAATGCTAAAAACTGACAATTTATTAAAAAATAAAAAACAACAATCTCTTACCTCATTGTGGACCACCAATCATCGTTGAGGATTTTTTGTTTGATACTTTTTCCTTCAATTGTGTTTGCCTTTGGCCATCTAGCTCACTCTGAATTAACAACCATCAGTCAAAGAAGCTCTTGCACCTCAATCATCCTCTCCAAACAAAATAAAGTAGCTAGCATATTTGGTATCCACAAGCTTGAGGTATTCCTTCCTTGAAAAAGTCCTAAACAAAGCAAGTGATGTGTGATGGTTGCAAAAAAACATCTGAACGCCTCTAGCTTCTGACACCACTTCCTTTACCCAATCTATTTTCCCAATATCTTTCAATGCGTTCAATGCATGAACACAACATGGGGTCCAAAAAATGTGCTTGTAAGCACCTTCCACCATTAAGCCAACTAGCTTGCATACACGAGCTGAATCAGTCACTACTTGTATAACATTAGAGGGTCCAACCTCTTCTATAGCATCCTTCAAAATCTGAAATTGGGAGCTTGCATCCTTCCTCTTCCCCGAACAATCAATAGCTCTAAGAAAATAAGAGCTTGCTGAACATGTGACAATAACATTGATGAGTGGCCAATGTCTAATATTAGTCCACTCATCCATAATGATAGAGCAACCATCCCTTGTCCAAACTTGTCTCATCTCCTCCATGTTAGTTTTTATGATCAGATATTCAATAAACATAAATGCAACACATAAGACAATGAACACAACAAGATACCCTGGGAAAACCCTCCAACTCGAGGGAGAAAAACCTAGCAAATATATTGCTTATATATTGGAGTAATTTGAGCAGTTATCTGCTTACAACTCAGGCACAACACAATGCTGAATTTGATACAATGAAATTATGAATAATAGCACTTCTCCTAAGTGTGCTTAATACAAATGAAATCAATCTCCTTGAATTCGATCTGCTGTTGCAAGATGATGATCTGCTGCTCAGGCGCGAACTTCTTCTAAGAATGCAAATTATCTCGAATGAACTTGAATGTCTAATGAATGGAAATGATCTCTCATATATACCAATTGGTGGAGAGGACACATCCCTTCATGATGCAAGGTCGGCCTCTCATAAAAAATCACGTCTCTTCAAGTCAGCCACATATAATTATTATCAATAATTAATATTTTATTGTTTGCATGTGAAGTGCCTCTTCACATTAATATCGACTTAGATAAATTAAATAGCCGATAGGCTATATTGAATTTATCTCTTCAAAGTCGTGGCTGGAAGGATGAGGCCCGAAGCTGATCTAACATCAACACTCCCTCTCAGATAGGGAGGAATTCTTCCAGGTGACCAATGTCATGAAATGACATCCACAATGGCTACACCCAAGTGTGAAAGGAGCTCATCACGGATTCACTCAATCGTGATATCAACCATCATGGCTACTATCATGTATGGTAATGCATGTGTGCACAAGTGCCCATCACAAAATCACTCAACGTGATGTCGTCATCTCAACATGACGTTCACCATGGCTACATCCAGAGGGTGAATAAACACAAGTACAAGAAAATCATCACGAACTCTCTCTCATGATGTTGTCATGGAGTCACTCAACATGACATCCACCATGGCTACTCCCAGAGGGTGGAAACAAGGGCTTTCACCTCAAATTTCTCTCACAAAGAAAGATACATTAACAAGGGCTTACACCTCAAATCTCCCTCATAGAGAGAAATGCATTAAAGCAAATCACAAAAGATCACTGAAGCTGAGTCTCCCTCTCAGCTAGGGCTTCATTCTCCACAATACCAAGCTTGTCTCTGAAATACACAAAGTTTACTCTGGAGAGAGGCTTGGTGAGAATGTTTTTCGTCTGCTCATCAGTGCTAATATACTTCAATTGGATTGCTTTCCTCAATACCGTATCTCTGATATAGTGGTATTTGATCTCAACATGTTTGGTTCTGTCATGAAAAACTGGATTGACAGAAAGCTTCACACAACTTTGATTATCACAATGAATGATAGTTGGCTCCAATGATTGTCCAAACAATCCTGCAAGGAGCTTTTGAAGCAACACTACTTCTCGAGTTGCCACACATACTGCAATGTACTTAGCCTTTGTGGTGCTTAGTGCCACTGAAGACTGCTTCTTGCTACACCAGGAAATCATTGTAGACCCCAAACTGAAACAACATCTAGAGGTGCTCTTCCGATCAACAACACACTCTGCCCAATCAGAATCAGTGTAACCATACAGCTTCAAGTCCACACCAGAAGAATATCTCAATCCATACCCAACTGTGCCATGCAAGTATCTTAGGATATGCTTCACTGCAACTAGGTGTATTTGCCTTGGTTCATACATGAACTAACTAAGTGCACTCACTGCATAGCAAATATCTGGTCTAGTATTGACTATATACATCAATGATCCAATCAATTGCCTGTACATAGTAGAATCCACCAGATCTGAACTAGCTGCAGCCTCTTTTAACTTCTGGATATTGGTTTCCATAGGTGTAGACATGGATTTGCAATCCATCATACCAAATCTCTTCAAGATGTCTATTGTATACTTCCCTTGACTTATAATGATCTCATTAGGCCTCTGCCATACTTCTAAACCAAGGAAGTAATGCATGTACTTAACATCCTTCATTTCAAATTCAGAAGTCAACTCCTTCTTGCATTTGATAATGAGGTGTTCTTCTCCAGTAAGAAATAGATCATCAACATAGAGAACCAAGATCAAGGCCTCACCATTAAATACCTTGAAATATAGGTTTGAATTAGCATCATTCTTGGAGAAGCCCAAGCTCAGTAAGTATCGATCAATCCTCTCATACCAAGCACGAGGAGCCTGCTTAAGGCCATACAAAGCCTTTTTCAATCTGCAAACATGAGACTCCTTCCCATGAACTTCAAAGTTATCAGGTTGCTCAATGTAAACTTCTTCTTCAATTACACCATTTAGTAATGCTGTCTTTACATCCATCTGGTGTAACTTCCATCCTTTAGCTGCTGCAATGGCAATGATAGTCCCGATGGAGGTATAACGAGCAACTGGAGCAAATGTTTCCTCATAGTCTATTCCCTCTTTCTGAGAGAACCCCCTAGCCACAAATCTAGCCTTGTACTTCTCAATGCTTCCATCAGCTGCATGCTTGATCTTGATAAGCCACTTAGAAGATACAACAAATTTGCCTTCTGGTCTAGGTACAATGTCCCAACATCGTTCTTGAGGATAGATTGATATTCTTCAGCCATAGCATCTTTCCATACTTGCTGACTTGAAGCTTCCTCAACATTGGAAGGCTTAGATTCAATCATTTGACTCATCAATGCAACATAGCTTGAAAACTTCTGAGGTCTTTTTCTTTTTCTGAATGTTCCTCTAGGGGCTGCAAACTTTTCTGCCTCTTGCATTGTTTGCCTAACCCATAGAGGTCTCTTTCGATCAATAGTAATGTCTGTAGGCCCATCAGTAGGCTCCAAAGGCTCAACTGGATCATCATCTTCTTTAGAATCAGTAGCCTCCCTCTGAATCTTAGGAGTATGGTCAACTTCCATGTCCTGAGGAGACTCTTGGTTTTCATTGTCTATCTCCATGTGAGAGATTTTAGATCTCTTGAATGCAACATCTTCTTCAAATGTAACATCCCTACTGATCTCTATCAGTTTCTGACTTGGAATGTAAATCCTGTAGGCTTTTGAAGAGTCACTGTAGCCCACAAATATTCCCTTCTTGCCAGATGGTTCCAACTTTGTCCTTTTATCTTTAGGGACATGAACATACACAAGACACTCAAATATTCTCAAATGGCTGACTTCAAGCTTCACACCTGTGAAAGCTTCTTCAGGAGTCATGTTCTCCAAAATCTGATGAGGGCTCCGATTTAGAACATACACAGCTGTCCTAGAAGCTTCGGCCCAAAGGAAGATTTTCAGATCCTGATCATGAATCATGGCTTTAGCTGCTTCTACAATAGATCTGTTTTTCTTTTCTGCTACACCGTTTTGTTGTGGATTGTAGGGAACACAAAACTCCCTCTTAATTGCTGCTTCAACACAAAAGTTATGAAAGTTTCCAGAGATGTATTCTCCTCCGTTGTCAAATCTCAAAACTTTGATCCTCTTCTCAGACAAGTTTTCTACTTGAGATTTAAATTCCTTGAATCTCTCAAGTACTTCCTCAGATTCTTTAGTCTTTAAGAAATAAATCCAAGTCTTTCTATAGTAGTCATCAATGAAAATTACATAATACATGAAACCACTCAAAGAAGCAACAAACATTAGACCACACAAATCAGAATGAACAAGATCTAGAATGTATTTTGATCTACTTTCACTACTATGAAAGGGTCTTTTAGTATTCTTACCCAATGCGCATCCTCGACAAGTACCTTCATGTGCCTGGTTGAGTTTAGGAATGCCGGTGACCATCTTCTCCATGGTTGGAAGTGCTCGGAAGTGAATGTGAGCAAGTCTTCTATGCCAAAACTCACATGAACTTGATGTATCATGCAACAACGCTTGTAGAGGACGAGTGGAAAGTCTGTAGAGACATTCTTGCCGAATCCTTGTCACCCGGGCTGACTTGATGCTAGAGTTCTTTGGCCATGCAAGAACTTTACCTTCAGAGAATGCAATTTGGTATCCCTTGTCCTCCAAGGCTGAGATAGAGACAAGGTTCTGCTTGATGCCTGGTACAAATAGTACATCACTCAATTGCAAGGAGATGCCGGAATCTAAGTGAATAGTGGAGGTCCTGTTGTGACCTTTTCACACATCGCCCATTGCAAATGAGGACCCCTAGAAGTTTTCCCTCTGAGTTTTGCCTTTGCGTTTTGGTCTTTTGGTGGGGTACTTAGAATTTGAGTTTTGGAGGGTCATCCGAGTCAAGAAATAATTTTGAGCCAGAATCAGTGCAAATGTCATTAAAGTGTTTAGGAGACCTTGTGGACGAGGATCGACTGTCATTTTAGTCAATTTTGACACCTCCTAAATTTTGGGGTTTCCACCCCGGGCCCCTATTTTTTAGGGGCTATTTTTAGAAAGTTTCTATTTTTGGAAAGTGTGCAGGTCAAGGCTTCGTCAACATCAACTGCAGAAGGTCCCAAAATGGAAATGGGTGAAAATTTTGAAAAAATCTGAAAATTTGTGTAAGGCATGGACAAGCATGTGTTAAATTTGCCCAAGCATGAAGAAAGGAAAAATGGCATGGACATTGGACAAGTCCGCCATTGGAAGAAAGATCATGGCACAACCATCAAGGAAGTCCGCCCATGAAAATGTCGTGGACACTGATGAAGTCCGCCCAAGGCAATGGCTAGAGGATAGACCAAGTCTGCCTAGCACCAAAGAGAAATGTCTTGCCACAAGGCAAAGTCCGCCCTTGGATGAATGGCATGGAGGTTAGACAAGTCCGCTCCAAGGTGTTGGGAGATGGCACAGAGGGGTGGCAAGTCCGCTCCAAGAAAGTCAAAGATGGCATGGAGGTAGGCCAAGTCCGCCCAACCTAAACCAAAACGGCACAAGGTATTGCCAAGTCCGCTCAGCATAAAATGAAAGTGGCACAAGACCCAAGCAAGTCCGCCATATGTCAAGTGGCTTGGACATAGACAAAGTCTGCCCAGCCTAAGTGAAGATGGCATAGGCCATAAGGAAGTCCACCCCATAAGAATTGGCTTGAACCATGATGAAGTCCGCCCCAAGATGGTGGGAGATGGATGGGAAGAGTCCGCTCCAAGATGTTTGGAAGTGGTAAATCACAAGAGAAAGTCCGCCATATGTTAATTTAAATGGCAAATGGCTAGTGGAAGTCCGCCCTAGGCTTGGTAAAAATGGAAAAATCACAAGGCAAATTCGCCTAGGCCTTGAATGGCATAAAAAACTCTTGGAGAAATAAAAATTGAAGATTTTTGCCTTGGAAAAATAAAAGAATTTAAAATTTTGCCTAAGTCTAGACATTATAAAAATAAATAAAAAAAATCAAATGGCATATCTGAACAATGAGGAAATTCGCTAGAAGTAAAAGATCATGGCAAGATTGACAAAAATAATTATTTTGCCTTAGGCAGAGGCACGAAGCAATTTGAAAAGACAAAATTTAAATTTGCCTTTGGATAGAAATAATTAAATACCATGATTTAATTATTTTAACGAACGGGTTGGAAACAACACATAAAATATTATTTTAATATTTTATTTTCCAAAACCCATTTAATGAGAAAATTCGAATTTTCTCTAGGCAAATTTTGAGAAAAAGAAAGAAGAGAAAAGACTTCACTGAATCGGCGTCAAAATTAGGAACTTTCTTTACTGACTGGTGCTGAAGATGGAAATTACTATTCGAAAGAGAAGTGCAAGCCAAGTTCAGACTAAATTAATTGAAAACAATTAAAATTTGCTAAATGGGTCGATTCTTTCAACCTTAAATTGGTTTTGCATTTCATTTCTCAATCATTTTTTCGAAAGCGAAGTTCTGAAGAGAAGTTTGTCTAAGGCAAGATAAGTTTGTGAAGAAAGTAATTTTTTCTTTCGAAGCTGAAGGCTGAAAAGGGCGAATTTATTCATTAGCAACACGGTTTTTATTGCCAGGCAGATTTTACTTTCTCTATTTCGGCAAAGAATTCTTTTTTTCAAAATAATTAAATTCTTTCATTTCCAGCAAGAATCATTTTCAAGAATTAACTTATTGAGTTGGCTGGAATATATTTGTTTCGAAGTAATGGCATAAATAATTTCTGAATTTTAATATTTTCTTTTGTAGATTTATGTTGGACAAAGGAGAATCGTCAAAGAAAATGAAATTCGCTAGCAAAGGGCTGCAGCCGGAGTCTAAAATTGTTTCCAAGTGGAAGAATGTTGCGTATACCAATCTTGGCCATGTTGACTTTGGTGAATTCAAGAAAAGAATGTATGGAAGTGACGAACTCTTGCCTACGCCAATTGCATGGAAAATGATGCAGAACAACATTGTTCAAGCTGCAGGATTTCTGCCGGCAATCGAATGTCCAGAATTAATTGTGGAGTGTGCCTTACATTACAATGTTGAAGAGAGACAAATTGAAGCGCCTGATGGCAGAGTGTTGGCATATCTAGGCGAACTAGCTATACAGGAGGCATTTGGAATTCCGGCTTACCATCGAACATATTACAGGTCAAAAGAAGATGCACAAAAATTGTATGAGGACAGACAAATCCTTTGTGCGACAAACATGAACAAAAACTGGTTGGTAAAGCTAAGATCGTCAGCCAAAACGGTGCCTAAGAAGTTGCTCAGGCCGGATTTCAAAGAATATTACGGAGATATGGTCTTATTGCTAAACATAATAGTGGGTAATCCTTAGGGTGCACCTTTTGAGACTTGGATGTATTACTTCATTGACGAAGTAGCTTCCAGAGCAAAAATGGTTAATTGGTCAAGGATGATCAGTGACAGTATTCACGAGAAATTGGTCAACTTAGAGAAGACCAAAGCCTTTCATATGAGTTCCTACATTATATACTTACTTGCTCGAACTTACCGATATGCCGCTCTAATCTGCAACTGTGAAGCGAAGAGTTTAATCAACAAATACGGATCCTGGTTTATCTAGTTTCTTAGATTCACCTACATCCGAATCCAAGGATTCACGGATTCTCCTTACAAGTTGCCAATCTATCCTACCAACAAAATGATTTTGCTGGAAGTGCTAAGGCAGTTGGAAACATTTCAAAGCATCCAAAGGCCAAAACAGAAAGCAGCCGTCACGTTTCCTCTTTTTATTGGAAACATGGCAGAATCTTATCTGTTAGCATAGGCAATAGAGAGTGCCCGAGTGGAGATACAATGGTATCCATTCACTTCATACAAATCCAAAAGTGACTTCGATCCACTCAATCATATTGGAGTTGTGGGCGAAAGGAAGTAAAGGCACATAATCGACCTTGAGGACTTTTGGGCGAATTCTGTTGATGAATTTGAAGTAAGGAAAAGATTTTGGTCGAGACTACCTTTGGACATAATCAGGACAACAAAACTCTTCCGTGTGCCTGACCAGCTGGATGATGAGGAAGTGTATATGTAGCCAGGCTATGATGAGAGACTACCACTTCTTCCTGTTAAATGGTCTGAGCCGGAACTTGGTGACCTGACAATTCTTATGAGGCCTGTGGTTAAGTACTTGCAATGGTGGGTAGACCAGCAGGTACAAACTTTGAGGCAACGGGTATATCATTCACCTATGACTTGATGGGCGAAGTTGAGTCCTGTTCTTCCAATGCCGACGCTTCTCAAGGAGAGGAGCTAGTTGAGCCCGCCAACCAGAAAAAAAGGAAGGGTAAGGAAAAGGCGATAGGTGAAGAACTAATCTAGAAAAAGTCTAAGCCCCTTCACTCAGCCACATCCAGAAATGTGGAGGGATTATTGATTATGGACGAAGAATCATGGGGACATATCAAAATTCCTTTGCCTGTTCTTGAAATGGACATGGAGCCCATGTAGCTTGAAGATGACTTTCATCACTCTCCAACTGACACGAAAATTTGTGAGTTGGATGAGGATTTGGATGTCATGGGAGGCGACTTCCAAGAGGGAATGATTTCAGCCCTCAAGGGAATTCAGGAGGACTTGTCAGTACAGGAGATCCAAGACATCCAAGACGTTCCGGACTATGAGGATGATGGAGTTGAGCAGCCAATGATCCCAGATTGGCTTAAGGAAAGGCTTAAAGTCAAGGTATCGATCGAGATGCCAGAAGAGGATGATATTGCAGATTTCTTGGCGAGGTTGGAACAAGCTAATACAAAGAAACCGGCCAAGAAATTCTCCACCATTCAAAGAGATGAAACTGGTAATCGTACTATGCAGATTGCAGTACCGACGGTTGAGAAGCCACAGGATGAGATTACTCCAGCTAAGTATGCCGTTATGGTCATTGACATTGGTCCAACAACGAAAGAACAGGAAGTAGAAGACCTGGATAACTCCGTTTCTACCATGAAATCTAGATTAGAAAAGGAGATTTTAAAGAAAAAAGAATATAAGATGGAGGTTGAGCGCCTAAAGGAATATATCCAACATTTGACAAGGCCACTCAACCAAGGTGACCAATCAGCCCCTCTACTCCCAAATGCATCGCAGGAGCCAGCATAAAATCTTGAGAAGGAACTAACTACTACTAGAGAAACAAAGGAATGGATGGCAGGGAAAGAGGGAGAAGTAATGGCATTCGTGGAAAAGTTGGCACATGCTCATGGGCAAACTTCTTTCTTACTCACAAGAGTTACAAACTTGGCTAAAGCATGGGACGGACTCCAGGACCTCCTAGATAGAATCATTCCGTGTCTTTGAGACATAAGGAGAATCCCTAAGCAAAGGTTGGTCGACGAGGAGATTATTGCAGCTGGAGCGGCATACAACTTCAACAATTGGTATTGTGCATTGGTCTCACGTGGGGAAGTGTTGGAAAAGGTTAAGACAAAAAGTGCTAGAATTGATGAGCAAGTGAAAGGTAATCAGAATAATATTTTCCATATGACAGTAGACGTGTTGGACAAAGACATTGTCCGGGAAAATGACTTACAGCCAAGCAATATGCAAAAAGAAGCTCAAAAGGTTTTTTCCATCATGCCAATCTTGGGAGAAAATTTGACTAAGGCATTTGACCTCTTGACCGTCCGGAATACCTTCCTACAACATGAATCAGAGTGGACGGTTGTTTTTGCCGATTGTGCGGACAGTTTAGACCTGCTGGAGTACAAAGTCAATGCCTTGCCGGACATTACCATTGAGGAGGTTGGCGCCATTGTGTCCAGATTCATCGGAGGGAACATTGCGGAAGCGGATAAGGACGCAACTCTCAGTGGATGACTCATCTGCTTGTCAACTAGTTGATATTTTGGCAACCCTAATTCTTGTTTAAATCTGGGCCATTGATCTTGATTTAATCTTGGCCGTTCATTGTATTTGGGAACTCTATAAGTACCCCTCCACTTTCATTTGAAAGGCATTAGAATCAGGAGAAATTAGAGAATAACATTTAAAATCAGAGAGATTAGAAGTTAGATTAGAGATTTAAATTGTAGAGCATAGAAAGATGAGAGTTTTATGAAATTGTTGCGAAAAACTATTATGATGATGAAGTTCATAAATACATGAGATGCTTTGAATCCTTTTATTGTCAAATGGTTGCATGGTTACGTATTGTCTCTTTCTCATAGAATTGTTTATAGATTATAAATTTATTTGAATATTAGTGGAATGAAAGATTGATAGTGAAGATTGGTGTAACTTAGCTCATACTTTCTTCGAATGGATGCTTTTCATTCGATGCGTAAAGTTAGACTGAGCCTTTAATGTGGATGCTTCAAAGTTTACTTCAAATAATGTTGTTCTATTGATGGTATTGTTTGTAGTAGAAAATCTTAAGCACAGATCCCAGAAGATTGTACCCGCTTCTGTGTTGTTGTCGTTTTACGTGGCGAAATAGAGCATGGTTTTAATTAGTTTCATTCAATCTTTGTAGTCTCTTAGTTCCATAGGTTTAGTATAGGATTTCTTAACCCTCGTTCCTTTTTTCATTTTTTATCCAACCTCGGAAAAGTCCCAAAAAATTACAACATTGCATTCAATTCCTTGCTTTCAAGTGACTTATTGAAGTAAACTCCTTTGGGTTACCAGCAAATCACAATGACCACAGAGCTTATCCACACCCCAATTTTGAAACATTGGAATTACTGTGTGATCTTTCTTGCAATCTTAGCACAAGAGGTAGTTTTTCAAGAGAGGATAGAGCGTCTATGGATACTTTATTCTAGAGTGTTTGGTGTGTCTTAAAACACGCATCAATAGGTCCCAACACCTTTCATAGAATAACATGCATCATCTCCAATTATGACTTGAACACTTGTATCTCTCATTACCTAATCTAAAAGATGTTCTCTAAATCCAGTAATGTGACGGGAGGCACCACTATCAATCAACCAAGTGTTGCTATCTGCTGGAACATTGCTTGATAAGGCAAAATAGAATAGAAATTCACTTGAATCCTTTTGAGGAGAGATCACACCCACATTTGCAATTGAAGCATGCTGTTTTGGTCTAGTTGGGCAATCCTTTGCATAGTGACCAAACTTGTCTGAAGCACTATAGGCGGGAAAGATCTTTCTTCTTCTTAAATGGAGGAGCACCATCAGATCTTCTATCTTTATTCCTCTTGAAGTAGCCTTTCTTTCCTTCTCTTCCTTTCTTCTTTGAAGATTGAGCGGTAAGTACACGAATCTCCTCATTGCTAGAACTTTGCCCATTGCCTCTTGCTACTAATCACGATTCCTCTTGAATGCAATCTGCCCTCAAGTGATCAAACTTAGGTAGCTTTGATCTCGCACTAATGCCTTGGATATATGGTTCCCAAGATTTAGGTAGACCATTAAGAGCCAACATGGCCAAATCGTTATCATCAACCATATGCCCAATGGTAGAGAGCTGATCTCTCAATTCAGTGATCTTCATGAAGAAGGACATGACAAAATCTCCTTTTGCCATCTTGACATGATGAAGCTGTTGCTTCAAGGCAAGAGCTCTGCTTGTGTTATTGAACTCATACATTTCCTCCAAGGTTTTGAACATTTCTCTTGCTGTCTTCAACTTGGAGATAATTGGCACAAGGTGGTCCTTCACCGAATCAACCAAAATCTTTTTCGCCTTGGTGCAATTCTTCTTCCATTGAGGCTTCTCATTTTCATCGGAAGGTTCAGGAACTTCGTCCTCCACGAACTCAGCAATCTCATTTTCTTCCAATGCAAGAATCACTCTAAACTTCCAAGAGGTGAAGTTGGAAGCACCTTCAAGCCTATCTTCGATCGTGAGCCCGTTCACCATTTCCAAAGATAAGATAGATGCAAGACGATGAGAACAAGAATGGATGAATGCACTGCTTATATAAAATTGATCATGATCTTCTTTAAACCCGCTTTGATACCATGTTAGTTTTTATGATCAGATATTCAATAAACAAAAATGTAGCACATAAGACAATGAACACAACAAGATACCCTGGGAAAACCCTCCAACTCGAGGGAGAAAAACCCAGCAAATACATCGCTTATATATTGGAGTAATTTGAGCAGAAATCTGCTTACAACTCAGGCACAACACAATGCCGAATTTGATACAATGAATAATAGCACTTCTCCTAAATGCACTTAATACAAATGAATATCAATCTCCTTGAATTCGATCTATTGCTTAGGCACGAACTTCTTCTAAGAATGCGAATTATCTTGAATGAACTTGAATGTCTAATGAATGGAAATGATCTCTCATATATACCAATCGGTGGAGAGGACGCATCCCTTCATGATGCAAGGTCGGCCTCTCATAAAAAATCACGTCTCTTCAAGTCGGCCACATATAATTATTATCAATAATTAATATTTTATTGTTTGCATGTGAAGCACCTCTTCACATTAATATCGACGTAGATAAATTAAATAGCTAATAGACTATATTGAATTTATCTCTTCAAAGTCGTGGCTAGAAGGATGAGGGCCGAAGCTGATCTAACATCAACACTCCATCATTATACTCACTTTGGAATACTCCTTATCATGGAGTGAGGTGTGTAGCTTATGATCTCTAGGGGTAACATATGAAGGACCAGCAGGTGCCACATAAAATGGTATAGCATTAGCATAGAAAAATTTGGCAATAGAACTATCAACTACATCTCGTAATTGCATGTTAAACATGCCGGCAACACTAGTGGACGTTTTCTTTCCTCTTTTACTCTCAGGCACAATACTCCTAAATTTAGTAGCTGTAGCACTAGACATTGACCTAGTAGGCTGCAAAGACTCCATTGACATTCTTGTTTTTTGGCTTCACCCTCCATGTGCAATCTAGTCACCTCGGCCTTCTTAGCTAATGTTATAGTTTTGCATATTTTTACCCCTTGACAAGTTATGCCTAAAGATGGGAGTAAACTCTTATGTAGCTGCCCCTATAGTCCTCCTTGCAAATATGACACAGCCATACTCTACTACCCCCAATTTTTTTTTCCTTAGTGTCTATGGCTGTTGCAAATTGTAAAAGAGGTTTTTTTTGGTTTAAATGGCCCTTTGCATACTTTGTCAAGAGGTGAGAAGGGCATTGAAAAGGATTTTCTAAACTTTATGCCCTTGAAACAGTCACATTCCTTGAAGAACTTCCATGGTATGTTCAATTTCAATTTCTTGACCCTCACTACCTTCACTATTGCTAGCGCTCATTGTTTTTTTTGGTTGCAATGTAAATGACAGCTGCAAGTGCAAACATAGAACACACACACATGAAAAAACCCTCCTAAGTATTTTAAATTTTAACAAAAACAAACAAAAAATGCAATAGAATTTGTGAAAATAACCAAAAAAGAATGAACTTACCTCAAATGATGGAGACTTGGCCTTCTTTTGCCCTTTGCTCACTTCTCTTTCCTTCTCTCACTTGGTTTCCTAGAGCTATGCTCTTCTTCTTTCAACTCTTCACAATTTCACAAATGAAACAAATTAGTTGTTTTTTGTTTTGTTTTGAATGCTTTATTGTTGTTTTTAGGTTTAGGTTTAAAGCAAAGGGGTGTGGGGGCTCTTGTGGGCCTCCACACCCTTTTACTTTTTAATAGTTTTGTGTGTGTGTGTGTGTTTTAAATGAAATCATAATTTCTTGGGCCTAGGGGACAACTAGCCATCCTCAGGATAGTCGGGGGATTTCTAGGCGTCCCCTGACTGTCTCGAGGACGGCAAGCCATCCTTTGTCGTTCTCGGATTCTTGATAGGCATCCCCAGGATGTTTCTTGTTTTTGGGGGCAAATTGTGGATGGCGCAAGGACGTTTTTGAGGTGTCCCCACATCTCCTGGACGTTTCCGATCAGGGATGCCCCAAATTTGTCGGATAACATAGAGAATAATTCTCTAATTTGCACCAGGATAGGAGCAAAAGAAAAGCTATCATTCTCATCAATCATCATGAAAGTGGCATTAGGAGGTGATGATGTCATCAAGATAATTAATTGGGGTAAGAGTGACCAACTTGACAATCATGGATAAAACAAGGCACGTTTGATGATACTTTAGATAGAGAGAATTGGTGATATGTGTCTTTGCATGTAGTGTCTATAGAATACTCAACTCATGTCACAAATTTATCACCATGTGCATTAGTGATTATTGTGGGCCAATAATCAGTTGATACTCACGGTAGTTGAAATTTTTTTCTCCTTATAGGAGATTTTCTTTGTTTTGAGTTATGTTAGCAACCTCTTCTCTACCACTATGATTGCTTTGTACTTGTTGCACTTGACTTAAATGTTTTTTCATTGTGATGTGTTTTCAATTGGAATTTTATGATAAACAAGTGGCTGGAATTTTGTTCCACTTTAATCCCTTTGCTTGTTTTGTCTTGTGAATATTTGTGTTGTATTGCTGAATTATAACAGTTGCAAGTCGAGGAAACCTTATGGAGCATTTAATGCACCAAAAACTTTCCAAATATTGAAGCAAGCTTTGGGGTGCAAGTTGCTAGATTGTCTTGTGCTTCAATACTATCATTGCTTATTAGTGCCTAGGGTGCCTTGCCTTGGGGTTTTTTTATCATTGTGTTGCTTTTTCATTTGGAGCTTTTGATCTACAAGTGGTATATTCTTCTGGTGGTATTCCTCTTTAATACCTTCTCACATCTTATGATTTCTGTGTGCACATGTGTAAAAAAATCACATAACTTCTACTCAGAAACAAGTGTATAATAGTCATACCCTCCTCTAAGTTCTCATGGGTACTTGAATGTGTATTAAATTTCTTGTTGATTCTCATAAACAAATGAACATGTGCGTATGTGCGTTTGTTTCTTATGACATTTGAAAAAAATTCATCGCATTACAAGCATCACTTTACATGTGACCAGCTTCATTATGTTTAGTGTTTTTACAACTTATCTTAACAACTTAAGATGGAGCCTATTATGAAACAAAGTTTGAGTGGGTTACAGTTCATGTTTTTAAGAGCAGAGTTCAATATTTTAAGTTAAATAAGTCTGATTTGTAGTAGTCATCCAATATTTTGACAGACAGGTTGGGGCCCTAGCTCAATTGGCTAAATCCTGTTGTAGGAGTTTGGTCACGAGGTCTAGTCTCCCCCACCCCCGTGGTACCGGAGGGCGTGTCGCGCCAGCGCTGCCGGTCACGTTAAAAAGTTTACCAGGCGCACTGCAGTTTATAGGGGGTCGTGCTACCCGATTCCTGCAGTCTATTAATAAAAAAAAAAATTAAAAAAAAAAATAAAAAAAATAAAAATAAAAATAAAAAAATAAAAATAAAATATATATATATATATTTTGACATAGACATGGTAAGGGTTTAAAAATTAAAAACCCTTAATTTTTAGTGCCTTATCTACTGGGTATGGACTGCCAACATCTGTCAAGGACTTTTAACAAAATAAGAAATGGAAATTCTATCCTAAAGAGGGAGTTTGAAAATTGACTAAACTGTTTTGAGCAGAAAATAGAAATTGGGAACATTCTTGCTTTAGGAGACAAAACACAAATCAGATTTATTAACACTTTGAGAGCTGATGAAATTACTTAAACAATCCATCAGAAAATAAAATGGATTAACTCAGCACCCTAAATAGCAGAAGCGCAAACAATGCACTTTACCAACCAAAACTTGACTCCCTACAAATAGGAAACCCTCAAATGTAAATAAACAATAAGAGCTACAAAGTGGACATTCTAATGCAATTCCTAATTATGGAGGCATAGTCATAACTGTTTAGACAGAATTAATCATGATTTTTAATTAGTCATCATTACTGGGAGACGCACCACATCAGCCTATTTATTCATATACACCTATCTATTGTTACATTCTTATTGTATATTGATATCCAATATGTAAATATTAAATATTTATTATGTATGTACCTGGCAGGTATGTGACAGTAATAAAGGCTCAATCCATGTTGATAATCAAGAACATTAAAATGCTCAAAAGAAAATGTAATATCTGTTAGTTATTGCGGAGTCATAGGAGAGGCTTAAGCCCATGCCAATAAGGGAATGGTACATTAGAAATTCTTACCAAAGATTGCAGAGAATGAAGCTCCTTATTAAAATCTTCTCCAGTTTCCTTACATAAAGCTATCTCCTTTTAGAAATTATGCCTACTCCCTACTTTTATATTTCCAAAAGTTAAATATTTATAGATTTGAATCTTTGATTACAAAATGGAATAAAGAATTGTGTCTTTTCAACTTCCTTTAGTGATTGCAATTGTGTCTTTTCAGCTTCTTTTGGTTTTGGTGGCCATTATGCAGCAAATTAACTAAAGATTATTTTGTTATGAGGATTTGGTCCTCACCTTTTCCTTCTAGCTTGAGCTTGTAAATTCTCCATAAGCTGGCTAATTCTTCCTTCTGGGTCCAATTTTGTGAGGAATTATTTTTTTAGCCCTTGTTGTCAACCTTTCTTCATTCACACAAGCTCAAGGATTAAATCACTTAGGGACAGTATTGAATTTAATGCATAGGTTTGTCAAATTAAAACCTAGAGGAAACATAACTTTAATAGGTAAATCCTAGAATTAAAATAACAACTAAGAAAATGAGTGAGACTGCAACATGCCTGTGTTGGGTCCCAAAATTGCTGCTCCACAATTGTAGAACACAATTTCATCTTCAAGGCCAAGAGGTGTCTTCAAGAAGGTAAAACAAGGGTTTATCAATAGACTATGGAGGGTTTAAGGCCAATTGATGAGAGTGGGTAGTCTCTCTTGCAGTTTG
Source organism: Sequoiadendron giganteum (assembly GCA_007115665.2). Classification (NCBI taxonomy): domain Eukaryota; kingdom Viridiplantae; phylum Streptophyta; class Pinopsida; order Cupressales; family Cupressaceae; genus Sequoiadendron; species Sequoiadendron giganteum. The sequence goes on from CM021109.1 coordinate 593,716,325, forward strand.
AGATCAGCTTAAACCCGGGAGGGTATTCCCTTAGGTATCCTTGATAGGGTTTTGAACCAATTAAGATGTAGCATGACAACAACAATCAACAAATTTTATACCTTAATGTACACTTGACCCCTATATTTGTCACCAGGTCAAGATTAACTAGCTGCATAAGACCTCTATAAAGTTGATAATACCTTGCACATACACCTCTAGGTAACAACAGTATTTTAACCCTTTAGATGATTTTGTTTGATGTTTCATACACAATGGCAAGGTGCAGACATGTTGGACATGATTCTTAGATGATTTAGCTCTTAGGCTCGCTTGGGACTTGTTCACTGGTTTGTAATATTGATTCATGAATAACATGCATAACCTAAGCTAAAACTAATCTACTCCTACAACTAATCTACTCCTACAACTAACTAGGATGGAGTTTGTTTTAATGAAAGATGATTGATCTATCACCAATGTGGACCGGTGCCTACTCCATTGGGCAACAAATTTACAAACATTAAAGAGGAAGGAGACAAAACAAACAAAGGATCAAAATAGTTAGATTGCATTTTTACATACAAACCATAGATTACATTTCATGCAATGTACCTATGTAATAATCCATAATGGAACTGCAATAACCCATATGCAATAGAGGAAAACCTATTACAAAGCATTTGCAATGCATTAGAAGCTTTCACACTTACATTGGACCTTTATTACAATCATGCTAGCAAATGTGGCAAGAAGAAATACCTAACTGCGATTACAATATTTCCTTGAATCACTACAAACTACCATGAGATATACCATTGCTTGAAGATATGCTCTACAAACCCTTCCTACACTTTGCAAGAAACATTCCTTCATTTGCAGCTTAGATTGACAACATTTAATACCCTAGAATATATTTGGAGCACAATTGATCCAAAAAGTTGGCTCATCAACCCTACAAACACATGAAAGCTTTTACTAAACACATGACCTCCACAACACATGGGGGCCCCACTTGGAATTTCTCAAATTGGTAATTAATGGTGGGTAAATAGGGTAAGTGCAACAAAAGGCGACACAAACCTAGCCAATTATGCAAATTTATAGGCCTGCAAATTTGGGCACTAACACATCCCTTGCTTGTTCACTTGGATGGTAACAAAGCATTAGATAGGGCACAATTATTCGAGGAAGGGTCCATGGTAAGATTGAATGATGTTTTGACAAATGTCACATCCTCATTTGTTCTCAATAGAAGCACTTGGATAATCATAAACTCAAGGGAAAGAGATGAATTCCGAGGGAACGACACTTATCATTTTTTTGTTCACTTGGAAAGGAAGAAAAAGTCTCAGGAGAAAATATGACAAAGATAATTAATCGTGATTAAAGGAATTTAGAATATGATTTGTCATTTATGTCATCCTTTTGCTTACCTTGGGAACACATTTTAAATAATGGAAAAACCTTTGCAAACTAGCATAGAGACACTTTGGGGAAACAAAAGGTGAGAAGTGACAAATGTCATGATCTTGCGGTCTCTAAGAAATAAATAGGATACAAGTAAAATAAAACATGCTTGGGTAAAGATGAAGCGGGGTGATAATCCATGTCACTGTCTTGATCACTTTGGAAACAAAAGGATTGAAAAAACTTCAAAATATTTTGTAAAAGACTTCGGGGAGACATGATGCAAGGATGTGCCACTTGGCATGTAGTGAGATCAAGAGAGATGTCCTTATCTTTGTGATGCTTCAAGGTACATTGGAGATCAAAGAAACGAAACTACATTTAGCAAAACATGAAAAGGATGTGTGACTTGGCACATTCTCTCCCAATTTGAGAAAAACAAGGCAAAAACAAGGTTTAAGGCTTGAAAGGAAGAGTTTGAGGAAGTGTGCAACAAGTTTGGGATCTCACAAACTCTTTGATGAATAGAAATAATAAAATAAAACATTAATCCCCTCAAAAATCAAATGATCAGATGCCACATGCAATAACAGGAAAAATAAAAACCCTGTAAAACGAGAAGAATGCAGAAGTGAATGCAATGAAGCAAAGAATAAAGAGTGCATTTCATGCATTGGTAAAGAAATCCATCAAAGAAAATCATGTTTCACCAACAGAAAAAATAAAATTCATTAAAATGCACATTTACTATTTACTTTGAACTTTTAATATTTTCAAGCCAGTGGCCCCGAGTTTTGCAGGAACTTGTGTGTTGCTGGCAACAATAACAGTATCATTTGCTGTTTCACATGCTTAGAAGAATATCCAGCTTCCATGAAATCAACATTCATTGAGTTGAAGTTCGAACATTATCAACTTGAATTTGGTAGTATAAACTTATTATTGATAGGCAGATTTCCTAAATTTGTTGATATGTTTCACTTTTGCTCTGCATATTAAAGTTGAAGGGCAGTTTTGAAGGTTATGTGTTAACACTTCCTGTTGATTGTAGAAATATCTGACATTGAGTTGCAATTGATTTGCAGACTATGCACAGGAGCAAGAAATGGAAATTGAGGCTTTGCAAGCAATCCTCATGGATGAAATAAAAGGTTTATCTTCTGATTACATTTACATGCCAAAATCATTTTTGCTCCACTTGATTTTTACCATGTCCTAAAAGTCTCAGATTTTATATGCTGCTTGTTTTTGCTTCTGTGGTGATGAAAAATGGTGTAACTTGACTTATTTTATAATTTATTTACAATGACAGAGATTGACTGCAATGAGAGTGGACTAAATACACGTGGTCGGTGCTTTCAAATTATTCTGTCTCCTGAGGTATAGCCTAGTTTATCAACTATTCATGGATAGCAGTGAATGCATGATACTCCTATATCTTAAATATACTTATCCATTCTATTTTGTTTCATGCTCTGCCTTTGTATAATGTTATTTTAGTATGAGAGAAGATTTCACACTAGCTCATATCCATCTTAACGTGGATCTGATATGTACTGAGAAGTATTCAAAGACTCAAGGTGTCAATCTTTATGTTTTAACACTTATGTTGTGGTGGGATTGGCAATTTGAGTCTTTTGGATTTCTTATGGTACATATCAGATCCATGTTAAGATGGACATCCTAGTTAATACTTCTTTCAACTTCGTAAACATTTAGACACATGTATATCATTAAAGTAGGATAATAAAATAACTAGAAAAGTAAGCACTGATGAAATATAAAATCTATAGAAAAAATGTATGCAGAGACTTTTAGTTGGAAAATAATTGAATAAATAGAATGGTGTACATAAAAAACTAAACCAAAATATGAATGAGTTACTCCCAATAATTATATTTATAGAAAATAAATCTTACCAAACCATGCATGGAAGAAAAATTGTGCTAACAACAAGAGGTAAGCATCAGACAAAAAATCCAATATTTAATTACATTTGAAAAAGAAAGCCTTTGAAAATCAAGCATTTATAAGTATGTATTTTAAAAAATGGATCAAATTTCTAAAATAGATATCATAAATTATTAAGGTGTAGTATGAGAATTTCATCGAATGTAGCTCCCTTGTAGTAGTGGAAAAGGTCGTCGGGTAGAGAGCTGGTCAAATCATGCTTCCCAGTCATGATGAATGTTCATTGTCTTCAAGCTGCATTCCTTAATCTTTACATTTAGAAAAGATCGATTAGTAAACAAATGCTGAGCAAGTTATTCAATTGCAAATTGTGTAATCATAAACTTATCAAGAGTTTTGTTATTGCCATTTTGAATAAAATGTTTCCAGTATATCTCCCCTTTCTTCCCTTCTGCCCTTTTCTCCATCTTTTCCCATGATTTTTCTAATTCATCCGTACAGTTATTCCTTTTTATGCACTTTAAAGTTACAAATCTCAACAAGGAGTACTTTTGTTAAACACACTCCTCCAATAAATATAAAACTACAATCAAGATGTAATGAAAATACTTTTGTAACTGAAAACCGATTCAACATCATTAGTTTTATTTTCCACCTTCCATTGTGAAAGGAGGAAAAGTGTTTCCATTCACTGATGGAAAAAACTAAACCACAGCTTTGAGTCTTTGTAGTGGTCAAAAGAAAGCAATTGCACAATAGCAAAATAAATTGTCATAAGCCACTGAATAAAGCCACTTTTTCAACCAAGGTTTTCAAAATATAATGTTTGAGAAACAACGTAAGTAGTTGAAATTAGAAATGGTTTAGCAGCCAATCAGGTTTTTTGAAAAATAGTGGTTATAGTTTTTGGGACCTGGTGACCACATTTTAATCCAATAGCTATGAACTTCATCTCCTGTGTTTTTTTTAACCCAGGGAAGAAGACAAAACCCACTATTATACATTACAGTCAGGCAATGTTATCATTTTTCACTGCTAGCTGGTATGCACAACAATCAAGTGCTCCCTCCACTTCCCCCACAGTCTGGGCATGAGGGAGTATCACCAGGGTTTTAATTGAAGACTTCACTCACATTGGCTCAGCATGTTACTGCTGCACCCCAGGCCCAAACCTTACAATATAATGGTTATAATTCAGCAACATAAATTGTTTAATTACAAATGGATGTTCCCGTTTCTCTTTTTCTATTCAAAGAAAATGATAAAATAATTCCCACAATTAAAGATGAGGACAATTTTAAAAAAGCATCATAAGGTCTTATTACAAAAAAAAAATATATGAACTTTAGAACACTTACTAAACTAAAAATTCGAAGGAAAATACTAAACAATTTGGGGAACATAAAAAATTAGACATTTTTTAATCATAAAATAAAATTTCTCTTGAAATATTTTCTAAATGAATTTAATGAGTTACACAACACTTTGCACTCAGGCTTTGGTTATTTTTCTTTCACGTATATAATTTGGTTGGCCTTAACGTCAGCCTCACCCTTTTTTCTCCACCTTGCTGGAGAAGCATCCTAACACCAAGTGTAGAATCTCATATTACCTGTCTTTATCCATTCTTGCTTTACCTAGATTACAAATCTCTAATTATTATTCATTCCAAATGAAGATGTAAATTTGAATGGTCAACTTGGGATCTGAGACATTGAGTTTTAGGAGAGGCTTATTATGGATCTTTTTCTTGTCTTCATGAACTATAGGTGTCAGGCCAAAATTTTAAACTGTGGTGAATTAAGAGTTACATATCTATAGAAATGTTGGCCTCCAATTAGGAGTATAAAATGAACCTTTCAGCACAATAATGAAGAATCCTTAACCTCCAAACTCGTTTTAGCCTATTGTAGTATAATAAGATGTTTGAAAACTTTTTCCTTTTCAGTTTTTTACTTTGGTGGATTACTCTGCCGGTATGTTTTGCTTTTGCATGGCTAGAAACAGGTCATTGAATTCCCTTCCATGTGCTTTGCCCTCATTCCCTTTTGTTTGAACATCTCTCTTGAATAATGTTCATAGCTCTTGATGCTGAACCATTTTGGTCTTATTTTCTGCCAACAAACATGATTTCTAGATCTTGAAGAAGGGTTTTGATTTCATACTCTTCATCATTGCCTGGTTCATTCTCTTTGACAGATAGTATTTTTTCAACAAACACAAAGAAGCAGATAGAATGCCAGTCTAATATGGCAGATGAAATCAACCTGGTTGTGGTTGTTCCTTATGTATCTTTGTTTTGAATGATAAATATATGTGTATATACATTAAGATCTGCTTAAATGTTTATATACATATACAAACATTTAAGCAGACCTATACTCTATCTGATTATAATAACTGGCAACTTCCAGCAGCCTACGTAGGCTGGGAAAAGTCTATGTGGATTAAAGATTGGTTTTTTTCATTCTATTCAAGCTATCAAAGACACATCACCCATGTAAATTTTAATTTCATCAGACAGCATGGCAGTAGCAAATCTAAACAATACTGATAGCATTCTAAGAACTTCTGTTTTGAGCTCACTTATGATGCATTTAAACACATAACAAAGTCAGTGGTTACTCTAAGTTATTATCAGCTTTTTGATACTAATTTTATCATCTCTGAGGTTCTAGTTTATTATATGAATATCTGATGTTCCAGTACTCAATAACTAAAATTCTTCACAATCATGCCAATTTTTTAATGTTCATAGGATTTTTATTTTGTTTACATACAGAATGGACATCAACTTGATACATTGTTTTCTCAAATTTTTTGAGTATTTATTGTTTTAATTTTTCACAGGATGATGAAGAGGATGAATCTACTGATATTCCAGGTAAGGCCTTTTTATGCATCTCCAGGACAATGTATGTAAACAATTGCTATTTGTGATTTGGAAGTTGAGAATCAAGATGAGATGGAAAAAATCATTTTCTATTCATAATGAAGCGTATGTGTAAGCATCAGGTTCACATATTTCCTTTTATTGTACTCCAATGAAAGGTTTAAGCTGAGTGTTTGGATTGCACTCTTACAAATTAACCAAGTAGAATTGCAATGATAAAACTTGGATATTCCTATCATCATTTAATGGAAATTTTTGAAGATCATTTTATTATTCTTTTTCACTGGTGATACTAGTTGTGTAATCTCTTACAATTGTCATTTCTGTAATCTCTTACAATTGAATTTTTTCAATTCAACTATAACTTGTACTTCACAATAATCTTCATGGCAGTAGTCTAATAGATAGAAAACTGTACCTGATAATGAATGCAATAGGATTTAAGGGAGAATATATAAACTGTTTTAGTGGTGTGTTATAGATCTAGTCTTTCTGCCCTTCAAGGGATGGTAATTAATTTCCAGGTTCTAGGACTTGCAGTTTTTATATAAAAATCCTTGTAAATTGGAAAGCTTGAATTTGCTTCGAAATTTAAACAAATATGCCTTTTCCCATGTAATAATTATAGAAGTCAGATGGTAGTTATTGTTTATAAAATTTCGAAGCATTAAACCATGGCTGCATCCTATTTAGATGCCATCTTGAATTAAAATAGGGGAGATAATAAACAGTGCTGATTATGTGAGAATCCTTCCCTTGGCTTACATGCAACAAAAAGATTTGTGCCCACCTTGTCATCAGGTTGAGAATTTGTACTTAAAGCTTATCGTATGATGTGTGTGATAATAAGCTTATTCAGCCAAGCGAATAGTTGTGCCCACCTTGCCTTCATGTTGCGAATCTTTACCCAGCTTATCGTATAAAACCATTCCTGCTCCATTTCCTCACGCTTTGTTTTCTTGAGGAAACTGGATAGATTTATAGAAGTTAGCTTAGTTGTAGTTAAATGATCTGCGAAACCAGAAAATCCTTAGCTGCAACAATCTAGGTTTTTTTAACCTTGTGCCTCTACCAGCTGAGAACAAAAAGATAGGATTTAGTTTACTTTTCTTTTACATGCATTCCAGCACAACGAGGGAGCTTCCCCTCCTAATTTGAAGAGCACTCATTACGTAGTGTGCATAGCTGTCTGTACAAACTTACATTCCAGAGGTGTTAGTTTTTGACTGACTGCCGCAAAACTTACAATTATTATAATAGAAAACTTACAATTATTATGATGAATTAATCTATAATAGAAAACTTGCAATTATTATGATGAATTAATCTTCCTCTCTATAATCCGAAGAGCATGTACTAACACACTTGCAATAGCACCAGAATCGAGGAAAGCTTTAGAGGTATAAAGCTGCAGAAGAAATAAGGGCCATCACTACAGATGCGGAGCCGCCAGAGTTTATCTTTCAGATCCTGTGCCACTATCTTCATGAAGATGGTGCGTATGCTAAGCTTGATGTTGTGCAGATTGAGTTTGATAAGCTGGTTCGTGATAACTTAGATAGAGATCCTGAGGCGTCTAAGTTGGATAACTTCTCGGTGATGACTGCCAGTTTCAACAAGGCAAATGCAGAAGTCAAAGAGTTAGAGGGCGATCAAGGATGCTGAGAAAGAGTTGAACAGGCAGTTCATTATTATAGATAGCATCAGAGTGCCAGTTGATGATATGAACGACAGATTCCTAGATGAGGTGATAAACAGAGAAGACTTGGAGTAGATGTCTAGTTAGATCCTGTAGTTATTTACGAGGATGAGTCGAAAGCAACAGTTAACTCAAAGTCATTCCTTGAGTTTTCCTTGTTGATATCATGCACGCCTATCTCATTCTTGGAGATATTTTCGTAGGAAGATGGACTTTCAGTTAGAACCAGTTGACTGATGGTAGTTATCAATTAACTTTCCTTTCAATAAGGGCGTGCATGTTGCACATGTCCATTTAGTCTAGTCTTGTTTCGGTTAACTAATGGTAGCTTTCCAGTTAATTGTATAGTTTCCTTGCATGCATTGCAAGACTGTAGTTGACTCAAGGTGATTTTAGGGTTGCCTACACCTTTGATGTCTATAAATAAGAGCTTTCAGCTCATTTATAATTGGCTTTTAATTGTGATAGAGTATTGCTACGCTGTCGACAACATGCCTATTCTCAACATTGGTTCACCATTGTAAATTAGAACTTTTGCTTGATAGCATACATGTTGCGCCTACCTTGCCTGTAGTATTGCTATTATTGTATCTGTTCAAAGAACTTTTGCAGGAGAGATTAATATATGCTGTGCCCACCTTGCTTGTAATATTGTCTTTTTGTATTTGTTCATGAGCGTTTGTTTTGATAATGAATTGTTATGCCACTCGGGTTCTATGAAATTATTATGATGAATGCTTGCCTTAGTTAGATATGGTGGCTAGTTTGATCGTAGATTCTACACATGTCTCGCCTATGCAATTTGTTCTCCTAGTTGGCTATCTTTGGTGTTTTGTTATCAATAAGCCTATTCAAATTGAGCAAATAGTTGTGCCCACCTTGCCTTCATGTTGAGAATTTGTACTTAAAGCTTATCGTATGATGTGTGTGATAATAAGCTTATTCAACCAAGCGAATAGTTGTGCCCACCTTGCCTTATGTTGGCGTAAGAACTAACACCTTTGGAGTGTAAGTTTGTACGGACAACTATGCACACTACGTAATGAGTGCTCTTCAAATTAGGAGGGGAAGCTCCCTCGTTGTGCTGGAATGCATGGAATGGAAAAGTAAACTAGTATCCTATCTTTTTGTTCTCAGCTGGTAGAGGCACAAGGTTAAGAAAACCTAGAACATTGCAGCTAAGTATTTTCTGGTTTGGCAGATCATCTAACTACAACTAAGCTAACTTCTTTAAATCTATCCAGTTTCCTCAAGAAACAGAGCATGAGGAAATGGAGCAGGAATGTATTATACGATAAACTTCAGGTGCGGGCTCACAACATGAAGGGAAGGGAGGCGCAACTATTTGCTAATCCGAGAAGAAGTTTATTAAAACAAACAAATAAACGGTAAACTTGGTACAACTTTACAACATGAAGGCAAGGTAGGCGCAACTATCTGCTTGGCTGAATGAGGCTACTATCACACACATCAAACAATAAGCTTTAAGTACAGTTTTGCAATATGAAGGCAAGGTGGGCACAACTATTTGCTCTTCTGAATAGGCTCATGATAAACAAAACACAAGGTAAGCAACTGGGACAAAATATTGTGTAGACGCAATACACATGCAATAACGATCAAACCAGCAACCCCATTTGACTAAGATTGAATAAACACCATGACAATAACATGAAGGCAAGGTAAGCGCAACAATTTATTATAACAACAATCACTCTTTGAATAGATACAATAATAGCAATACTACAGGGAAGGTAGGCACAACATGTATGCTATCAAGCAAAAGTTCTAATTTACAAGGGTGAACCAATCTTGAGAATAGGCATGTTGCTGACAACGCAGCAATTCCCTATCACCAGGAAAAGCTCAGTACAAATGAGCTGAAAGCTCTTATTTATAGTTTTCAAGGTGTAGGCAACCCTAAAATCACCTTGAGTCAACTACAGTCTTGCAAGGCATGCAAGATCTTATTCCTAAACCCTAATTGAATGAAACTATACAGTTAACTGGGAAACTATCATCAGTTAATTGAAACATCTAGTTTAAATGGACAAGGTGCAACATGCACATCCTTATTGAAAGCAAGTCAACTGGAATGCTATCATTAGTCAACTGAAAGATCTAATCTAAGCTCCCAGTTTATGTAGATGTTTTCAAGAAAGACATGGCATGCAATGTGTAACAACAAATTAACTCGGAAAGAAGCCTCGAGTTTAACTCTTGTGTCTAATGTCTATCTTGGAAAAGGTGGGACGCCTTGAATTGAAGTTTACTGGCCCTGATCTCAAGCAAGTAACCCCTCCACGAGGTTAGTGACTGCATCACCATCTAGAGGTCATCACATGTCTTAACTGTCAATTCACTGCTTGTCAGCAACTCAAGCAAACTTGGAAACCTCTTGGCACTTCATTGACTAGTAACTCTGGCGGCTCTACAATTGAAGTGATGGCCACTGTTTTTTCTACAGCTTGACGCTTCTCACGTTTTTGACGCTTTTCTCTATGGAAGAGTGTTGCATGATGAAACCACAAAGTTTGACTGCAAACACTTTGGTTGTGATAAATGCAAATGAACTTGCTGCATACGTAGAAACCCAACGGTATCAACCCTCTAAACTAGCCTTGGAAGACAATCAGCTATACGAGGCATGAAACCATGTGAACTTGAGTGACTACGCTTGTCAACCTTTTCGATGCGCTTGATACAAATCGATGTCAGCTTTTTGATGAAATCATGAATTAAGATTGACTTGGTCTTGAATTCATTCTGCGTGAACTACATCCTGAAAAACTTGCCTGTTGACTGTGAACATGGCTATATTCTGACAACTTCTCCAGAAAACCAAAAATCTCTCCTAATGAGGCTAAAAATAGCTTGTCGGAGGGCAATTTTCAGAGAAAATTTTGAGACGTGGGTTTTATGTAGAATCAAATTCTAAGATGACCCACAATGTTAGAATTGTGAAAAAAATGTGATTTAGGCCCGCATGCAAAAGGTTTTCAGTTGAGATCTGAGGGGCTGTGAGGACATTTTTCCTGAGAAAATCTGAGATATGGGTTTTGTCCAGAAGATAATTCTAAGACAACCCACAACGTTAGATTCAAAAAATATCGACTTCTACTCCACCATGCAAAGGAATTTCACTTCAAAAAATTAGAGCCTCAAGAACTGATGCTTTGGAACAAATTTTCCTTGAAAATTCTAGCACATGGGTTTTGTTCAGAAAACAATTATGAATCAACCCAAATGATTTGTTTTACCAAAAACGCCAATTCTTTCAAACACGCGAGATAATTTAAGACGAGAAGATGGAAGAATTTTAGAAAAGAAAGAAGTTTTTTAGTTTTTATTTATTTATTATCTTCTTTTGTCAAAATCGCCACTCTGCCTTGAATTCTGCTGATGAATCTTGACTTGTACCTGCAAAAGAAGATTTTTGATGCCTTCACAATTGACTGTTGAAGAAATTCGCCCAACTCTGGAAAGAATTCACCTCTGCTCAAGTTGGATGAATGAAATGATGAACGCCATGCTTGCATAACTAGAGCAAAATCGTACCACAAAAGCAAGACTACAAGCTCAAACCCTAACTGTGAAGGAGGAATTCGATTGGCCCTTTATCACTTGAACTACCACTGTCTCTGAGTCTTTAGACTAAAAATAATATTTTAATTTCATAAACATGCATAGAGCTAAAAGTGGCGCCAATATTTATCTTTGAAGAAATTCGTCACTTTCAATGCTCTGCATGCAAAAAATATTTTTTAATCATTTTGCCAAAAATAGCCTCTTGCTGTGCTCAACACACTTCACTGATTCTAAAAAGTCAAATTTTGATCTTTTAGGCATCCATCTGCAAGAGTTATGAGATTTTTGAGAATCTCCTATTTTCTAGCTGACTACGAAATTACATCTGACCATGTTCAACTCTGATTTCCGGATGATTGAATGATCTCGCGACCGTGCTGAGATATCCACTGTGAAGCTTGCATAACAAGGATGAAATGTCTGCTGGGAGCAACAATGCTAAAATCATCATCTGACACCTTAGAAAATTAGGCGCCTGATTAAATTGATGCATTGATTCCAGACTTAGCCATTTCTTCGTATTGCCTTCTGATGCTTCAAACTGCTATTGACGGTGAATGATGAACCCTACTGACTGAATAGTGGATTCATTGCATGACTGGAAGTACTCTGCATCCAATGACCGTATGTGAGGTATTTGCAAACTGAATCAAGAACCCCAAAATGATGGGTGCCCCTATTCTGTGAAGATGCAAACACCATTCTGTCAAAAGTGTTACTTTCATCCAAGCACCATACTTTGACCCTTGATATCGGGAGCTGGAATGCTCTAATTCGCGTGCCGCTCGTCTCTTTGTATAATTTGGTCAACTTGCAAGAGATGTTCTTGGAGAAGACGAAGCCAAAAAATTGCTTCTAAGGCCCTTAAAAGAGAATCGCCTTTTTCAAAGAAAATTCTAGCCTTATACTTAGTCATTTTTTGAACTGTCTTCAACCACTTCCACTTTACAGCATTGTCACCTTGACCTCGCACGTACGAGCACTCGCCAAATCCCAAAGGCTGACAGTTGATCTTGTTGAATGGCTGGAGTAATTGCACACAAGTCTTGTGAAGACTGCAATTGCAAATAACCCCATCTGGCAGGCCTAAAGGCTAGGTGCCCCTAGCCTACATATGTGTAGCTTTGTGTAGCTATGCTTCACCATCCTCTGTTTTACTTGCTTGGTAGAACCTTTGTCATGATCACTCAGAATGCTAGATCGTCTTGTGAACTGCTGCGTTGCAAAGCTAGGTTGAGCCAGTAAAGATCTCAGGAAAACCCTATCAACAAAATCATCCATCTGACAAGTCATATCTAGGGGCACCCTTGGGCTACAGGGGCGCTCAAACCATGCTTCTAGCAACCTTTTCTCACATGTATCCCGCCTGCAGTTTCCACTTCTGACGCTAATAACCGGAGTTCTGCACTGGATATGCTTCCGCTTGATAGCTTGTTGAAAAGCTAGACTGATTTTGCAAAGACTGAATCCAGTAATACACACATGCATCCAGATCTGGGCCTTCAAAAAGAAGGGCGCCCCTGGGCTACAGGGGAGCGGATTCGTATTTCTAGACTGCCTCCTTGTGAGAAAACACTCTTTGTAACCTCTGCTTCTGTCTTCATCTGTCGGATTTCTGCAACTCAGATAATCTTGCTCCATAGTTAATTGGAAAGCTAATTGAAAACTAAACACAATGAATGTATTCTCCATCCAAAGCAATCAAATCTTGACCTTCAAATGGAAGGGCGCCCCTGGGCTATAGGGGAACGGATTTGCTCTGAATTCATTGATTTTCACCATTTTATACTTTGCAAATGTTGTATCCACTGTTGAGTTTGACCATGTCGACGTGCTGTGACTGCCGAGGTGTATGTATGACTATACTTCATCATTTTCACAAGTACAGACACTGTAAAGTTGATTTGCACGTTGATTGCGCAAGTGTCTACTATGTTACATAGTGAAAAGTTCCCAGACTTAGAATAGTTTAGCACTTTTTGCCAATTTGAAAATCCCCTCCGTCAAGAAGCATTATTTTCAACATCTTTCATCGTAGAGCGTTCCTCTTTGAGTTTCAAGCTTAGATTTTGATACTTGGTACTGATCAACTGCCATTGATGACCTCGGAGGTCCTAACTTTCCTCCTGAAAAAGTGAAAACTACCCACCAGCCTTAAATTGACTTTTAACTGAAACTGACTTCACCACTGCGACCGTGATGTGAAATAAGCCAATCAAAATTAATTTCAGCCAAGTCTGACAAGTTCCTATTTTTAGGGTTTTGGGCTAAAAATAGATTTTAGAAACCCTAATTTTCAAAATTTGCCAGTATCTTCTTGGCATCACACTGACTGAAAGCCCATACTTTATTTGCCCAAAAACTGAGTTTTGACCTCATTTTTACAAGGTTTAAACTTTAGACCATTTTAAGCAAAATGCCTTAATGAAGGAAAAAATTTGGTTTGGGTACAACACCTTCATGTTGCGAATCTGTACCCAACTTATCGTATAAAACCATTCTTGCTCCATTTCCTCACGCTCTGTTTTCTTGAGGAAACTAGATAGATTTAAAGAAGTTAGCTTAGTTGTAGTTAAATGATTTGCGAAACCAGAAAATCCTTAGCTGCAACGTTCTAGATTTTCTTAACCTTGTGCCTCTACCAGCTAAGAACAAAAAAATAGGATTTAGTTTACTTTTCTTTTACATGCATTCCAGCACAACGAGGGAGCTTCCCCTCCTAATTTGAAGAGCACTCATTACGTAGTGTGCATAGCTGTCCGTACAAACTTACACTCCAGAGGTGTTAGTTCTTATGCCAACAGTAGTTATTGTTTATAAAATTTTGAAGCATTAAACCATGGCTGCATCCTATTTAGATGCCATTTTGAATTAAAATAGGGGAGATAATAAACAGTGCTGATTATGTGAGAATCCTTCCCCTGGCTTACGTGCAACCCACTAAAGAAAAGCTTTGCAATTCTCCTATGCTTTCCAAATGTCTGAATGCATATGATGGTGAGTAGTACTCAACCTTTGGAAAAATATTCCTGACAAAATTAGTGAACCTATTTAATGAAGTGTAACCAAACCTTTGAGGATCAATCCATGGAAAAATCAAGAGAGGGATCTATCTGAGAGGTTAAATTCGTTTATAGTTTATAACTTGATAACTTACTGTTCTTGGTATTCCGATTTGTCACCAAGTGACTTGAGCCAAATCATAATTTATGCAGGATTTGACACATGCTTAATTGATTTTAACTCAGCTGGCCTTTAACATCAAATTAGCTGGACACAATATGATATTGCATACTTTGGTTACACTTTAAACTAAGATCTGCCTGCATAACAAAACCAATATAATTTTATTCTAATAAAATTTATTTGATTGATGCGTATGACTCACAATAACTCAACATCTAATGAGTCACAAATATATTTTATTACAACATCTTGCCCAAAATATTTATTTGGTGGGAAACACCAAAAAAGACTCAATAGGCTCATGTTTTCATTATATGTATAGTTGCTGCATTGAATTGCCACGGTCTAAGCTCTCAGGTGGAGACTGGATGGTTAAGCCTTTGAAAAACAAGGATAATGGTTGCAGGTTCGAACCTGATTTGCCCTCAGCACAGACAGGAGCTATAGTGGCTCACTCTGTCATGTCTAAAACTCCCCTCAGGGCGGCTATGGGTCAGTGAGTTATTGATTCTACTGTTATTTGAAAAAATAAAAACTAGAAAATAAAATAATTTTCATGGTCCACAATCCCATAATCATAAAGATAAAACCACTTGAGCTAGTATGGTGACATATCCTCTAAATGCTTGTCAATGGTACTGTCATGTATGCCAGCTCATGTCAACCTCAACATGAATTACATAGTCTCATTGTGACCATTGAAGAACATTACACTCAATTGTAATCCAACTCATTATGCTCCCATATTAGGGATCATTATAAATCTCTAATAACACTAGTTTTCAAGTCATGTACCTTCCATAGAGGACCTCTTGACTTGCCTTTACTGCTTCATTTGGAATCTACACAGTCACTGCCCTTTGCCTATTAAAACATATCATGTTGTCCTTGTACCAATGATTTTGTGATTAATGGTTATGTTTCACAGAATGTATGCATGTTTCTTTATACGAAAACCAGTTTGAACATCTTTGGTAGCAATTGTAGCAATTTTTTTCAATTCTAAGGTTAACCATAGGACCGATTTCTTTCATTGGTTATGATCTTGCTTTTAGTTTTTCCATGAGTAATCTTCATTTTTGGCTTTGCCTTTGCTTGTCCATCACAACAATTTGCTTTTGCTTGTTCTTCACGGTACCTGTTGACGTGCCTTTTGTGACAGCGCCAGCACAGAATAAAGTTGCCCAACGGTCACTCTATTCTCTCTTGATCAAAGTGTCCCACATGCTAAGATTGCTTGAAAGTTCATGTGTTCGACTCCAAGGTTCCTTTTATCGCGAATAGACTCAGTTGGTTGATGTGTTTTGCTGGTTATTTCAAGGGGACTTACGTAGTTGTTCAACTCCGTGAAGCAATTAGGACGTGAATGATTTGGCGATATTGTTATGGTACCTAAACTGACTCGGAAAATGCAGAATTAAAAGGGGATAGGGATAGGGATTCTACAGATCTACTTCTAAAAGGGGTGGAGGACGAAGATCGACTTAAACAATCTTCAAACCAAACTTTGCTTTGTCTCCTTTCGAACAACTCCGACAAAGTTGGTGCAATCTTCAAAGGATGAGAAAATGTTCAAACTATGACACAACACGTTCATACCGTCAACACGACGCATACAAACACATGAACCATAATCGAAGTTAAGTGCTGATACTCCAGTTGACCACGCAAGGCGAACTTACCATCAGCAAGTCCGCTAGTGGTATGGACGAGAAGACTTGCTCAAATCACAACGCCACACTCCACAGCTAACAACTACTTGCATGAAATAAAATCTATTTTACTCTATCTACCTTGAATTGGAAAGACGAACAAGCCTTGCTAGCTACTCACAATAGAAGATAAAACCACCAAACAATGATAAATCTTTATATTATGAGAGTGTTCACAACAACTTCTTACAAAGTCCTCAATGGGAAAACTTCCTTTCCTCCTCAATCTAAGCTAACTTCTAAGCTCTACTCTCTAACTTCTATCTCCAATACTCTCTAGCTCTGATCTATCTCTGATTCTAATTCTAATAGATTACAAATGAGGGGGGATGCCCCTTTTATAGCTAGCCCACTTCAACGGACGACTCAGATTGAATTACAATGAAGGGCTCAGATTGAGCCACCTATGCCCTGATTAGGGTTTGTGCCCTAAAAACCGCCACAGAGAGGAGTGGGCAATGAATGCACAGAATATTCTCCACTCCCCTGCAGGAATCATAATGAGCAATTAATGCCCACTACCACCATCAAGAAGATCCTCATCCATGAGAGCGTTCCCACTGGCCTTCTCCCGGATAGCAAACTCGATCAACCGGGCCAATACTGCTTCAACCTCCTGTGTAGAGATCGGTGGAATATGGTTGAGCTGGAACTCCAAGACTGCTACCGTCTGTCCGTGTCTGATGCAGGATTTCTTCCATGTCACTAAGGCGTCCTGGGTATGCTGAATTATACTAGAGAGCGTGGAGACATTCTCAAAGTCATCCAGGACAAGTGACTTCGCAGCTGAGAAGAATGGAGGCAGTCTACCCTTCAAACCATCAGCAGTTATCTCCTCTGGGACCAACTTTCTAGCAAATATGGCTTCTAATGTATTGAGGACTCCCCCCAAGATGTTGCCCATTGCCTTCTTCACTTTAGCTGAATCTGCCCTTGCTGCGTCGTGAAATCCACGGCCTGTGACCACCGAGGAGTACCAACTGGTGAAATCGTACCTATCACCTCTCTGAATTACACCTCCATCCACTAAGGTTTCTAGAGGTACATGCATCAAAGCCCCCAAACGAAGTACAGTCTTCGTTTGATAGATGCGAGTATCACCCCAGGCCTGATCTACTATATCCATTCGTGCCAAAATATTTGAGACCTGTCGATAAGCATCGGCAAGGTCCTCCATGAATTTTCCTGTCTCAGTATGAACACGGCTAACCCACTTGTCTGCCTCCGTTTCCATTTTCTTTAAATCCTCTAAGGCAACAATTGACTCATTCGGAAGCTCCGATGGACGTTCTACTGCTGGGTCTGTTGGTTCACCTGGACGTGCTAGATTCTGCATATATCCTATCAAGGTTTTGTGCTCCTTCTTCAATTTCTTATACTTCCCCTCCGTGCGGAGCAACTGATCCTTCAATGCCTGATAGGAGTTATCGAACTCCTCGATAACTTGGGCTCCCGTAGGACGACCCAACTCTACTGTAGTGATCACATAATTTTCAGGCCTCTCCTCGGTTCGATCACAATCTTCCCTCGGAATAGCCACCTGAAGCGTGCGGGAGCCTGACTCGTCGGTCGAGATCTTTGAAAACTTTCGGGCCCTTTTCTTCTCTGGTGGCGCACTGATCCTCCTAAGGAACTCTTCCATCTCAATGGCCGGATCCGTGTCATCCTCGGGTTCTCTCCTCGTTCTGTCGGAAAGCCAATCAGGCACTGTCTGCTGTGGATTACAAATGACAAGGGGCTGTTCTTCTGTTGCCTCCATCTCGTGCACTTCCTCTCTTCTTGCACTGGTTTGCTCAGGCTCATCCTCCTCTATAAGCTAGGTATCTCCCGACCCTTGGGTCCCTTGTTCTGTGTTTTCCTCTTCTTCCAAAGCTGTGTCCAACATCTGCTGAAAATGGGTGTCGGCCATTGTTTCCTCTTCCTCCTCCTGTTGGCCGCCCCTGGATAGACTGACACTAGCTGATTCTCGGGCGTTGGGCTGATCTACCTCCCCAAGTCCCCGCTCTTCCTCTAATCCTGCCCTCTGATCGGCAAATAATGAAACCACTCTTAAACTCGAAGATTGAGTTTGTGAGTGCACGGGTGATACTTGTTCTATCCTCAACGGTATCGGCTGGGTTGGCACTTCCACTTGTGCCCTCGATGTCTGAGCAATTTGTTTCCCTCTTTTTACCGATAACGGCCTTGGGTCACCCATCAAGCTGTAAGTAAGGGCGATCGACTTGCTCTTAGGTCTGCATACATGTCTGTCGACCCAAGTCCTGGTAAAAGTCATCACCGGGATAGAAAGAGTGTCCAAGTCCATGATCTCTGGCTCGGACCAATCAGGTGGTGGGACAGGAGTATCCCTAACTGACCCATAGTCGGGTTGCATGACGTTGACATCCTCCTCCACCTGGTCGGGAACTGGAATAAACTCACATTCTCTAATCAACTTGAGAGGAAGTCTGAAAAACATCCTTCTTCTTATCTCAGCCTCATCCACTGCATTTGCCCTGAAGTCCTCCAGATGAGCTCTGTGCCGGTATTCAACGTTCTGTACCATCCGGATGTTCCCGTAAGGATCGAAATCCTGCCTGCCTGTGTGATATGACAAATGATAAGATTGCAGCTCATCCTCTGCCTCTCGGGCTGCCTGCAAAGAGGGACACACCTCAATGGAATTTCCCATGGTGATAGGGAAATCAAGCCCGCCCTTCTTTTTCCTTTTCTGAATCTTATCGTAGGCAATCAATTGCCTAGATATCTCAAGCATTACTATGTGATCAGTGGGGTATCGTGGTAACCGATACGGATACGAAGTGAACCCTTGCAGCCTAATATATGTGAATTTCGGGAATTGGATGAGCCAATACCCATATTCCTCAATCAATGTCTGTGCTTCTTTAGATATTCACTGCTGCGTCCTTTGCTGAAGCGTCCTCGCGATATGCATTGTGAATGCATCATTTGCCCGTTTATAGTTGGCAATGTTAGCCAAATGTAGCTGTGTGCAGGCTTCATGAATTTTGAATTGACCAGGGGCACAGCCGATTGGCTCTTTGTACGAAATCCCTCTGTATTTAGTCATTCTGGCCAACATGTAAATCACATATGAGCTCATGTAGAAAGTCTTAGTCACCTTCAAGCTCCTGAATTGCTCATCGATGTGGTTGCTAATCATCCTAGCCCAATCGACACACTCTTTTCCTTCCAAGATGATCTCGATGAAGTAGAACATCCAAGGCTCGAAAATGTAAGCTTGTGCACTCCCATTCACCCGGCTCAGCATCATTATCAAATCACAATATTCTTGTTTCACGTCCTCGGCAATTATCTGCTTTGGGAGCTTAGTGCGGGGTGGCCTCGACTTTTGCATCCACACTCTGTTGATGACTGCAGTGACTCTTTCGAAAGAGGAAGAGTACATCTTGTCTGCTCTCTTATTTGTTCTGTATAACATCTCCTCAGCAGTTGGAATCCCAAATGCCTCTCCGATGGCATCGGGTGTGAAGTTGGCGAGCAGTTTACCATCCGGAGAGACAATCGTCCTACGTTCTGGCTTGTAGTGATTGGCGCACTCCATAATTAGCTCCGGACACTGAATTGTTGGCGGAAAACTAGCATCTGCGTAGATTCCACTCTTCATTATATTATGTGCCGTGACGGATGGTTGATGGCCCCCTACCCCGAACATCCTCGATTTGAGTGCATTCAGATTAAATGAACCAAGGTTGGTGTCATTCAATCCTGCCAACTTTGAAACTATTGCTGACTTTGGGAGAAATGGCTTAGCGAGCATCTTAATCATTGCCTGTCGAGATGAGCCAGCCTTGCCTGCTTCAGTGTTTGCAGCTCTGCCTGCGGCTCTGCTTGTTCCTGCAACATCCTTTGCGCCAGCCATCTGCAAAATAAAATAGAAGAATAAGCTAGACTGCAGATTTTTAAAATAAAACAATTCCCGAGATGGCTGCGAATACGGAGTTAGCTTTGAAAATAAAATTCCTCAGCATAAATTTCTAACTCCAAACCTCAAACTATATAAAAATCTCCGAGTTTAGAGACAACTCTCAGCAACTGCACTTCTGACTGGTGAAGAAAAAAAACGCAGCAAGCTAATAACTTTCAGCAATGTAGCTAATTTCTCCAGCACAAATAGTTCGAACCTTGACTTCACTTTGTCAACTTCGGCAGTTAGATGAATAAAGAGTTGCCAGCAATATGAAATTTCGACTTCCTCAACTTCTCAACGTTTAAACTTCGCAGCAACTCCACTTTCAGCTCTTTGAGAATTAAATTCTCCAGCAACTCCGGAAAATAACTTCAACCTTCAACTTCGAAGTCGCAGCAACACACTTTCAGCTCTTTGAGAATTAAATTCTCTAGCAACTTCGGAAAATAACTTCAACCTTCAACTTCGAAGTCGCAGCAACACACTTTCAACTTTTCGAAAGAAAGAGTCTCGGCAAATGAAATTTTCTCCAACACTTCGTACTTTCAGCAACTCAACACTCCGAAATAAAATAAAATCTCACAGAATTTCTCTCCTCAACCACTTGGAAAATATTTCAATCTCTCCAGAACTTCTTCAGCAACTTCAACTTCGAAATAATGTGAGGAGAAATGAGAGAAGAGATTGTTTAAATGACTCTTCTCGGAGAATCCTGCTAAGTAGTGCTGGGGCTATTTTTAGCACCTTCATCAATTTCCCACTATCTTCGTTCGGAATCTTCTAATTCAAGCGCAGTAGTGGGCTAGTCATCAGCCGGTTATTATGGCAGTCGCCATTAATAATGATTCCTTCTTCTTCAAATTTCGAATTTTCCTCTTAATCTGCCAGTTAACTCTTGGCGATTTAAACAACTCGCGAGAAAAACAATCACTTGACTTGATTTAAAATTCCATTTTAAAATCTCGCAGTGTTTAAATAAATTTAACTCGAAAAAATTCGTGGGAGTAGCAAATTTATTTCCAACTTTTTAAAATGTCTGTCATTTAAATCCTCGATTTCATAAAATTTGCCTTAGACATTTTAAATTCTCTCATTAAAATGTTCAACTCCGGGCGATTAAAAAATTGTTTGCGCGCTCGAAATAATTAGTCCTTTGAGATTTAACTTCTGTCAGGAAAATAATCTAGGCAAAACGAATTTCTTCTGAAAATATTAAAATTTCCCTTAGGAAATTAATTTTCAAACTCTGCTAACTCATGGGTGCATTTTAAACGGGTTCATTTGATTTTCACTTGACCCATGGAAAAGATTCGTCGATATCAAATTTTCCCCTTGAAAAAAGATTCGTTAACTTTCAACTGCCTTCGGAGAATTTTTAAAACTCATCAAATCATCCTTCCTTGCCAAGGGCGTATTTTTCCCTAGTGAAGTGTTATATCACTTAGAAAAAATTTTCCAACACTTTCTCTACCATAGGCGTATACATTTTGATGAAATATTTATTTCAAAAAAATTCCTTCACTTTACACCTCTGGCGCACTTTCATGTGTCTACTTTTATTTTGTTGCCTTAGGAAATTTTCTCCAGCAACCTTGGCGTATTTTACTCATGCAAGCCTTGATTTCTCACTTAGAAAATTCTCAAACAGTTAGAATATCCTTGGGCGCATATGGGGTCTTAAACTTTCATTTTCTTGACTTAGAAATTTTCTCCAGCAACCTAGCCACTTTATCTTGCCTTGGGCGCATTTTGACCTCTCTACTTTCATTTCATGCCTTAGGAAAATTTCGGCCATCTCCTCTTCATCATGGGCGCAAATGCTAGGCCAAGCTTTCATTTCATGCCTTAGAGGGCGCATTTCACCCTTGACACTTTCATTTTATGCCTTAGAAATATTTCATAGCTTCAATCCTTGAGGTGGGCGCATTTTACTAGGTGAGCTTTTGTTTTTGCCTTAGAAACTTTTCAAGGCTTCAATCCTTGAGGTGGGCGCATTTTACTAGGTGAGCTTTTGTTTTTGCCTTAGAAACTTTTTTCAAGGCATCTCTTCTTCCTTGGGCGCAAATGAGACCCCATGCTTTCATTTTCCTAGGTGAGCTTTTGTTTTTGCCTTAGACAATTTTCAAGCCTCTACCTGTTCCTGCTCTTGCATTCTATTTTTAGCAAGTTGTGCTATTTTTAGCAAATCCCTTGATTTTCAACCTCTAAGGCTCCGTTTTGCCTGAAAATTTCATCAGATGATATTCTCTGCCTGGTGAACCTGTTCTGCCAGTCCTCTGCCCTGACCTGCTATTTATAGCCACCTGCTATTTATAGTAAGTTTGACTTTCTGACTTTAGTAGCTCCGTTTTGCCTGAAAGTTGCAGCGCTTGATCTTGATAGCTTGAGGGTTACTCGGACGCCAACCTCGGGTGCAGACCTGCTATTTATAGCCGTGCTCTGACTTACTAAAAATAGTAAGTTCTCCGACTTTGCTCAAATTTTGCCAGCAGGTACCTTGAAGTGTGCTGACATGGGTGGGGTACTTTGTTTCGGCTATTTTTGGATTTTACCCCCTATAAAAGTGGAAACCCTAATTTGATTTGCATGTATCCCGAACGGTCTCCGTTTGACTTCGTTCCTTCTGCATGTCGTTCTGCCCGCTGGACTGGAGTGTTGGGCGGCTGCCGGAGTGTACCTGCTAAAAAAATAGAAACTGCCTGAAAAGTGACTCATCCACTGCCGGATGATTTTGCATGTCATATTGCCCGCGGGATCTCAAAAAACCCAGAAAAACCCAGAAAACTGGTCTGTATGCATGCACTGGCTAAAAATAGTAAGTCCTCGAAACTCGTTCTTCTCTGCTTGCAAGTCACACCATTGCGAAGCTCTCGAAAAACCCATAAAGAAAAACCCGACATGCGTTGAAAAACACTGCATGCGAACCCTAAAAATAGGCTCCGAAGGCTGAACTCTGAAAGTGGTTGTCTCGGTTTGCATGTTACATCACTGCGAAGGTTTCGGAAAACCCAGAAGGATTCTCCAGACATGCATCTGAAAAGCTCATGTAGAAACCCTAATTTGGCTCTTAAAGCCCGAAATGCCAAAAATAGCAAGTCGTCTGATCTGGCTCAAAATTTACGTGTAGGCAGCTTGAAGTTACCCGGATGCAGTGGAACTGACAGAATTCCAAAATCTCAATAAAATAGTCCCAAGTTGAATACTTACTAAAAATAGTAAGTTGCCGGAATACAGTGAAAATTTAGGGGGACTCTGCTGGAAGTCTTCTGACTGCTGCTCTAAGCTTAGATTTCAATTTTATAACTCAGTCTGACCTTAAATAAGCCTGAAGGATGAAAACCCTAATTACACAGACTTGACCAATATTTCAACCTGGGTCAAACGACGGGACAATCCCCGGAAGGACCAGAGACCAGAGAGAGAGCGAACCAAAGCCAAAAGACCAGAATGGAGCAAAATTTAGGGGGTCCCCATCTTGATGGGGTGATGTGTGAAAAAAGGTCACAACAGTACCCAATTCATGCATTGCCATTCTTGGTTTCATGAATAATAGGCTCAACAATATTGTGTTGATTCTTGCCTAGTACATCATGTGTAGATCTTATTTTATTCATCACACTCAAATCATATTACTAGTATATTGTACACAAGTATCATCCTCAAAATTTGTTCTAATATTATCCATTATATATTCTATATCACATGTTTGAGGCTTCATAGATTATTTTATTAGGGTTGCATCAAGCATTGTGGGTCTTAGAATGTCAAGCTTTTGTAATTGCTCAATTTTGGCCTGTAAGTCTGCAGTCACCTTGTTCTTGGCTGCCAATTCTTGTTGGAAATGTTTACGAGATCATCTAGCTGTTTAAGATTTTATTCATTTCTCTAGTTTGAGATCCAAGTAATCTTGACAGTAACTTGCTTGAATACTCATGAGGCTCTGACAACTGCTTTATTATTGACCGAAATTTCTAAAGTTAGATGGGGTTACATCTATCATACTTGTATGACAAAAGTTGTCCTTGGGGGGTCACATTGAGTCCTTATATCATTCTTTCACTAGTGCAGTAATTTCTTTTTCTCTCTTTTGGAGAGGAGTTTTTCCCATGTGGTTTTCTCCTTTTCTCCAGTTATGAGAGTTTCATTTATTTGTACATGGGTACCTCATCAGGACTTGTATTCGGGACCCATCATGCATCCATCATTGGCACGAAAGCTCTTTCTTTGTGGGGAGGATTCATATCCTCTTTTTCTCTCTCCTATCGGGGAGACATCTATTGTACTTGTATGACATAAGTAGTCCTTGGGGGGTCACATTGAGTCCTCCTATCCTTCTTTCACTAGTGCAGTCATTTCTTTTTCTCTCTTTTGGAGATGAGTTTTTCCCATGTGATTTTCTCCTTTTCTCCAATTATGAGAGTTTCATTTATTTGTACATGAGTACCTCATCAAGACTTGTATCCGAGACCCATCCATGCATCCATCATTGCATTCTACATCAGGGTTTTATAGCTCCTCCCTAAGTTGATCTTAAGAGGGGCTATTGGAGTAATCAGGATAATCACTTGATAATTAATTAATCATTAATCAATTATTAAGTCCCTTATTACTTTAGTTCACTTAAGCTAAACTTAGGAGTGGTTTGTTATTATTAGATTTGGCTAATTATAGGTTTAGTTGTTTCATTGCATGAGATTCATACACTTGTCACAATCTAATGCAACCCTCATCTAGGGTTTTCTTTTATTTGCTTTTATTAGCATGCACATTCATTGTAATCTTTGATCCATTACAATTCAAAACTATTCAGGGTAATACATTGCACATATCAGTGCTTTTCTGAATTCAATCTTTTCTCTCTTGGTTGCATAGAAAATCAGTTGCTTTGATCTTTCTTTTGTGATAGGATAATTACTTGCAGGTGCTGTGGAGTTAAATCATCAAATTCAACATATGGGTATGCTACACTTGATTCAAACTTCTAAAACTTGGGTACATGGGCATGACCATATGGGGTAGGCAAGGTGTGAGGGTGCAAAAGTTGGTTATGTGAGATAACTTTAAAATCAAAATAGTGAATCATTGAACATAAAAAGTGAAAAACATAGAAGTTTATAAATGGGATCATAAAAAGTGAAATTCCAACATGAGATCACCTTGAAGCTAAGCAAAGCTTAAATAAAATAATATATATGTTGATGTTATGTCAGCTTCGGTCTGCACTTCCCAAGAGAAAAAAAAAAGAATAAATTAAATGGATAGCTATGTATTCCAAGAAAGGCCGACCTAAGTCAAGAGGCGCCTAATGATGTATATATACAAGGTCACTTTGGCATTGTAAATGATCATCAAGCAAGTTCGTACTTACCTTTGAAGAGCAGAAATTCGCATATAGAGCAGAATTTGCATCTTAGAGCAGCAGTCCGATTTCAAGGAAGAAGACAGTTATTTGTATCTTGAAGGAGGGCGAATATATTATCATTGTATTGGCCATTGTTGGGCCTGAGTTGTAAGCAGATTTCTGTCACTGTGTTATCATATATAAGAGAATCATTTGCTGGGTTTTTCTCCCTCGAGTAGGAGGGTTTTCCCAGGGTATCTTGTTGTGTTCATTGTCTTATGTGTTGCAATTCTATTGAGTAATTTATTATCTAATCTGATCTAAGAAACACTAACAGTATAGTCATAGTAGATAAATTGAACATGGATATATGCCATTAGCTAATCATGGAATTTATCAAAATTGTTTTAAGAGCTATTTGCTATAGTAAGTAGCATGTAAATTAAAATTATATGGTTTTCTTATGGCATCAAGACAAATTAAAGAAGGCTTTGGAGGAGGATATGCAACATCTAAATTCAAGAGATCCTCATCGACATCATCATCATGCATCTTGCTCAAGTAAATGTGCAATCTCACCTTCTGTTTCAGCAGGTGAAGAATCATTAAAAATATTTATCTTTGAAAGCTCATCTGCAAGATTCACTTTATCCAAATGAGTTTTCTTAGGTTCCAAATCCCATGGTCTTGAAATATCTTTATAGCCAGAGACTTGAGGTGACATCCATTGAAGATTGCTATGGATTGAGATGAAGTTATCTGTTCTCTTTGATTCCGTATGATTTCACTTCATGTTGTTAATAAAACTGGATGTTCTTCAATTCCTTTCACAAGCAGATGAACTTGTTACATGAGATAGAAAATGTGAAACAAACCTTTGTAGATCTCTAGACTGGTCTCTAGCATAAATGATCCTACTAAAATGAGCTTGCACATCAATGCAAGCTTCCCACATCTAGGAATGAAGTGAATGTACTGTTCTTTGATGGTCTTTACCTCTTCACCATTTCCATATATCTTCCACACATATCTAATGAAATCACATGGCACCTCTCCATAAACAAATGATGACCTCTTGTTTTTTACTAGTGCCCCACCACCTTGGTTTTAAGGAATGCGAAACCATATGCAACCACATATAAGGATGTGTTGAGGTAATTTTACCTCAGAAGTATCTTATCCTTCTTATGTTTGTAATACTCAGAGCTCCTTCTATCAAATTTTTTTTAATCCACTTGCACAAGGAACCCATGATCTCATAATTTTTCCCCAAGCGAGGATAATTTGTGTTTGTAGAGTGAAATCTATTTGTTGTGAGTTGTAAAACATTTGTTATAACCAAAATGCATCATCTAGAATTAATCTTTGAACTTCCCTAGCACTGTTGCCATAAAATTGCCTCCAAGTAGATGACATGTCACTCACAACCACGTTGCTTAGTGCATCACGCATAAGAAGGATTAAAAAAATAGCAAATCGTGTATTACAAGGTTTTAGTAGCTCAACATTTGTGTAATTTTGATTAGTTTTACATGACTCACCTAGACTCAGCGAGTCCCAAGACGAGCCAGGGTAAATGAGTCTTGGGGACTCGAGACTTAGGTTTGAGGCGTGTCTTCAAGACGTGCCAGACTCGACGAGTCTCGCTGGCAAGACTCGGTTGCAATAGTTGGGTGAAAAAAAAAACACTCGAACTCAAAACAAAAACTCGTATAGTTATCTCCTCCACCCTAAAAAGCCATCCATTTTGTTTTCAAACACAAGGAGAGGAAAACTACTTTTTGAGCAAAAAATGTATGTCATTGGAAAGAAATCCAACAAATTGATTGAGGAAAAAACAGTTTGTGTCTTGAGCCAGCCCTGTAGTGCTTCAAAATGTGAGCGCAATCAAAGTATGTTTGAGCACATACTCTCCAAAAAGTGCAATAGGTTGTTAGTACAAAGGTTGAATGATCTTGTGTATGTTCATCACAACCTTCACCTCCATCACAAATATATCTTGGGCATTGACTTGTCTCCTATCCACCTTTGTAGTTTTGCAAACTTCCACACAATAAGCAAGATTGCCCCAAAAATGGGCTTTCACTTGTGAATAACTGCCCAACCAATACTCATTTCAAAGATTACATTGAACATTGTGCCCCCTCCTTTTCCTCTCTCCAAAATAGTGCAATATTTCCAACTTTCTATTGTAATCCTGTGTTCCATAGCGTTTTAGGGATGGGGATGCGGGGATGGATATATATATATATATATATATATATATATAGAGAGAGAGAGAGAGAGAGAGAGAGAGAGAGAGAGATGACAATAGCATAAACAATCAAAACTTCAAAATACAACTACACCTCATTTGGGTTATCAATACCAAAAGACTCAAAGTTTGCAACCCTGACCAATCTCGATTGCACCTCCTTGGCAATTTGCCTAACATCTTCAAGATTAACATTCCAACCTGCTACTGGAGTTTGTTGATACTCAGTAGTTTGCCGACCTTGAAGTCTCAAGGCATTATGAACTAACTAGCTTTTTTGCTTGTGTAGAGGTAAGCCTATCCCTTGCGAATGAGTGGATGAAATTATAGGTGGACCAATTCCTCTTTGCAGCAGAGGAACTACCAATCTGTGAGAGTATACAAATAACAAGTTGTTTCAACTCTAGTGTGTCCTTCCCATGAAATTCCCACTATCCAATGGGTTTTTTTGTGCGATAGTGGCTCTATCCATCCTAGACACTGGTATGCTCAATGTAGGACCCTAGAAATCGAAAGACTAAAGCCACAACTCTCAAAGTATGTTTTCCTCCTCGTTACACATCTTATGAAGGACCTTCATAAACCCCTCCATTACCTCATCATCTTCAGAAGGAAGAATTCGGCCAGCTTTAGGTGTGTGCCACTTGGGATTAAGAGCATAGGCAGCCATATGAAGAGGGGGGTTCATTGTGTTCCACCTCTTTGTGACAATAGGCTTGAGATGCTCCTCATAGAATTGTAATCTAGGATCCTTGTCATGATTTGCTTGCTTCATTTGATCAAGCATGCTATCAAAAGTCTCTTAAATCTCTCCAAGGCTAGGAGAGTCTATAATTGTATACCCGATTACACCCACAACATGTGATATGATACAACAAATATATTTGCAAGCAACATTTAAAAATTATGACATTAACACTATTAATAATGTAAACTCAAATTTGAAAATAAAAAAGTAAAACAAAATTAGAAACTCAAACATATTAATTATAAAATAAAATATTTCTTACGCGATATTGGACCACCAAGCATCATTAAGCACCTTTTCTCTCACCACCTTCCTTCCCTTCTGTCTTTGATTGAGCTCACTTTTTCCACTCTCCACAAAACACCATGGATTGTAGAGCATCCTGCACCTCCAACATCCTCTCTAGCAAAATAAAATAGCTAGCATATCTAGTCTCAATTGGTTTGAGGAATTCTTTCCTTGAATAAAATTGGAATAGTGCAAGTGAAGTGTGATGGTTATATACAAACATTTGTATGTCTCTAGCTTTTGCCACTGCTATCTTCATCCAATCTATTTTGCCAATGTCTTTCAAAGCATTATTCAAAGCATGTACATAGCATGGAGTCCAAAAAATATGATGCTTGGAAGTGCTCTCAACCATCAAACCAACTAACTTACAAACACGAGCTAAATCTGTCACAACTTGCGCAACATTAGAAGACCCAACCTCCTCTAAGGCCTCCTTCAAATTGACAATCTGACAATCAACATCCTTAGATTTCCTAGAACAATCAATAGCTCTAAAAAAGTATGAACCAATAGGACATGTAACAATAATATTGAGTGGCCGATGTCAAATATTACTCCACCCATCCATGACAATGGAACAACCAGTCCTCATCCATATTTGTTTCATCTTCTCCATCAATATGTTCACCTTTGAATATTGTTTGTTGAGGAGAGAGGTACACAATCTATGTTCTCCAAGGGGAATAGAAGAGGGTCCAACTAACATTGCATCGCTTGACATACCTTTGAAATAAGGAAACCTTGCCAAATGAAATGGGATAGCATGGGCATAAAAGGATTGGCCACTAAATCATCAGCTTGATCACTTTTTGCAAATTTATTAACCCTACCACTGTAATTTTTTCACTTGCAGTAGAAGTGGCCTTCCTCTTCCCTCTATCACAACACTTCCTCTTCCCTCTATCACAACTCTCTCCAACTGATACATTGAAATAATCATACTATTTAATAGTTCGCAATGTTCTGGATGAATGTTTTTTGCTCTTAGTAGTACTAGTAATTTTTTTTTCACTCCTTCCAACTAACCTTGCTATTTCAACCTGTTGTTCCAATGTTATATTTGCACAAACTCTGACCCCATGTCCACTCTCACCCAATAAATGGTGTGTATCCCTACTATAGCTCCCATGATAATCAATTTTGCAAATATGACATAACCAATGTTTGCTGTCCCTAGTATTTTAACCCTTATTAACAGTTAAATTGGTGGCAAATTAAAGCAAGGGTGTTTTTGGGGTTAAAGGTTCTTTTGTAAATTTTTGAAGAGAGAGTGAAGGGCACACAAAACAGTCTTGTGGAGTTCCAATCGAACTTCTGTTTGGATTTTTTGAATGAGAAGAAAGGTCTATTCTCTTTACTTCAATTTCTTCACTACCCTCATTCACATTGTAATCACTGCTGCTAGTGTTCATTTTGTGTGACAACAAACTGAAACCAAAACATTTTAAAATTAATTACAAACCCTCTCTAAAAAGCTTAAAGAAAAAAGAAGACAAAATGACATACCTTGATGCAACGGTTGCAACTGAGCCGGTTGATGTCTTCTAAGCTTCTTTGAATCTTT